>SZWC01000324.1:269554-336802 GCA_023375785.1 Penium margaritaceum | reverse complement strand
GGCCGAGAGAGCTTTGGTGAAGATGTCAGCAGTTTGATCGGCAGTAGGAAGGTAGTGCATGACGACTTCACCCTCCGCAATAGCATGGAAAACATAATGGTACTGCCGACGAATATGTTTGGTGTGGTCATGAAGAACTGGGTCCTCGGAGAGGGCGATAGCCCCTTTGTTATCGCAGTGGAGGAGCGTAGGCTCGAGTTGATCAAAATCGAGCTCGCTCAGAAGCATACGAAGCCAAACCTCTTCTCTTTTGCATTCGCTCTCGGCAATGTACTCAGCTTTTGTTGAGGAGAGAGCAACCACGGATTGCTTCTTGCTTCGCCAGCTGACGGGTCCACCATTGAGGAAAAAGACATAGCCAGAGGTGGAACGGCTAGTGGTGTGATCACCAAAGAGATCGGCATCGCAGAATCCCTGGAGAATATTGTTGCTAGGGGAGTAACGAATGGCAAGGGAAGCGGATCCATGAAGCTAGCAAATATTGCGCTTGGCGGCCACGACATGAGCAACAGTAGGACGCTAACATCCTTGACTGAATAGGCCAACAACAAAGAAGAGGTCAGGTCTGGTAGCCACATAAGAGTACATTAGGGAGTCTACCATACGCGGAAAAGCTTAGACATCTTCTGAGGAAGCCAAGGGTGTGACTGTAGTGACTGGTTTGGTGAGGTCATGGTCCTTGGAGAGTGGAGTAGGTTGAGAAGTGGATGTTCCAAGGCCAAATTTGGCAGCCACACGTTGAGCATAAGTAGCGTGAGTGAGGGTGACATAACCTTGCAGGAAGTCATGGGTGATTTGAATCCCAAGGTAGTACTTGAGAGGCCCCATATCAGTCATCTCGAAACGGCGAGAGAGTTGCTGTTTGAGAGTATCCAGGACAGAGAGGGATGGTCCAAACAAAATCAGGCTGTCCACGTAGAGGATGATGCCAAGGAGGTTGGATCCGCTACGAGAGTACACGGAGTGGTCAGAGTGCACGCGGTGGAGACCTTGGACCACGAAGAACTCGTGGATCTTAAGGTTCCACTGTCGTGGAACTTGCTTGAGACCATACAAGGACTTGTTGAGTTGGCAAACATGGTCGGGGTGATCTGGGGACACGAAACTTTCTGGTTGGGTCATGTAGATGACTTCTTTAAGGTCACTGTTGAGGAAGGAACTTTTGACGTCCATCTGATGGAGATGCCACTTGTTGTTGGCGGCCAGAGAGAGAATCACCCTGATGCATGAATACTTGGCCACTGGTGCAAAGGTGTCTTGGTAGTTTACTCCAAGAACTTGGCTGAAACCCCATGTGACAAGACGTGCCTTATGATGATCAGGTGTACCTGTTCTGGTCAGCTTGGTCTTGAGTACCCACTTACACGTTACAATGGGCGTGTTGGGTGGTCGAGGAACCAGATCCCACGTGTGTTGCTGCTAAAGCTGAGAAAGCTCCTCTTGAGCTGCCTGGCGCCATAGGTCTACGTCTGGGCTATGCATAGCATCTGTGATACTGGTGGGGTCCACCACTTGTGTAACTAGTGCTATGTGATCAAAGTTATTGTCTGCAGAGAGTTCGGTTGTAGACAGAAAACCGAGTTGAAGAAATATCAGAGGTCTGGTAAGTCTGGCCGACCGCCGAAGTCTTGACTATGATGGAGTGTTGGAAGTGTCTTTCTGTAAGGCAGCGGGAGCATGATGATGTTCCTCTGGAACTACTCGAGGAAGAACACCAGCGTGATCATCGAGTGTGGGATCGAAAAAGAATTTTTGTAGAGGTGACGGCGTTGTTTCAATATAGACAGTGGGTGTGACTTCTGGTGGTGTTGTATCACGTACACAGTTGAAGAAACTTTCATCTCTTAGAAAAGGAGCCATCTGGCTCAGTTTCAGGTCCACAGGAGAAAGTTCCAAGAAAGTAACAAATACCTGCTTCGATCATCAATCTAACTTCACCATTAAAAAGATCAGGTGGCAAAATGTCTATGGTCCAAGTTCGAGGCCAATCCAATGGTCGAATTAGGAGATATGAATTTTCGTAGTTTCCGGGGTCATCGACCGCCAATATCCGGGTGACCATGGGCGATGGCTCCATTCTTTAGCCTGAGAAAGAAAAAGGCAAGAGGTCCACGGTGAAGACCTGATGGGAGAAATATCCAAAAAGGTCCTTGGTCTTCGGATTGCCTTGTCAGAGTGTGCTGACTAGGATAAAGGTACCTTTCCTTACTTTTTAGGTGAGGTGAGATCCTTGTGTGCTAGCCATGGACACATGGCGATTCTCCATGGGATTGTGGGTTATGTGACCACTAGGAGTGTGCCATGAGAGCATTTTCTAGCTCTATAGGTCGTGTGTGAGTGGTCAACTTCATTGCTAGACTGATTTCCTCCCTTGTGTGACATTATGGACTCTAGTGTGTGAGCCTTAGCCTCCATGGCTAAGTGGTGAAGCTTGCGAGAGGGCTGACTTGCCCAAGCTCTAGCTCTATATGTACTCCATCATTTTGAGTGATTGAATAACCATTATTGAGCAAAAGTGATGCACTTCCAATCACTCATGCTTGCTGCTCCAAGGCTCCCTCTGTCCTCCAGATCCAACATTTGGTATCAGAGCCAAGTTTTGCCACTTTCAGCCAGCACAGGCTGTCACTTTGAGAGTGACGGATTGGGATCAAACCTTTACAGATTTGACAATCAACCGCATCCGGCCTGCAAGGTGAGCTGAACACAGCCCACCCATGGGGGTCTTACAGAGGAGAGCAAACGGGCGCAACATAGATGGAGAGAAGTTGCAGTTTGGATTGTATGCGTCCCGCAGGAGAGCACAACAAGGGGAGAGGGTGTTGGCGTTATGCAAGGATCGAGGTGTGAGAGGAAGACAAGGCGTAGGAAAGGAGACAGGGCAGCGGCAGGCAGAAGCAAAAGAGGGTGGGGAGAATCTCGTACGCAACCCGTGTCCATGCCAACGCCTCATGTGGGGGGCACGGAAGTGGGAAGCGACGATGGTTCGACAAAGAGCACTCTCCGTCCGTGCCAACAACTCATATGGGGGAACGGAAGGAGAGCACCGAGAACGAGCGGTAGCGGGAGGAAGCAGGAGAGGACAAAAAGGGCCTCGTCAAGGAGAGTCAGGACTAGGAGAGAAGACCCATGCGAGTGCAGAGATGAACATGACGATCGGCCGAGAGAGCTTTGGTGAAGATGTCAGCAGTTTGATCGGCAGTAGGAAGGTAGTGCATGACGACTTCACCCTCCACAATAGCATGGCAAACATAATGGTACTGCCGACGAATATGTTTGGTGCGGTCATGAAGAATTGGGTCCTCGGAGAGGGCGATAGCCCCTTTGTTATCGCAGTGGAGGAGCGTAGGCTCGAGTTGATCGAAACCGAGCTCGCTCAGAAGCATAGGAAGCCAAACCGCTTCTCTTGTGCATTCGCTCTCGGCAATGTACTCAGCTTTTGTTGAGGAGAGAGCAATTACAGATTGCTTCTTGCTTTGCCAGCTGACGGGTCCACCATTGAGGAAAAAGACATAGCCAGAGGTGGAATGGCTGGTGGTGTGATCACCAGAGAGATCGGCATCACAGAATCCCTGGAGAATATTGTTGCTAGGGGAGTAACAAATGGCAAGGGAAGCGGATCCATGAAGGTAGCGAATATTGCGCTCTGCGGCCACGACATGAGCAGCAGTAGGGCGCTAACATCCTTGACTGAATAGGCCAACAGCAAAGGAGAGGTCAGGTCTGGTAGCCACATAAGAGTACATTAGGGAGTCCACCATATGCAGAAAAGCTTAGACATCTTCTGAGGAAGCCAAGGGTGTGACTGTAGTGACTGGTTTGGTGAGGTCATAGTCCTTGGAGAGTGGAGTAGGTTGAGAAGTGGATGTTCCAAGGCCAAATTTGGCAGCCACACGTTGAGCATAAGCAGCCTGAGTGAGGGTGACATGACCTTGTAGGAAGTCATGGGTGATTTGAATCCCAAGGTAGAACTTGAGAGTCCCCATATCAGTCATCTCGAAACGGCGAGAGAGTTGCTCTTTGAGAGTATCCAGGACATAGAGGGATAGTCGAAACAAAATCAGGTTGTCCACGTAGAGGGTGACGCCAAGGAGGTTGGATCCGCCACGAGAGTACACGGAGTGGTCAGAGTGCACGCGGTGGAGACCTTGGACCAGGAAGAACTCGTGGATCTTAAGGTTCCATTGTCGCGGAACTTGCTTGAGACCATACAAGGACTTGTTGAGTTGGCAGACATGGTCGGAGTGATCTGGGAACACGAAACTTTCTGGTTGGGTCATGAAGATCACTTCTTTAAGGTCAGTGTTGAGGAAGGCACTTTTGATGTCCATCTGATGGAGATGCCACTTGTTGTTGGTGGCCAGAGAGAGAATCACCCTGATGGATGAATACTTGGCCACTGGTGCAAAGGTGTCTTGGTAGTTTACTCCAAGAATTTGGCTGAAACCCCATGCGACAAGACGTGCCTTATGACAATCAGGTGTACCTGCACTAGTCAGCTTGGTCTTGAACACCCACTTACACATTATAATGGGCGTATTGGGTGGTCGAGGAACCAGATCCCACGTGTGTTGCTTTTGAAGCTGAGAAAGCTCCTCTTAAGTTGCCTGGCGCCATAGGTCTGCATCTGGGCTACGCATAGCATCTTTGAAGCTGGTGGAGTCCACCACTTGTGTAAGTAGTGCTGTATGATCAAAGCCGTTATCTACAGAGAGTTTGGTTGTAGACAGAAAACCGAGTTGAAGAAATGTGAGAGGTCTGGTAAGTATGGCCGACCGCCAAAGTCCTGACTGTGATGGAGTGTTGGAAGTGTCTTTCTGTAAGGCAGCGAGAGCATGATGATGTTCCGCTGGAACTACAGGAGGAAGAACACCAGTGTGATCATCGGGTGCGGAATCGAAAGAGAATTTTTGTAGAGGTGGCGGCGTTGTTTCAATGTAGACAGTGGGTGTGACTGCTGGTGGTGTTATATCACGTGCACTGTTGAAGAAACTTTCATCTCTTGGAAAAGGAGCCATCTGGCTCAGTTTCAGGTCCAGAGGAGCAAGTTCCAAGAAAGTAACAAATGCCTGCTCCGATTGTCAATCTGACCTCACCATTGGAAAGATCAGATGGGAAAATGTCTATGGTCCAAGTTCGAGCCCGATCCAACGGTCGGATTGGGAGATATGAATTTTCGTACTTTCCGAGGTCATCGACCGCCGATATCCGTGTGACCATGGGCGATGGCTCCATGCTTTAGCCTGAGGAAAGAAGAAGGCAAGAGGTCCACGGTCAAGACCTGATGGCAGAAATATCCAAAAAGGTCCTTGGTCTTAGGATTGCCTTGTCAGAGTGTGCTGACTAGGATAAAGGTACCTTTCCTTACCTTTCCTTTTAATTGAGGTGAGATCCTTGTGTGCTAGCCATGGACACATGGCGATTCTCCATGGGATTGTGGGTTATGTGATCATTAGGAGTGTGCCATGAGAGAATTTTCTAGCTCTCTAGGTCGTGAGTGAGTGGTCAGCCTGATTGCTAAGCTGATTTCCTCCCTTGTGTGACATTATGGACTCTAGTGTGTGAGCCTTAGCATCCATGGCTAATTGGTGAAGCTTGTGAGAGGGCTGACTTGCCCAAGCTCTTGCTCTATATGTACTCCATCATTTTGAGTGATTGAACAACCATTCTTCTGGACAAGTGATGCCCTTCCAATCACACATGCTCGCTGCTCCAAGGCTCCCTCTGTCCTCCAGATCCAACATTTGGTATCAGAGCCAAATTCTGCCACTTTCAGCCAGTACAGGCCGTCACTTTGAGAGTGACGGATTGGGATCAAACCTTCACCAGATTTGACAATCAACCGCATCTGGCCTGCAAGGTGAGCTGAACATAGCCCTCCCATGAGGGTCTGGCAAAGGAGAGCAAACGAGCGGAATATAGACGGAGAGACGTTGCAGTTTGGAGTGGTGTGCGTCCCGCAGGAGAGCAGAGCAAGGGGAGAGGGTGTTGGCATTATGAAAGGATGGAGGCGCGAGAGGAAGACAAGGCAGAGGAAAAGAGATAGGGAAGCGGCAGGCAGAAGTAAAAGAGGGTGAGGAGAATCTCGTACGCAACCCGTGTCCATGCCAACGCCTCATGTGGGGGGCACGAAAGTGGGAAGCGACAATGGTTCCACCAAGAGCACTCTTCGTCCGTGCCAATAACTTTTATGGCGAATGCAAGGAGAGTACTGGGAACGAGCGGTAGCGGGAGGAAGCAATAGAGGAAAAAAAAGGCCTCGCCGAGGAGAGTTAGGACGAGGAGAAAAGACCCATGCGAGTGCAGAGATGAACATGACGATCGGCCGAGAGAGCTTTGGTGAAGATGTCAGCAGTTTGATCGGCAGTAGGAAGGTAGTGCATGACGATTTCACCCTCCGCAACAGCATCGCAAATATAATGGTACTGCCGACGAACATATTTGGTGTGGTCATGAAGAACTGGGTACTCGAAGAGGGCGATAGCCCCTTTGTTGTCACAGTGGAGGAGCGTTGGCTCGAGTTGATCAAAACTGAGCTCGCTCAAAAGCATACAAAGCCAGACCGCTTCTCTTGTGCATTCACTCTCGGCAATGTTCTCAGCTTCCGTTGAGTTGAGAGCGACCACAGATTGCTTCTTGCTTCGCCAGCTGACTTGTCTACCATTGAGGAGAAAGACATAGCCAGAGGTGGAACGGCTGGTGGTGTGATCACCAGAGAGATCAGCATCGCAGAATCCCTAGAGAATATTATTGCCAGAGGAGTAACGAATGGCAAGGGAAGCGGATCCATGAAGGTAGCAAATACTGCGCTTGGCGGCCATGACATGAGCAGCACTAGGGCGTTGACATCCTTGGAGAGGTCAGGTCTGGTAGCCACAGAAGAGTACATCAGGGGACCCCCCATACGCGAAAAAGCTTGGACATCTTCTGAGGACGCCAAGGGTGTGACAGTAGTGACTGGTTTGGTGAGGTCTTGGTCCTTGGAGAGAAGAGTAGGTTGAGAAGTGGATATTCCAAGGCCAAATTTGTCAGCCACACGTTGAGGATAAGTAGCCTGAGTGAGGGTGACATGACCTTGCAGGAAGTCATGGGTGATTTGAATCCCAAGGTAGTACTTGAGAGGACCCATATTAGTTATCTCTAAACGGTGAGAGAGTTGTTGTTTGAGAGTATCCAGGACGGAGAGGGATGGTCCAAACAGAATCAGGTTGTCCACATAGAGGATGACGCCAAGGAGGTTGGATCCGCCACGAGAGTACACGGAGTGGTCAAAGTGCACGCGGTGGAGACCTTGGACCAGGAAGAACTCGTGGATCTTAAGGTTCCACTGTCGCGGAACTTGCTTGAGACCATACAAGGACTTGTTGAGTTGGCAGACATGGTCGGAGTGATCTGGGAACACAAAACTTTGTCGTTGGGTCATGTAGGTGACTTCTTTAAGGTCAGTGTTGAAGAAGGCACTTTTGATGTCCATGTGATGGAGATGCCACTTGTTGTTGGCGGTCAGAGAGAGAATCACCCTGATGGATGAATACTTGGCCACTGGTGCAAAGGTGTCTTGGTAGTTTACTCCAAGAACTTGGCTAAAACCCCATGTGACAAGACGTGCCTTATGACGATCAGGTGTACCTGCACTGGTCAGTTTGGTCTTGAACACCCACTTGCACGTTACAATGGGCGTATTGGGTGGTCAAGGAACCAGATCCCACGTGTGTTGCTTCTGGAGCTCAAAAAGCTCCTCTTGAGCTGCGTGGCGCCATGGTTCTGCGTGTGGGCTACGCATAGCATCTTTTTAAATGGTGGGGTCCACCACTTTCTGTAAATAGTGCTGTGTGATCAAAGTCATTGTCTACAGAGACCTTGGTTGTAGAAAGAAAACCGAGTTGAAGAAATGTCAGAGGTCTGGTTAGTCTGGCCGACCGCCAAAGTCCTGACAATGATGGAGTGTTGAAAGTGTCTTTCTGTAAGGCAACGGGAGCATGATGATGTTCCTTTGGAACTACTGGAGGAAGAACACTAGCGTGATCATCAGGTGCGGGATCAAAAGAGAATTTTTGCGGAGGTGGCGGCGTTGTTTCAATGTAGACAGTGGGTGTGATTGCTGGTGGTGTTGTTTCACGTGCACAGTTGAAGAAACTTTCATCTCTTGGAAAAGGAGCCATCTGGCTTAGTTTAAGGTCCACAGGAGCAAGTTCCAAGAAAGTAACAAATGCCTACTCCCATCGTTAATCTGACTTCTGCATTTGAAAGATCAGGTGGCAAAATGTCTATGGTCCAAGTTTGAGGCCGATCCAACGGTCGGATTGGGAGATATGAATTTTTGTAGTTTCCGGGGTCATCGATCGCCGATATCCGGGTGACCATGGACGATGGCTCCATGCTTTAGCCTGAGAAAAGAAAAAGGCAAGAGGTCCACGGCCAAGTCCTGATATGATAAATATCCAAAAAGGTCATTGGTCTTAGGATTGCCTTGCCAGAGTGTGCTGACTAGGATAAAGGTACCTCTCCTTACTTTTTAGGTGAGATGAGATCCTTGTGTACAAGCCATGGACACATGGCGATTCTCCATGGGTTTATGGGTTATGTGACCACTAAGAGTGTGCCATGAGAGCATTCTCTAGCCCTCTAGGTCGTGTGTGAGTGGTCAGCCTGATTGCTAGGCTGATTTCCTCCCTTCTGTGAGATTATGGACTCTAGTGTGTGAGCCTTAGCCTCCATGGCTATGTGGTGTGGCTTGTGAGAGGGCTGACTTGCCCAAGCTCTAGTTCTATATGTACTCCATCATGTTGAGTGATTGAACAACCATTCTTCAGCACAAGTGATGCCCTTCCAATCACACATGCTCGCTGCTCCAAGGCTCACTTTCCTCCAGATCCAACAAGAGGGTGTTGGCGTTATGCGAGGATCGAGGCGCGAGAGGAAGATAAGGCACAGGAAAAGAAACAGGGCAGCGACAGGCAGAAGCAAAAGAGGGTGAGGAGAATCTAGTACGCAACCTGTGTCCATGCCAACGCCTCATGTGGGGGGCACGGAAGTGGGAAGCGACGATGGTTCCACCAAGAGTACTCTCCGTTCGTGCCAACAACTCATATGGGGGAACGGAAGGAGAGCACCAGGAACGAGCGGTAGCGGGAGGAAGCAAGAGAGGAAGAAAAAGGCCTCGCCAAGGAGAGTCAGGACGAGGAGAGAAGACACATGCGAGTGCAGAGATCAACATGACGATCGGCCGAGAGAGCTTTGGTGAAGATGTCAGCAGTTTGATCGGCAGTAGGAAGGTAGTGCATGACGACTTCACCCTCCGCAATAGCATCGCAAACGTAATGGTACTGCCGATGAACATGTTTGGTACATTCATGAAGAACTGGGTCCTTGGAGAGGGCGATAGCCCCTTTGTTGTCGCAGTGGAGGAGCGTAGGTTCGAATTGATCGAAACCGAGCTCGCTCAGAAGCATACGAAAGCAGACCGCTTCTCTTGTGCATTCGCCC
The DNA here is from genome assembly GCA_023375785.1 of Penium margaritaceum. Taxonomy (NCBI): domain Eukaryota; kingdom Viridiplantae; phylum Streptophyta; class Zygnematophyceae; order Desmidiales; family Peniaceae; genus Penium; species Penium margaritaceum. The sequence goes on along the minus strand of SZWC01000324.1, from coordinate 327,316 downwards.
TTGGCAATGTACTCAGCTTCCGTTGAGGAGAGAGCGACCACAGAATGCTTCTTGCTTCGCCAGCTGACGGGTCCACAATTGAGGAGAAAGACATAGCCAGAGGTGGAACAACTGGTGGTGTGATCACTAGAGAGATCAGCATCGCAGAATCCTTGGAGAATACTATTGCTAGAGGAGTAACGAATGGCAAGGGAAGCGGATCCATGAAGGTATCGAATACTACGCTTGGCGGCCACGACATGAGCAGCAGTAGGGCGCTAACATCCTTGACTGAATCGGCCAACAGCAAAGGAGAGGTCAGGTCTGGTAGCCACAGAAGAGTACATCAGGGAGCCCACCATACGCGGAAAACTTGGACGTTTTCTGAGGAAGCCAAGGGTGTGACTGTAGTGATTGGTTTGGTGAGGCCATGGTCCTTGGAGAGAGGAGTAGGTTGAGAAGTGGATGTTCCAAGGCCAAAATTTTCAGCCACTCATTGAGCATAAGTAGCCTGAATGAGGGTGACATGACCTTGCAGGAAGTCATGGGTGATTTGAATCCCAAGGTAGTACTTGAGAGGCCCCATATCAGTCATCTCAAAACGACAAGAGAGTTGCTGTTTGAGAGTATCTAGGACAGAGAGGGATGGTCCAAACAGAATCAGGTTGTCCACGTAGAGGATGACGCCAAGGAGGTTGGATCCGCCAAAAAAGTACACGGAGTGGTCAGAGTGTACGCGGTGGAGACATTGGACGAGGAAGAACTTGTGGATCTCAAGGTTTCACTGTTGCGGAACTTTCTTGAGACCATACAAGGACTTGTTGAGTTGGCAGACATGGTCGGGGTGATCTGAGGACAGGAAACTTTCTGGTTGGGTCATGTAGATGACTTCTTTAAGGTCACTATAGAGGAAGGCACTTTTGACGTCCATCTGATGGAGATGCCACTTGTTGTTGGTGGCCAGAGAGAGAATCACCCTGATGGATGAATACTTGGCCACTGGTGCAAAGGTGTCTTGGTAGTTTACTCCAAGAACTTGGCTGAAACCCCATACGAAAAGACGTGCCTTATGACGATCAGGTGTACCTGCACTGGTCAGCTTCATCTTGAACACCCACTTACATGTTACAATGGGCGTGTTGGGTGGTCAAGGAACCAGATCCCACGTTTGTTACTTCTGAAGCTGAGAAAGCTCCTCTTGAGCTACCTAGCGCCATAGGTCTGCGTTTGGGCTACGCATAACATCTTTGAAACTGGTGGGGTCTACCTCTTGTATAAGTAGTACTGTGTGATCAAAGTCGTTGTCTGCAGATAAATCTGTTATAGAACGAAAACCGAGTTGAAGAAATGTCAGAGGTCTGGTAAGTCTGGCCGACCGCCAAAGTCCTGACTGTGATCGAGAGTTGGAAGTGTCTTTCTGTAAGGCAGCGGGAGCATGATGATGTTCCTCTGGAACTACTGGAGGAAGAACACAAGCGTGATCATCGGGTGCGGGATCGAAAGAGAATTTTTGCAGAGGTGGCGGCATTGTTTCAATGTAGACAGTGGGTGTGACTGCTGGTGGTGTTGTATCACGTGCACAGTAGAAAAAACTTTCATCTCTTGGAAAATGAGCCATCTGGCTCAGTTTCAGGTCCACAGGAGCAAGTTCCAAGAAAGTAACCAATACTTGCTCCGATCATCAATCTCACATCATCATTGGGAAGATCAAGTGGCAAAATATCGATGGTCAATGTTTGAAGCCGATCCAACGGTCGGATTTGGAGATATGAATACTTGTAGTTTCCGGGGTCATCGACCGCCGATATCTGGGTGACCATGGGCGATGGCTCCATGCTTTGGCCCAAGAAAAGAAAAAGGCAAGAGGTCCACGGTCAAGACCTGATGGGATAAATATTCAAAAAGGTCCTTGGTGAGGTGAGATCCTTGTGTGCTAGCCATGGACACATGGCGATTTTTCATGAGATTGTGGGTTATGTGACCACTAGGAGTGTACCATGAGAGCATTTTCTAGCTCTCTAGGTCGTGTGTGAGTGGTCAGCCTGATTGCTAGGCTGATTTCCTCCCTTGTGTGAGATCATGGACTCTAGTGTGTGAGCCTTAGCCTGCATGGTTATGTGGTGTGGATTGTGAGAGGGTTGACTTGCCCAAGCTCTAGCTCTATATGTACTCCATCATTTTGAGTGATTGAACAACCATTCTTCAGCACAAGTGATTCCCTTTAAATCATACATGATCGCTGCTCCAAGGCTCCCTCTCTCCTCAAGTGACAACATTTGGTATCAGAGCCAAGTTCTGCCACTTCCAGCCAGCACAAGCCGTCACTTTGAGAGTGACGGGTTGGGGTAAAACCTTCACCAGATTTGACGATCGACCACTGGATCTTCAAGTTCAAGAGACAAGCTTTCCAACGAGCCCAACATTGCGAAGATCCAACAATCGGATTGACAGTTATGCTCAAAACGAGGTCGGCCAGGGTTACACTCTTCTCTATGAGTAAGACTGTCGCCTTGTGATGACCATAACTCTCTCATTTCTTTGTCAAATTTAAAAAGTGGCACATGCGAATTGTAGTATTTTTCCTAAGCGTTCCATTGGTGCAAAAATATTTGCATTCTATTGATTCGTTTGGGAGAAACGCTGTTTACAAACTGGCTGGTCTGAATTGGAGTAGGAGCAGAAGCATACCCTGTTTTCAAGAGGGCATATCTTTCAAAATCCCCTGTTGATGACCCTGTTTTATGGGTCGATCTGAAAGGTTTTGAGCTGAATTTCCAGTGGTGGGCTCAGGTTCTCAAAATTCCCAGTCTGCTGGCATCTACAGTCCATTTTCTGTCAGACAGATTTCTGGCAGAAGCAGCAGCAGAAGCAGGGGTAGCGCCGCCATCCAAGGGCAGCGCTGAGCATCATCAAGGCTCAAAATGGCAGCAGGTGGCGTTGTAACAGCAGCCCAGCCTTTGGAGAGGCTGGAGGGACGCGCCAACTTCACGTTTTGGAAGNTTTTGAGCTGAATTTTCCAGTGGTGGGCTCAGTTTTTCAAAATTCCCAGTCTGCTGGCATCTACAGTCCATTTTCTGTCAGACAGATTTCTGGCAGAAGCAGCAGCAGAAGCAGGGGTAGCGCCGCCATCCAAGGGCAGCGCTGAGCATCATCAAGGCTCAAAATGGCAGCAGGTGGCGTTGTAACAGCAGCCCAGCCTTTGGAGAGGCTAGAGGGACGCGCCAACATCACGTTTTGGAAGATCCGTACTCGCCTCCTTTTGGAGGAGAGGGGCTTGTGGGAGGTGGTGAGCGGCGACGAGCTGGCTCCAGTTCCACAGGCAAAAGGCATCATCGCAGCGCAGGTGGTGGCGGGGAAGACGCCGCAAAAGGGTACAGCTGATGCGGGTTCTTCTGTAGCTGTACCAGCGACGTACGAGGAGTGGAAGAAGAAGGACAGGCAGGCCTACAGGTTGCTTGTTAACACCATCTCCAACCCGCATCTTCAGTACGTGAGTGACAAGGCTACTGCAAAGGAGGGGTGGGACACGTTGTGCAAAAAGTATGAGAGCAAGGATCCTGCATTCCTCATGCTTTTGGAGGAAAAGATGATGGCGCTGAAAATGCAAGGTAGTGAAGGGATGGAGGCGTTTTGGATAGGGCAAAGGAGCTGGCAAAACAGTTGAGAGCGGCTGGCAATCCTATGGAAGAGACGCGCTTCATTCCCTCTTGCAAAGGGGACTCCCAACCAGCTACGACACGGTGCGAGAGACGTTGGAGTGCCAGCCGACTCTCTACCTCGACTTCATCTGCACGCACCTTGTGCAGGTGGAACTGCGTCGCAATGCATCAAAGCGCAATGGCGGCAGCAGCAGCAGTGAAGCAGCTTTCATGGCTATGGGCTCACGCAACCAGCAGCAGCAGCAGTCCGGGCAGCAGAGAGGCAAGAAGAAGGGCAAGTGCCACTATTGCCAAAAAGAGGGGCACTACAAGAAAGAGTGCTTCAAGTTTAAGAGGGACCAGAAGGAGCAGCAGCAGCAGCAGCAAAAGCACCAATCTCCACAGCAACAGTAGTAGCAGTCACAGCAACGGCAGCAGCAGCACCAGCAGCAGCAGCAGAACCAGACTAGCGTGCGCCATTTTGGCAACATGAACGTCGCCAAGGAGGTACGCGACCGCCTCTTCATGGCGAAGTCTGACATGTCGCAGAAGGAAAAGGCGGATCTGGCGTGGTACAAGGACTCGGGGTTTACCAAGAGTCTGACGCACCACAAGGAGTGGTTCACACAGCTGCTCTCCATTCCTCCTCGTCCGATTGCTTTGGGTGATGATCGAGTGGTGTATGGTGAGGGGATTGGGATTGTGGAGATGTGGTTGGAGACCCCGTGTGGCATTGAAGTGGGAGTTTTCCCTGGCAAGCTGTATGTGCCTGATGCTGCGTTCAACCTTCTCTCAGTGTCCTCTCTCACCAACACAGGACTGCGCGTTGTCTTCGATGATGACTATGGCTACATCCTCAACAAGGAAACAGGAGAGGAGTTGGCCAAGTTGGTGAAGGAGGGCGACATGTACCGCCTGCTGGGGGCGACCAAGATCCCGCGTGAGCAGAGTCTTGCAGTAGTGGTGCAGGCGACAGATGGCGAGATCTGGCATGCGCTACGGCCACATTGGCATGCGCGCCTTGCAGCAGCTTCAAGCAAAGCAGATGGTGCGTGACCTGCCTACCATCTCTAACTTTGAGCAGCAGTTATGCATCGGATGTTTGGAGGGGAAGCAAAACGGAGAGGCGTTCTCTGGAGCAGGGGAGCGTGCAAAAGAGGTGTTGGAGTTGGTCCACACGGACTTGTGCGGACCGATGCAGACCTAGAGCTTTGGAGGCTCTAGGTATCTTCTCACCTTCCTTGATGATTTCAGCCGTTACACTGCTGTGTACTTCCTTTCCTCCAAGGACCAGTGCTTTGACAGGTTCAAGGAGTTGAAGGCCATGGTGGAGAACCAATCTGGCAAGAAGATCAAGGCGTTGCGTAGCGACCGTGGTGGAGAGTACCTGAGCAAGGAATTCCAGGACTACCTTGCAGCAGCTGGCATCAAGGCGTAGCGTACCGCGCCGTGCTTGCCACAACAGAACGGTGTAGCAGAACGCGCCAACCGTACCATTATGGAGTCGGCGCGCTCCATGCTGCACGCGGCTCGGCTGACCTACGACTTCTGGGCTGAAGCTGTGAGCACTGCGGTCTACATCAAGAACCACAGTCCAATTAAGGCGGTGGAGCAGATGACGCCGTACGAGGCGTGGTTCGGCAAGAAGCCAAGCGTAGGTCATCTTCGCGCGTTTGGCAGCTTGGCGCACATGCACGTGCCAAAGGAGAAGCGGCAAAAGTGGGATGCGAAGAGTGCACAGATGCTGATGATTGGCTACGACGTGGCAAGCAAGGCGTATCGCCTCTACGAGAGGGATACAGGCCACGTCATCATCTCCAGGGATGTCGTCTTCAACGAGAGTAACGTCATCAGTACCAACATCGTGTGTGAAGAGGCAGCAGAACCAGCAGCTGACAAGATAGTGGGAGTATAAATTCTTCCTGACCCAGTTTCTCCCAATCCTTCCTCTACTATGACAGTGGGAGAATCACTCTACTCTCCCATGTCTGATGTTGCAGATACAGCAGCNAACGTCATCGGCACCAACATCGTGTGTGAAGAGGCAGCAGAACCAGCAGCTGACAAGATAGTGGGAGTATAAATTCTTCCTGACCCAGTTTCTCCCAATCCTTCCTCTACTATGACAGTGGGAGAATCACTCTACTCTCCCATGTCTGATGTTGTAGATACAGCAGCTTCATCGGCAGAAGCAGAGGAGGGAGATGTAGCACCACCAGCAGCAGCAGTTGTGCCAGCAGCACCGCGCCAGCCGCCCGCTAACGCTCTAGCACCAGGTCGCAGGTACCCTCTTAGGGTGCGTTACAAGCCTGGTGAGCGCGGCCATTTCTGGATGCTGCAGAAACCAGAACAGATGAACGTCGCAGTTACAGCAGATTGAGATGAGCCAACATCATACAAGGAGGCCATGGCTGCACCGGATGCAGCAAATTGGGCGCAAGCCGTGCAGCAGGAGATACAGTCGCAGCTGGACAACGGTACGTGGGAGCTCACTGGGCGTCCACCAGGACGTAAGGTGATCAAGTACAAATGGGTGTTCATGAAGAAGCGGGTAACCTGGAAAAGTACAAGGCGAGGCTGGTTGCCAAGGGCTACTCGCAGCAGGAGGGCATCGACTACACAGAAACTTTTGCCCCTGTTGCAAAGTTTGCCTCTGTGCGCACGCTCCTCTCTTATGCAGCAGCTGTGGACTTTGAGGTTCACCACATGGATGTCAAGACGGCATTCTTGAATGGTGACTTGGAGGAGGAGATCTACATGGAGCAGCCGGAGGGGTTCGTCATGGATGGCCAGGAGCACCTGGTCTATAAGCTGCAAAAGTCGCTGTACGGCCTCAAGCAAGCGTCGCGTGCTTGGAACCAGAAATTGGATGCGGCATTGCAGTGCATGGGGTTTGAGCGCAGCGAGTGTGACTATAGCGTGTATCGCTGGCAGCATGAGCATGAGATCCTTATCATCATTGTCTATGTGGATGACATGCTCCTGCTTTCCAATAGCATGTCTGCACTGCAGGAGTTCAAGAAAGCCATGTAGGAGCGCTTCCAAATGTCTGATCTCGGGGAGGCATCATACTTCCTCGGCATCCAGATCACGCGTGACCACAAGTCACACTCTGTCTCGCTGCAGTAGAGCCGCTACATCAAGGATGTTTTGCAACGGTTCGGCATGGCAGAGGCAAAACCCATCGGCACGTCGCTGGAAACGCGGCAGTACCTCGTGAGCTTCAATTGAGAAGCAAATGCAGCTAAGCGGCAGAAGTACCAGAGCGCCGTCGGCAGTCTAATGTACCTGATGGTGGCAACCAGGCCGGACCTCGCACAGGCTGTGAGCGCTGTGAGCCAGCACTTGGCTAATCCCAGACCGGAGCACCTGAAGGCAGTGAAGCGGATCTTGCGCTACCTTGCTGGAACCATCAACATCGGCATCACCTACAACGGCAATGACAACAGCATCATCGGCTACACAGACGCAGATTGGGCTTCAAACCTTGAGGACCGCAAGTCCATCTCTGGACATGTGTTCCTCATGAATGGTGGGGCCACCAGCTGGTGCAGCAAGCGGCAGGTGGTCGTGGCCACCTCGAGTACAGAAGCTGAGTACGTATCTCTCAGCTTTGGAACCAAGGAAGCAGTTTGGCTCCAACGTCTCATGGCAGATATGAGTGGAACTGCAGCAGTTCCAGTTCCTGTGCGCGTCGACAACCAAAGCGCAATCGCACTCGCCAAGAATCCCGAGTACCATGCACGCACCAAGCACATTGACATCACATATCATTTCATCAGGCACATGGTGTAGGAGGGTGCTATCAAGCTGGATTTTACTCCAACCAGCAAGCAGGTTGCTGATTTCTGCACCAAGCCACTGACGCGTGAGAAGCAGCAGTTCTGCATGAAGGCATGTGGACTCAGCCCACTCTGACTGCGGCAAAGTGGGAGATTGTTGGGAAAGGAGCCATCTGGCTCAGTTTCAGTTCCACAGGAGAAAGTTCCAGGAACGTACCAGATGCCTGCTCCGATTGCCAATCCGACTTCACCATTGGAAAGATCAGGTGGCAAAATGTCTACGGTCCAAGTTTGAGGCCGATCCACNTTTTAGGTGAGGTGAGATCCTTGTGTGCTAGCCATGGACAAATGGCGATTCTCTATGGGTTTGTGGGTTATGTGACCACTAGGAGTGTGCCATGAGAGCATTCTCTAGCTCTCAAGGTCGTGTGTGAGTGGTCAGCCTGATTGCTAGGCTGATTTCCTCCCTTGTGTGAGATTATGGACTCTAGTGTGTGAGCCTTAGCCTCCATGGCTAACTGGTATGGCTTGTGAGAAGGCTGACTTGCCCAAGCTCTAGCTCTATATGTACTCCATCATTTTGAGTGATTGAACAACCATTCTTCAGCACAAGTAATGCCCTTCCAATCACACATGCTCGCTGCTCCAAGGCTCCCTCTCTCCTCAAGTGACAACATACTCTCCAATGTCTGATGTAGTAGATACAATAGCCTCATCGGCAGAAGCAGAGGAGGGATAGGTAGTACCACCACCAGTAGCAGTGGTACCAGAAGCACCGCGCCCGCCGCCCGCTAACGCTCCAGCACCAGGTCGTAGGTACCCTCTTAGGGTGCGTTACAAGTCTGGTGAGCGCGGCCATTTCTGGATGCTGCAGAAACCAGAACAGATGAACGTCGCAGTTGCAGCAGATTCAGATGAGCCAACGTCATACAAGGAGGCCATGGATGTAGCAAATTACACACAAGCCGTGCAGCAAGAGAATCACTCGGAGCAAAACTAGAGCACGTGTTAGCTGACTGAGCGTCCACCTGGACGTAAGGTGATCAAGTGCAAGTGGGTGTTGAATAAGAAGCGGGGAGCAGATGGTAACCTGGAAAAGTACAAGGTGAGGCTGGTCGCAAAGGGCTATTGATTACACAGAAATTTTTGCCCTTGTTGCAAAGTTTGCCTCTGTGTGCACGCTCTTTTTTTATGCAGCAAGAGAGGACTTCGAAGTTCACCACATGGATGTCAAGACAGAATTTTTGAATGGTGACTTGGAGGAGGAGATCTTCATGGAGCAGCCGGACTGGTTCGTCATGGATGGCGAGGAACACCTGGTTTGCAAGCTGTAAAAGTCGCTGTATGGTCTCAAGCAAGTGTCGCGTGCTTGGAAGTAGAAGTTGGATGCAGCGTTGCAGTGCATGGGGTTTGAACGCAGTGAGTGTGACTACATCATCTATCACTGGCAGCATGGTCATGAGGTCCTCATCATCATCGTCTATGTGGATCACATGCTCCTCCTTTCCAACATCATATCTGCACCCAAGAGTTAAAGAAAGATATGTAGGAGTGCTTCCAGATGTCTGATCTCAGGGAGGCATCATACTTCCTCGGTATCCAGATCATGCGTGACTGCAAGTCACGCTCAATCTCGCTGCAGCAGAGCCGCTACATCAAGGATGTTTTGCGGCGGTTTGACATGGCAGAGGCAAAACCCATCGGCACGCCGCTGGAGACGCGGTAGTACCTTGTGAGCTTCAATGGAGAAGCAAATGCAACTGAGCGGCAGATGTACTAGAGTGCCGTTGATAGCCTCATGTACCTGATGGTGGCAACCAGGCCGGACCTCGCACAGGCTGTTAGCGCTGTGAGCCAGTACATGGCAAACCCCGGACTAGAGCACCAGAAGGCAGTGAAGCGGATCTTCCGCTTCCTTGCTGGAACCATCAACATCATCATCACCTACAACGGCAACGGCAACGACAACAGCATCATCGGCTACACAGATGCAGATTGGCCTTCAAATCCAGAGGAGCGTAACTCCATCTCTGGACATGTGTTCCTAATGAATGGTGGGGCCATCAGTTGGTGCAGCATGCGGCAAGTGGTCGTGGCCACCTCAAGTACGGAAGCTGAGTACGTCTCTCTCAGCTTTGGAGCCAAGGAAGCAGTTTGGCTTCAACGACCCATGGTAGAGATGAGTGGGAGTGCAGTCGATTTAGTTCCTGTACGCGTGGACAACTAGAGCGCAATCGCACCCACGAAGAATCCTGAGCACCATGCACGCACCAAGCACATTGACATCACATATCACTTCATCAGGCATATGGTGCAGGAGGGTGCTATCAAGTTGGAGTTCACTCCAACCAGCAAGTAGGTCGCTGAATTTTGCATCAAGCCAGTGACCCATGAGAAGCAGCAGTTCTGCATGAAGGCATGTGGACTCAGCCCACTTTGACTGCAGCAAAGTGGAAGATTGGTGGAAAAGGAGCCATCTGGCTCAGTTTCAGGTCCATAGAAGGAAGTTCGAGGAAAGTACCAGATGCCTGGTCCGATTGTCTATCCATCTTCATCATCGGAAAGATCAGGAAGGAAAATGTCTACGGTCCAAGTTTGAGGCCAATCCAACGGTCGGATTGGGAGATATGATTTTTTGTAGTTTCCGGGGTCATCGACTGCCGATATTCGGGTGACCATGGGCGATTGCTCCATGCTTTAGCCTGAGAAAAGAAAAAGGCAAGAGGTCCAGGGTCAAGACCTGATGGGATAAATAGCCAAAAAGGTCCTTTGTCTTAGGATTGCCTTGTCAGAGTGTGCTGACTAGGATAAAGGTACCTTTCCTTACTTTTTAGGTGAGGTGAGATCCTTGTGTACTAGCCATGGATACATGGCGATTCTCATGGGATTGTGGGTTATGTGACCACTAGGAGTGTGCCATGAGAGCATTTTCTAGCTCTCTAGGTCGTGTGTGAGTAGTCAGCCTTATTGCTAGGCTGATTTCCTCCCTTGTGTGACATTATGGACTCTAGTGTGTGAGCCTTAGCCTCCATGGCTAAGTGGTGTGGCTTGTAAGAGGGCTGAATTGCCCAAGTTCTAGCTTTATATGTACTCCATCATTTTGAGAAATTGAACAAACATTCTTCAGCATAAGTGATGTCCTTCCAATCACACATGCTTGCTGCTCCAAGGCTCCCTCTGTCGTCCAGATCCAACATCATCGAAGATGGGCTGCCTGCTACGAATCACTCGTTTGGAGTCTGGATCCTAGAGTGGATACATGTCACGTGTCTCATATCCGAGGATACAGACTTCAGACCGTGGGTCCAGTTTGGAGCGCTCTTCTGGACGGATCTAAGCATGCGCTGTGCATCCAAAAATACAAATGAGCCCTAGATAAGGTTTGTCGCCGGTCCATGCTTTGTACGGTGTCGGTGTACCTATAGCCAGCTTAGTTATGGGGAGACGATTTTGTGATGTATGCTGCAGTGTGAAGAGTTTCAGCCCAAAATGAGGATGGGAGACCAGCTGTATGAAGCATAGTCCGGACTCTTTCAAGGAGGGTCTGATTCATCCTTTTGGCTTTGCCATTTTGTTGTGGAGTGTATGGCACTCTACTTTGATGCTGAATGCCTCTGTCATCGTAGAAGGCCTTGAAGTTGCGGTTGACAAATTCTGTCCATTGTCAGTTCGGATCTTCTTGACGGTCAAGCTGGTTTCGTTTTCAACTTGTCAAATCCAGGTTTTGATCTCTTTGACAGCATCAGATTTGAAGCGGAGAATATGAGTCCACACCATGTGTGAGTAGTAATCTAGAATGACGAGGAAATAGTGCTTATTGGAGAGGGAATCTTCCTTTATATAGCACAGATCCATGAGTTCGAGGAACTCATGGGTTCCATGTGACGAGAATGTTTGAAAAGACGCTCAATGTTGTTTGCCTGTGATGCAACCGCCGTATATAGGTACTTCTTTGTCTTGTAGTAGGCTGTCTGATAGATCACAAGCAACTGAATCTGCAGCCATTTTGGTTAGTGTCGAACAGCTGACGTGTGCGAGTCGCTTGTGCTAAAGTAATGCTGGATTTGCCAGAGATGTATTTGTCGGTGTAGGAGCAGAAGCCACAAAAGCCATCTCTTGCGCTGGTGAATGCCTTGATGGTTCACTGGTGTCAAGGATGGTCAGATTTCCCATCCGTGTAGCCACGGCTACCAACTGGGATGCTTGGTTGTATGCATTCCAGTTCTTGTCAGTGTCAAATACAACTTTGAAACCTTTGTCGTTGAGCTTCGTGATTGAGAGAAGATTTGCAACAAGATCTGGAACATGAAGTACGTCCTCGAAAGTCCTTATTCCCGGTTTTCCATTGCACTTAATCCCAAATTTCATTGTCCCTTGGCCGTAGGCCAGGATTGTTCTTTTGTCACCAAGGCAGACTTCTCGTGGCGTCATGAAACGTTTGAAGTTGATGAACCAGTCCTTTTTAGAGGTCATATGTTTTGTACACCCAGAGTCCATGATCCATGCCAAGATGTCAGTAGCCAAGAGAAGGGCACTGTTGATGGAGCACATGGCCAATTCTTCAGTCACAAACTCTTCTTCAGTCAGGGTGTGATGGGCTGAATTTGCTGGTCCTGAGTTATAGAATGAAAGTTCTGGTGGTGTAGCTGACATGTCACCGTCAGGCAGGGTTGGTCCTTCAGATAGAAGGTTCAACTGAAAGTTGTCCTCTTTGTCGAATAGTTCCTCTACTTTTGTAAACCCTATAAGAAAGGCGGCAACGGTGGACATGTAAGTAGTCAGCATTGCTTGATGTGGTCACCGGGAACCATAGTGACGAGCAAACTTTGGACGCCATTTAGGACAATCCATGGCAATGTACCCCTTGTGCTTACATGTCTAGTACACTCGATCAGTTGGTGGAACATATCCCTGTGGTGAATGGGGGGTTGATGAATTTCTGTTGTTGTTGGAGTGTGAAAGAGAGCCTTGGCTGTCGTTACCATAGCTTCCGAACTTCTTTGTCCTTTGTCCTTGATATTTTATCGCAAGGCCAGCTTCACCTCCATTATCCTTGATATGTTGCTCTTCAACCATCATAAGCTCCTCAACAGCCTTCTCCAGAGTGAACGGGTATGGTTGGTTTCCAGGTAGTGCTGCTGCTGCAGCTGCTCCTACGGCAGAACCAGGTGTCCCACCGGCGGCTCTTCCTTGTGCATCAATGGCTTGCTCTAGTATTGTTCGGAGGTCAGCTAATTGAGCATCAAAGGTCTTCCCTTGTTTCGGAAAAGTCAGAAGATGGTTGACGGTGTCTTTGAATCTGGCAGGTAGTCCACGGAAAAGGGTTAGTACTAGAACTCTCTTGGAGGTCACTTCTCCGATTGATGCGATACGGCTTGCTAGGTGCTTGAGATGGGACACATGATCTTCCAAGCGTGTTCTTTCTTCCATTCGTTGTGTGTGAAACTCTGTCGAGAGGCTTCCCAGTTCAACATCGCTTGTCCTTTCATAGCGACCATGCAGGGCCTTCCAAACTTTCCTTAGATAGTTGGTTAGGTTGTTTTCTCTCATGATAAACTTGAGTCGTTCTGTTAAGTTCAACGCCAGAATTAAAACAGCCTGATCACAACGCTGCTTCCAACTGATTTGTTCCTCAAGTGACGCTCCTGCAGGTAGTATGTCAGTGGGAGGATCACAGACGACTCCCCATAGGCCCTTGTTCAGAAAGATTATCTCAATATTGAATGCGAATGTATGGTAGTCATCGCTGTCAAATGGCATGACTTTGAAGTGATCTTCATGGTTGATTGTTGGTGCCATGATTGCGTAGATATGAAGACGCTACCTGCTTTGATACCAAGTGTTAAAAATTTAAATACCAGAATCTTTAGGAATCTTCAGACGTAGTACCCTGATATGTCAACTCTCTACTGGATTGTTAGTGATGCTCTCTCATACACATGTTACCACACACATACACAGATGCACTCTTGCCTATAGAATGTCACTGACTGTGCAATTCAAGGGCATGAGCTAAAGGCATAATTACACGACTCGTCTCACAAGCTTTCCAACGATACCATGCTTGTTTAGAATGGTTACACATAGACGAAGTAGTAGTAAATACAAACTACGGCTACTTGTATGTCTCTACTAACTACTAACTAAGAGTAGAAAAGTACAAGTCTTGAGTAGTCCGGTATCCTTGTGTCTTCAGGTTCTCAGGCACAGGATCTGCCGGACACCGCTCGATGATCCCCCATCATCGACAGAACGAGGTTGGCGGATGTCCAGCGCCCTCGATACAATCCACGGACGAGATCGTCTGGACCTGCGGTACCTTCTCATAGTCGCCGATCTGTCAGCCAGTTCTCTTGAGATGACAGAAGGACCGCACCTCTTGACTCGGCGACAACCGCGATCCTTCCACCTGCCTTTGTACAATTCATGAGCGTAGGATCCTTCTTTGGAAAGAACAGTGTCTTCCGCGTGCTCCTGTTCCTTGCCACGTCAGTAAACTCAGAGTCGAGAGGAGCTCATGCTCGCACTCTCGCTTCGTCTTTCGAACCACACACCTGTTTGTCCAAAACCTGTCTGAATATATCTCGTCCGGTGGAGTTATCCTACCAGCTCTACGGAGCTCCCAAAGGATGAGTAGAGAGAGTAGGATTGTGGATGGATAGATCAGTGGGATGCCTAGACAGGCCTACCCACAGCCATATCATGCCCCGCCATGTAGGATAGACAGGAAGGTCGAGAGAGAGATAGAGATCTCTCTCTCCGCCTTCATGTGTTTTCTTTTTGTTGATATTGTGCCTAGCCCAATAGAGCAGTGGATCAAGATGACTTGACGGTCGTCCTTTTTCCAACACTCCACAGTAACAGCAGCAGCACTCACAGCAACGTCAGCAAGAGCAGCAGCAGCAGCAGCTGAACCAGATCGGCGTGCGTCATTTTGGCAACATGAACGTCGCCAAGGAGGTACACGACCGCCTCTTGATGGCGAAGTCTGATATGTCGCAAAACGAGAAGACGGATCTGGCGTGGTACAAGGACTTCGGGTGTACCAAGAGCCTGATGCATCACAAGGAATGGTTTACGTACCTGCTCTCCATTTCCCCCCCGTCCAATTGCTTTGGGTGATGATCCCGTGGTGTATGCTGAGAGGATAGGGATTGTGGAGATGTGGTTGGAGACCCCGCATGGCATTGAAATGGGAGTGTTCCATGGTGTGCTGTACGTACCTAATACTGCGTTTAATCTTCTTTTTGCGTCCTCTCTCACCAACATAGGACTGCGAGTCGTCTTTGACGACGAGTATGGCTACATCCGCGACAAGGAAACAGGAGAGGAGTTGGCCAGGTCGGTGAAAGAAGGCGACATGTACCGCCTGCTGGGGGCGACCAAGATCCCGTGCGAGCAGAGTCTTGCAGTAGTGGTGCAGGCCACAGATGGCGAAATCTGGCATGGCGCAATACGGTCACATCGGCATGCACGCCTTGCAACAACTTAAGCAAAGCAGATGGTGCGTGATTTGCCCACCATCTCTAAGTTTGAGGAGCAGTTATGCATCAACTGTTTGGAGGAGAAGAAGCATCGTGAGGCGTTCTCTGGAGCAACGGAGCGCGTCAAGGAGGTATTGGACCTGGTCCATAAGGACTTGTGCGGACTGATGCAGACCCAGAGCTTTCGAGGCTCTAGATATTTCCCGACCTTCATTGATGATTTCAGCCGTTACACTGCTGTGTACTTCCTTCTTTCCAAGGACCAGTGCTTTGACAGGTTCAAGGAGTTCAAGGCCATGGTGGAGAACTAGACCAGCAAGAAAATCAAGACGTTGCGCGGCGACCGCGGTGGAGAGTACCTGAACAAGGAGTTCCGAGATTATCTCGCAGTAGCACGCATCAAGGCACAACGCATCGCGCCATACTTGCCGCAGTAGAACGGCGTAGCAGAATGCGCCAACCATACCATCGTTGAGTTAGCGCGCTCCATGCTACACGAGCCTCGGCTCACGTACGACGTTTGGGCCGAATTAGTGAGCACTGCGGTATACATCAAGAACCGCACTCCAACTAAGGCACTAGAGCCGATGACGCCGTACGAGGTATGGTTTGGCAAGAAACCAAGCGTGGGTCATTTTTGAGCATTTGGCACCCTGGCGTACATGCACGTGCCCAAGGAGAAGCGGCAGAAATGGGACGCAAAGAGTGCGTAGATGTTGATGATATGCTACAACATGGCAAGTAAGATCATCGCCTCTACGAGAGGGATACACGCCACGTCATCATCTCCACGGATGTCATCTTCAACAAGAGCAACATCATCGGCACCAACATTGTCTGTGAAGAGGCAGCAGAACCAAGAGCTGACGAGACGGTGGGAGTAGAAATCTGTACTGACCCAGTCTCTCCCGATCCTTCCTCTACTGTGACAATGGAAGAATCACTCTACTCTCCCATGTCTGATGTAGCAGATACAGCAGGCTCATTGGCAGAAGCAGAGGAGGGAGATGTAGCAGCACCAGCAGCAGCAGTTGTGCCAGCAGCAGCGCGCCAGCCGCGTGCTAACGCTCCAGTACCAGGTCGTAGGTACCCTCCTAGGGTGTGTTACAAACCTGGTGAGCGCGGCCATTTCTGGATGTTGTAGAAATCAGAACAGATGAACGTCGCAGTTCAAGCATATTCAGATGAGCCAACGTCATCTAAGGAAGCCATGGCTGCACCGGATGCAGCAGATTGGGTACAAGCTGTGGAGCAGGAGATATATTCGCAGTTTGACAATGATACGTGGGAGTTGACTGAGTATCTACCTCGACGTAAGGTGATCAAGTGCAAGTGGGTGTTCAAGAACAAGCGGGGATCAGATGGCACCCTGGAAAAGTATAAGGCTGACTGGTCGCCAAGGGCTACTCGCAGCAAGAAGGCATCGACTACACAGAAACCTTTGCCACTATTGCAAAGTTTGCCTCTGTGCGTACGCTCCTTTCCTATGCAGTAGCAGAGGATTACATGGACATCAAGACAGCGTTCCTGAACAGTGACCTGGAGGAGGAGATTTACACGGAGGAGTCCAAGACTTTCGTCATGGATGGCCAAGACCACCAGGTTTGCAAGCTGCAGAAGTCGCTGTACGGCCTCAAGCAAGCGTCTCTTGGAACCAGAAATTGCATGCGGTGTTGCTGTGCATGGGCTTTGAGCGTAGTGAGAGTGACTACAGCGTCGATCACTAGCAGCATGGTCATGAGGTGCTCATTATCATCTTCTATGTGGATGACATGCTCCTCTTTTCCAACAGCATGTCTACACTGCAGGAGTTCAAGGAAGCCATGCAAGAGTGCTTCCAAATCTCTGATCTAGAGGAGGCATCATACTTCCTTGGTATCCAGATCACGTGTGATCACAAATCACGATCTTTCTCGCTTCAACAGAGCCGTTATTTCAAGGATGTTTTGCAGCGGTTTGGCACGGCGGAGGCAAAACCCATCGGCACACCACTGGAGATGCGGCAGTAGCTCGTGAGCTTCAGTGGAGAAGCAAATGCAGCTGAGTGGCAGAAGTACCAGAGTGCCGTCGGCAATCTCATGTACCTCATAGTTACAACCAGGTCAGATCTTGCACAAGCTGTTAGTGTTGTGAGCCAGCACATGGCTGATTCTGGACCAGAGTACTAGAAGGCAGTGAAACGGATCTTCCGCTACCTTGCTGGAACCATCAACATCGGCATCACCTACAACGGCAACGACAACACCATTGGCTACACAGATGCTGATTGGGCTTGAAATCCTGAGGACCGCAAGTCCATCTCAGGACATGTGTTCCTCATGAATGGTGGGGCCATCAGCTGGTGCAGCAAGCGGCAGGTGGTCGTGGCCACCTCAAGTACGGAAGCTCAGTACGTCTTTTTCTGCTTTAGAGCCAAGGAAGAAATTTGATTTCAGCGTCTCATGGCAGAGATGAGGAGGAGTACAGCAATTCCAGTTCCTATGCGCGTGGACAACCGGAGCGCAATCGCACTCGCCAAGAATCCTGAGTACCATGTACAAACCAAGCTCATTGACATCACATATCACTTCTTCATGCACATGGTGCAAGAGGGTACTATCAACCTGGAGTTTACTCTAACCAGGAGGCAGGTCACTGATTTTTGTACCAAATCAGTGACCCATGAGAAGCAGCATTTCTACATGAAGGCATGTGGACTTAGCCTTCTCTGTCTGCGACAAAGTGGGAGATTGTTGGAAAAGGAGCCATCTGGCTTAGTTTCAAATTCACAGGAGCAAGTTCCAGAAAAGTACCAATGCCTGCTCCGATCGTCAATCCGATTGAAGTTTTTCAAAGATCAGGAAGGAAAATGTCTACAGTCCAAGTTTGAGGCGGATCCAACGGTCGGATTGGGAGATATGAATATTCCAAGTTTTTGGGGTCATCGACCGCCGATATCCGGGTGACCATGAAAGATGGCTCCATGCCTTAGCCTGAGAAAAGAAAAAGACAAGAGGTCCAGGGTCAAGACCTGATGGGAGAAATATCCAAAACGGTCCTTGATTCTTGGGTTACCTTCTGAGAGTGTGCCGACTACGAAAAACGTACCTCTCCTTGCTTTTTAGGTGAGGTGTGATCCTTGTGTGCTAGCCATGGACACATGTCGACTCTCCATCGGATTGTGGGTTATGTGACCACTAGGAGTGTGCCATGAGAGCATTCTCTAGCTCTCTAGGTCGTCTGTGTGTGGTCAGCCTGATTGCTAGGTTAATTATCTCCCTTGTGTGAGATTATGGACTCTAGTGTGTGAGCCTCACCCTCCATGGCTAAGTGGTGTGGCTTGTGAGAGGGCTGACTTGCCCAAGCTCTAGCTCTATATGTACTCCATCGTTTTGAGTGATTCAACATCTGCTAACTCTTAATCCGACCGAGTTAAGAAAATGGACTCTAGAGGCCAGCAGTGGGAGTATAGCAATTCTAGTTCCTGTGCGCGTCGACAACCAGAGCGCAATCACACTCGCCAAGAATCATGAGCACCATGCACGCACCAAGTAGATTAACATCGCATATCATTTCCTCAGGTACATGGTGCAGGAAGGTGCTATCAAGCTAGAGTTTACTCCAACTAGCAAGCAGGTCGCTGCTTTTTGCACCAAGCCAATGACCCGTGAGAAGCAGCAGTTTTGCATGAAGGCATGTGGACTCAGCCTACTCTAAGTGCGGCAAAGTGGGTAATTCTTTGAAAAGGAGCCATCCTGCTAAGTTTCAGGTCCACAAGAGCAAGTTCGGAAGAAGTGCCAGATACCTGCTCCGATCATCAATCTGACTTTACCATTGAAAAAATCAGGTCGCAAAATGTCGACGGTCCAATTTTGAGGCGGATCCGATTGTCTGAAAGCTGAGGGGACTCAATGTTGGATCTGGTATGAGAGCCAATGTTTGCCATTTTCAGCCAGCACCGGCCATCATAGTTGGGAAAGGAGCCATCTGGCTTAGTTTCAAGTCCGCAGGAGCAAGTTCCAAGAAAGTACCAGATGCCTACTCCGATCATCAATCTGACTTCAGTATTCAAAAGATGAGGTGTCAAAACATCCACAATCCAAGTTTGAGGCCGATCCAACGGTCGGATTGGGAGATATGAATCTTCAAAGTTTTTGTGGTCATCGACCGCCGACTTTTGGGTGACCTTGGTAATGGCTTCATGCCTTAGCCTAAGAAAAGAAAAACGCAAGAGATCCAGGGTCAAGACCTCATGGGAGAAACATCCAAAAAGGTCCTAGATTCTTGGGTTGCCTTGTTAGAGTGTACTGACTAGTAAGGAGAGGTATCCAAAAAGATACCTCTCCTTACTTTTTAGGTGAGGTGAGATCCTTGTGTGCTAGCCACGAATACATGGCAATCCTCCATGGGATTGTGGGTTAGGTGACCACTAGGAGTGTGCTATGAGAGCATTTCCTAGCTCTCTAGGTCGTGTGTGAGTGGTGAGCCTAATTGCTAAGCTGATTTCCTCCCTTGTGTGAGATTTTGGACGCTAGTGTATGAGCCTTAGCCTCCATGGCTAAGTGGTTTGGCTTGTGAGAGGGCTGACTTGCCCAAGCTCTAGCTCTATATGTCTTCCATCATTTTTAGTGATTCAACAACCATTATTCAGCACAAGTGATGCCCTTTCTGTCCCACATGCTCGCTACTCCAAGACTCCTTGTCTCGTCCAGATCCAACACTAGCCATGGAGACGGCAATTGTCCATGGGATTTTGGGTTGTGTGACCACTAGGAGTGTACCATGAGTGCATTCTCTAGCTGTCTAGGCTGTGTGTGAGTGGTCCGCATGATTGCTAGGCTGATTTCCTCCCTTGTGTGAGATTATGGACTCTAGTGTGTGAGCCTTAGCCTCCATGGCTAAATGGTGTGACTTGTGAGAGGAATGACTTGCCCAAGCTCTAGCTCTATTTGTACTCCATTATTTTGAGTGATGCAATAACCATTTTTCAGCACAAGTGATGCCCTCCCAGTCCCAAATGCTCGCTACTCCAGGTTCTGCCACTTTCAGCCAGCATAGGCCATCTCTTTGAAAGTGATAGGTTGGGGTGAAACCTTTACCAGATTTGAAGATCAAGTACTGGATCGTCACGTGCAAGAGACAAGCTTTGTGACGAGCTCAAGATCTGAAAGATCCAACAATCAGATTGAGAGTTATGCTCAAAACAAGGTCGGCAAGGGCTACACTCTTCTCTCTGAGCAAGACTGTCGCCTTGTGATGACCATACCGCTCTAATTTCTTTGTCAAATTTAAAATCTTGCAAATAGAAATTGAATTATTTTTCCTAAGCATTGCATTGGTGCAAAAATATTTGCATTCCATGGGTACGTTTTGGAGAAACGCCGTTTACAAGCTGTCGAGTGTGAGCTGGAGTAGGAGCAGAAGTATACCCTGTTTTCAAAAGGGTATATCTCTGAAAATCCTCTGTTGATGACCCTGTTTTATGGATCGATGTGAAAGTTGTGAGCTGAATGTTCCAGTGGTGGGCTCAGCTTTTCAGACTTTCTCAGTCTGCTGGCCTCTACAGTCCATTTTCTTTTGAGACAGATTTCTGGCTGAAGTAGTAGCAGAAGCAGGGTTAGCGACGGCACTCATGGGCAGCGCTAAGCATCACCAAGGCTCAAAATGGCAGCAGTAGGTGTGGTACCAGCAGCCCAGCCCTTGGAGAGGCTGGAAGGACATGCCAACTTAACGTTTTGGAGGATCCGTACCCGCCTCCTTTTGGAGGAGAGGGGCTCGTAGGAGGTGGTGAGCGACGACGAGCGCGCTCCGCCTCCATAGGCAAAAGGCATCACCGCAGCACAGGTGGTGGCAAGGAAGATGCCACAGAAAGGTACAATAGATGCAAGTTCATCTACAACTGCAGCAACGGCATATGAGGAGTGGAAGAAGAAGGACAAGCAGGCATACATGCTGCTTGTCGACACCATCTCCGACCCGTATCTTCAGTACGTGAGTGAAAAGGCTACTGCAAAAGAGCGGTGGGACACGTTGTGCAAAAAGTATGAGAGCAAGGATCTTGCATTCCTCATGCTTTTGGAGGAGACGATGATTGCATTGAAAATGCAGGGTGGTGAAGGAATGGAGGCGTACTTGGACAAGGCAAAGGAGCTGGCCAAGCAGCTGAAAGCAGCAGCCAATCCTGTGGAAGACATGCACATCGTTCTCTTGTTGAGGGGACTCCCAACGAGGTATAACACGGTGCCAGAGACATTGGAGTGCCATCCGAATCTCGACCTCGGCTTCATATGCACGCACCTGGTGTAGGTAGAACAACGTCGCAATGCAGCAAAGCGCAATGGTGGCAACTGCTGTAGTGAAGCAGCTTTCATAACCATGGATTCACGCAACTAGCAGCAGGAGCAGTCTGGCTAGCAGAAAGGCAAGAAGAAGGGCAAGTGCCACTATTGCGAGAAAGGGGGCACTACAATAAAGAGTGCTCCAGGTTCAAGAGGGACCAGCAGGAGCAACAGCAGCAGCTGCAAAAGCAGCAATCTCCATAGCAACAGCAGTACCAGTCACAGCAACGTCAGCAACAGCAGTAGCAGCAGCAGAACCAGACCGGTTCCATCATTTTGGCAAGATGAACATGGCCAAAGAGGTGCGCGACCGCCTCTTCATGGCAACGCCTGATATGTCGCAGAAGGAACAGGCGGATCTGGCGTGGTACAAGGACTCAGGGTGTACCAAGCATCAAATGCAACACAAGGACTGGTTTACGCAGCTGCTCTCCATTCCCCCCCCCATCCGATTACTTTGGGTGATGATCGGGTGATGTATACGAAGGAGATTGGGATTGTAGAGATGTGGTTGGAGACTCTGCTTGGCATTGAAGTGGGAGTGTTCCATGGCGTGCTGTATGTTCCTGATGCTGTATTCAACCTTCTCCGTGTCCTCTCTCACCAACACAGGAGTGCACGTCGTCTGTGACGATGACTATGGCTTCATCCTCGACAAGGAAACAGGAGAGGAGTTGACCAAGTCGGTGAAAGAAGGCGATATGTACCGCCTGCTGGGGGCGACCAAGATCCCGCAAGAGTAGAGTCTTACAACTGTGGCGCAGGCCACAGATGGCAAAATATGGCATGCGCGTTACAACCACATCGGCATGTGTGCCTTACAGCAAGTTCAAACGAAGCAGATAGTGCGTGATTTGCCCACCATCTCTAACTTTGAGGAGCAGTTGTGCATCGGCTGTTTGGAGGGGAAGCAACATCGCGAGGCATTCTCTGGAGCAGGAGAGAGTGCGAAGGAGGTGCTGGAATTTGTCAACCGAAACTTGTGTGGCCCGATGTAGACCCAGAGCTTTGAAGGCTCTAGGTATTTTCTCACCTTCATTGATGATTTCAGCCGTTACACTGCTGTGTACTTCCTTTCCTCCAAGGACCAGTGCTTTGACAGGTTCAAGGAGTTCAAGGCCATGGTGGATAACCAGACTGGCAAGAAAATCAAGGCGTTGCGCATCGACCGCGGTGGAGAGTACCTGAGCAAGGAGTTCCAGGACTACCTCGCAGTAGCAGGCATNGTCAACCGAAACTTGTGTGGCCCGATGTAGACCCAGAGCTTTGAAGGCTCTAGGTATTTTCTCACCTTCATTGATGATTTCAGCCGTTACACTGCTGTGTACTTCCTTTCCTCCAAGGACCAGTGCTTTGACAGGTTCAAGGAGTTCAAGGCCATGGTGGATAACCAGACTGGCAAGAAAATCAAGGCGTTGCGCATCGACCGCGGTGGAGAGTACCTGAGCAAGGAGTTCCAGGACTACCTCGCAGTAGCAGGCATGAATGCGCAGCATACCGCGCCATACTTGCCGCAGCAGAATGGTATAGTAGAACGCGCCAACTCCACCATCGTTGAGTCTGCGAGCTCCATGCTGCACGTGGCTCGGCTCACCAACGACTTTTGATCGGAAGGTGTAAGTTCTGCAGTGTACATCAAGAACCGCAGTCCATCCCAGGCCCTGGAGTAGATGACGCCATATGAGGCATGTTTCGGTACGAAGCCGAGCCTGGGTCATCTTCGCTCGTTTCACAGCTTGGCGCACATGCACGTGCCAAAGGAGAAGCGGCAAAAGAAGGACGCAAAGAGAGCGCACATGCTGATGATTGGCTATGACTTGGCAAGCAGGGCGTATCGCCTCTACAAGAGGGATACAGGTCACGTCATCATCTCCACGGATGTTGTCTTCAACAAGAGCAACGTCATCGGTACCAACATTGTCTGTGAAGAGGCAGCAAAAGTAGCACCAGACGAGGCAATGGGAGCAGATATCCTTCTTGACCCAATCTCTCCTGATCCTTCCTCCACTATGACGATGGGAGAACTAGTCTACTCTCCCATGTGTGATGCAGCGGCCTCATCTGCAGAAGCAAAGGAAGAAGATGCACCACCATCAACAGGAGCAGTTGTGTCGGCAGCACCGCGTCAGCCTCTTGCTAACGCTCCAGCACCAGGTCGGAGGTGTCACTCGCACTTGGCCACGGTCTAAATTAAACGGTGCCAACAGGCAAACCGCCGCCTGCTCTTAGTATTTCAACCAAGGTAGAGATCACCCACGGAGTGGTGTTTCCATTCTGAAATGTTCACTTAGCTTTTCCCACCCGTGGCCACAGAATACTCCAAACTCTCACTCAACTAGCAATGCTAAACACCAAAGTGTGCACTTGTATTTGTTCTTTACCCTCTTTCTTGGTGGCCAACAAGGGATTAGTTTTCTCCCAAGTCTCAAGACTAAGAGATGATATTTTATCACATGCAAACGACAGGCTTTGTATAGTCTCTGGTCAGTGCTCCCAGTGCCTCCTTGAAGGGGCCTCCCCCCAAGGAGCCACTGGGACATGGCACCCTCTGTGACCGCCAAGTGGCGTTTGATCGACCTTGGACCTTAGAGGCTTCTAGGAAGCTTCATTGGCCCTTTTTAATCACAAAGAATATTTGGTCTGGGCGGGATTCGACCCCGGACCTCTTGCTTGTGAGACGGCGCCTTCACCCACTAGGCTGTAGGAAATTGTCCTAAGCAGCATACACCAGGTAGACTACCAAGAGTAGACCAAGGAAAGTTACTCCACAAGGATGAGCAGTGCATGCCTTGTCTCTCTCAGCATCTCTTGCATGTCGTTGGGAGACTTGCGCTACAAGCACAGTGCATACCCAGTCTAAATCTTCTGCTGATTGGACTAGGGAAGATCCGTGTGTGCTAGCCATGGATACATGGTGATTTTGTTGGATCTGGAGGAGAAAGGGAGTCTTGGAGCAACGAGCATATGTCATTAGAAGGGCATCACTTGTGCTGAAGAATGGTTGTTGAATCCCTCAAAATGATGGAATACATATAGAGCTAGAGCTTGGGCAAGTCATCCCTCTCACAAGCCACACCACTTAGCTATGGAGGCTAAGGCTCACACTTTAGAGTCCATAATCTTACACAAGGGAAAAAATCAGCCTAGCAATCAGGCTGACCACTCACACACAACCTAGAGAGCTAGAAAATGCTCTCATGGGAGACTCCTAGTGGTTATATAACCCACAATCTCATGGAGAGTCGCCATGTGTCCATGGCTAGCACACAAGGATCTTACCTCACTTAAAAAGTAAGGAGAGGTACCTTATTCCTAGTGAGCACACTCTGACAAGGCAACCCAAGAATCTAGGACCTTTCGGGATATTTCTCCCATCAGGTCTTGACCCCGGATCTCTTGCCTATTTCTTTTCTCAGGCTTAGGCATGGAGCCATTGCCCATCGTCACCCGGTTATCGGTGGTCGATGACCCTGAAAACTACGAAAATTCATATCTCCCCATCCGACCGTTGGATCGGCCTCAAACTTGGAGTATAGATATCTTGCCACCTGATCTTTACAATTAGAAAGTTGGATTGACGATCCAAGTACGCATCTGGTACTTTCGTGGAACTTGCTCCTGTGGACCTGAAACTAAGCCCGGTGGCTCCTCTGACAATCTCCTACTTTACCGTAGTCAGAGTCGGCTGAGTTCACATGCCTTCATGCAAAACTGCTGTTTCTCACGGGTCATTGGCTTGGTGTAGAAATTAGCGACCTGCTTGCTGGTTGGAGTAAACTCAACCTTGATAGCACTCTCTTGCACCATATGCCCGATGAAATGATTTGCGATGTCAATGTACTTCATGCGTGCATGATGCTGGGGATTCTTCGCGAGTGCGATTGCGCTCTGGTTATCGACGCACACAGGCTTTAGAGCTGCTGCACTTCCACTCATCTCTGCCATGAGACGCTGAAGCCAAACTGCTTCCTTGGCTCCAAAGCCGATAGAGACGTACTCAGCTTCCGTTCTTGAGGTGGCCACGACCACCTGCCACTTGCTGCACCAGCTGATGGCCCCACCATTCATGAGGAACACATGCCCACAGATGGACTTACGGTCCTCAGGGTTTGCAGCCCAATCTGCATCTGTGTAGCCAATGATACTGTTGTCGTTACCGTTGTAAGTGCTACCGATGTTACCGTTGTAGGTGCTACCCATGAGACTGCTAACGGAGCTCTGGTTCTTCTGCCGCTCAGCTGCATTTGCTTCTCCATTGAAGCTCACGAGGTACTTCCGCGTCTCCAATGTTGTGCTGATGGGTTTCGCCTCTGCCATGGCAAACCCCTGCAAAACATCCTTGATGTAGCGACTTCGCTGGAGCGAGAGAGAGCGTGACTTGCGGTCACGCGTGATGTGGATACCAAGAAAGTATGATGCCTCCTCGATATCAGACATCTCAAAGCGCTCTTGTATGGAATCCTTGAACTCCTGCAGTGCAGACATGCCGTTGGAAAGGAGGAGCATGTCATCCACATGACGATGATGATGAGTACCTCATGACCATGCTGCCAGCGATAGACGTTGTAGTCATACTCCTTACGCTCAAACCCCATGAACTGCAACGCCGCATCATACTTCTGATTCCAGGCACGCGACGCTCGCTTGAGGCCGTACAGCGACTTTTGCATGTAGATCTCCTGGCCATCCATGACGAACCCCTCTTTCTATTCCATGTAGATCTTCTCCTCCAAGTCACCATTCAAGAATGCCGTCTTGACATCCATGTGGTGAACCTCAAAGTCCTCAGTTGCTGCATAAGAGAGGAGCGTGCACACAGAGGTAAACTTTGCAACAAGGGCAAAAGTTTCTGTGTAGTCGATGCCCTCCTGCTGCGAGTAGCCCTTGGCAACTGGCCTTGCCTTGTACTTTTCCAGGTTTCCATCTGCTCCCTGCTTCTTCTTCAATACCCACTTGCACTTGATCACCTTACGTCCAGGTGGACGCTCAGTCAGCTCCCATGTGCTGTTGTCCGGCTGCAACTATATCTCGTGCTGCACCGCTTGTGCCCAATCTGCTGCATCCGGTGCAGCCATGGCCTCCTTCTATGATTTTGGCTCATCTGAATCACCTGCAACTGCGACGTTCATGTGTTCTGGTATATGCAGCATCCAGAAATGGCCGCGCTCACCAGGCTTGTAATGCACCCTAAGAGGGTACCTGCGACTTGTTGCTGGAGTGTTGCTGGTACAACTGCTGCTGCTGGTGGTACTACATCTCCTTCCTCTGCTTTTGCTGATGAGGCTATAGCATCTACTGCATTAGACATGGGAGAGTAGAATGATTCTCCCACTATCACAGTAGAGGAAGTATCAGGAGAGACCGTGTCTGGAAGGATTTTTGCTCCCACCATCTCATCAGCTGCTGGTTCTGCTGCATCTTCACAGACAATGTTGGTACCGATGACGTTGCTCTCATTGAAGACAACATCACTGGAGATGATGACGTGGCCTATATCCCTCTCGTAGAGGTGATAGGCCTTGCTTGCAACGTCGTAGCCAATCATCAGTATCTGCGCACTCTTTGTGTCCTATTTATGCTGCTTCTCTTTAGGCACGTGCATGTGCGCCAGGCTGCTAAATGCTCGGAGATAACCCACACTCGGTTTCTTGCCAAACCACGCCTTGTACGGCGTCATTTGCTCCAGCGCCTTAGTCGGACTATGGTTCTTGATGTAGACCGTACTGCTCACGCCTTCAGCCGAGAAGTCGTAGGTCAGCCGAGCCGCGTGCAGCATGGAGTGCGCCGACTCCACAATGACACCGTTTACGCGTTCTGCTACACCATTCTGCTGTAGTGAGTATGGCGCGTTACGCTGCGCCTTGTTGCCAGCTGCTGCGAGGTAGTCCTGGAACTCCTTGCTCAGGAACTCTCCACCGCGATCGCTGCGCAGCGCCTTGATCTTCTTGCCAGTCTCGTTCTCCACCATGGCCTTGAACTCCTTGAACCTGTCAAAACTCTGGTCCTTGGAAGGAAAGAAATAAACAGCAGTGTAACGGCTGAAATCATGAATGAAGGCCAGGAAATACCTAGAGCCTCCAAAGTTTTAGGTCTGCATCGGTCTGCACAAGTCCGTGTGGACCAGTTCCAACATCCTCTTTGTACGCTCCCTTTCTCCAGAGAACGCCTCTTGGTGCTGGTTCCCCTCTAAACAGCCGATGTACAACTGCTTCTCAAATTTAGAGATGGTAGGCAGGTCGCGCTTCATCTGTTTTGCTTGAAGCTGCTGCAAGGCACGCATGTCGATGTGGCCGTAGTGCGCATGCCAGATCTTGCCATCTGTTTCCTGCACTACTACTGCAAGACTTTCCTCATGCAGGATCTTGATCGCCCCAAGCAGGTGGTACATGTTGCCCTCCTTCACCAACTTGGCCAATTCCTCACCTCTATCCTTATCGAGAATGTAGCCAAAGTCATCGTCGAAGACGACGTGCAGTCCTGTGTTTGTAAGAGAGGAGACTGAGAAGAGGTTGAATGTAACATCAGGTACATACACCACGCCATGGAAATTCCCACTTCAATGCCACGTGGGGTCCCAAACCACATCTCCATAATCCCAATCCCCTCAGCATATGCCACCTGATCATCATCCATAGCGATAGGACGGGGAGGGATGAACAACAGCTGTGTAAACCACTCCTTGTGATGTGTGAGGCTCTTCGTACTTTCTGATTCCTTGTACCATGCGAGATCCGCCTTCTCCACCTGTGACATGTCAGACTTCGCCATGAAGAGACCCTCGTGCACCTCCTTCGCCACATTCATGTTGCCAAAGTGGCGCACACCAGCCTGGTTTTGCTGCTGCTGCTACTGCTGCTGACGCTGCTGTGACTGGTGCTGCTGCTGCTGCTGCTTTTGCTGCTGCTACTGCAATGATTGCTGCTGCTGTTGCTCCTTCTGGTCCCTCTCGAGCTTGAAACACTCCTTTTTTGTAGTGTCCCTTTTTCTAGCAGTAGTGGCATTTGCCTTTCTTTCTGTGTTTCTGCTGTCCAGATTGCTTGTGCAGCTGCTGGTTGCGTGAGCTCATGGCCACAAACGCTGCTTCATTGCAGCCGCCGCCATTACGCTTTGCTGCATTGCGACGCAATTCCACCTGCACTAGCTGTGTGCAGATGAAGTCAAGGTCGAGAGTTGGCTGGCACTCAAGCGTCTCTCACACCGTGTTCTAGCTGGTTAGAAGTCCCCTCAGTTAGAGGAGGATGACGCGCGTCTATTCCACAGGATTGCCGGTGGCTCTCGGTTGCTTCGCCAGCTCCTTTGCCCTGTCCAGATGCACCTCCATTCCTTCACCACCCTGCATTTTCAGCGCCATCATCTTTCCCTCCAAAAGCATGAGGAATGCAGGATCCTTGCTCTCATACTTCTTTGACAACATGTCCCACGCCTCTTTTGCAGTAGTCTTGTCACTCACGTACTAAAGATGCGGGTTGGAGATGGTGTTGACAAGCAACCTGTATGCCTGCTTGTCCTTCTTCTTCCACTCCTCATACGCCGCTGGTACAGCTGCAGAAGAACTCGCATCAGCTGCACCCTTTTGCGGCGTCTTCCCGGCCACCACGTGCGCTGCGGTGATGCCTTTTACCTGTGGAACTGGAGCCGGCTCGTCGCCACTCACCACCTCCCACAAACCCCTCTCCTCCAAAAGGAGGCGGGTACGGATCTTCCAAAATGTGAATTTGGCGCGTCCCTCCAGCCTCTCCAAAGGCTGGGCTGCTGTTACAATGCCAGCTGCTGCCATTTTGAGCCTTGGTGATGCTCAGCGCTGCCCTTGGATGGCGTCGCTACCCCTGGTTCTATTGCTGCTACTGCCAGAAATTTGTCTGAAAGAAAATGGACTGTAGATACCACCAGACTTGGAATTTGGATAAAAAGAGCCCATCACTGGAAGCTTAAGCTCAAATCCTTTCAGATCGACCCATAAAACAGGGTCATCAACACGGGATTTTGAAAGATATGCCCTCTTGAAAACAGGGTATGCTTCTGCTCCTACTCCAACTCAGACCAGCCAGCTTGTAAACGACGTTTGTAAATGGCGTTTACAATATAATTGCACCCATGCAATGCTTGGGAAAAACACTACAATTCGCATGTGCCACTTTTTAAATTTGACAAAGAAAAGAGAGAGTTATGGTCATCGCAAGGCGACCGTCTTACTCATAGAGAAGAGTGTAGTCCTGGCTGACCTCGTTTTGAGGATAACTCTCAATCCGACTGTTAAATCTTCGCGATCTTGGACTCGTTGGAAAGCTTGTTTGATCAACGTGAAGATAGAGTGGTTGATTGTCAAATCTAGTGAAGGTTTGACCACAACCTATCACTCTCAAAGTGACGGCCTGTGCTGGCTGAAAGTGGCAGAACTTGGCTCTGATACCAAATGCTAGATCTGGAGGAGAGAGGGAGCCTTTGAGCAGCGAGCATGTGTGATTGGAAGGGCATAACTTGTGCTGAAGAATGGTTATTCAATCACTCAAAATGATGGAGTACATATAGAGCTAGAGCTTGGGCAAGTCAGCCCTCTCACAAGCCACACCACTTAGCCATGGAGGCTAAGACTCACACATTAGAGTCCATAATCTCACACAAGGGGGGAAATCAGCCTAGCAACCAGGCTGACTACTCACACACAACCTAGAAAGCTAGAGAATGCTCTCATGGCACACTCCTACTGGTCACATAACCCACAAACCCATGGAGAATGACCATGTGTCCATGGCTAGCACACAAGGATCTCACCTCTCCAAAGAAGTAAGGAGAGGTACCTTTATCCTAGTCAGCACCCTCTGACAAGGCAATCCTATGCCAAGGACCTTTTTGGATATTTCTCCCATCAGGTCTTGATCCTGGACCTCTTGCCTTTTTCCTTTCTCAGGCTAAGGCATGGAGCCATCACCCATGGCCACCCAGACATCGACGGTCCATGACCCCCAAAACTTTGAAAATTCATATCTCCCAATCCGACTGTTTGATCGGCCTCAAACTTGGACAGTAGACATTTTGCCACCTGATCTTACCAATGGTGAAGTCAGAGTGAGAATCCAAGCAGGCATCTGGTCCTTTCCTGGAACTTTCTCTTGAGGACTTGAAACTAAGCTGGATGGCTCCTTTCCCAACACCTCCATCATCGCGTGATCCGTAATCCGCGAGACGGAGAGGAGATTTGTGACAAAAGTTCGCATGTAGACGACGTTCTACAGCCGCAACTCCTTGTCGGCTCCGTTGAGCCGCGTATGCACGACCTTCTCTCCCTCACCTGCTGCGTATTCAATGCCGCCATTGGCGCATCGGAACTTGGCCGTGGACGGTGTGAGGGACAAAAAGCCACATGCCTTGCGAGAGGTGTGGTAGTCTGTGCCACTCTCGAGCCTGAAGGCTCTCGGCCGCTCTCAGCCATCATGCTCATGGACGTCGAGTCCACCTTCTTACTCACATTGCTACTCCCACCACCGCCTCCTTCCTTCTTTTGTAGGCGACACTCCCGCGCCCAATGCTCTGCTTTGCCACAATTGTGGTACTTGCCGTTCTTCTTGCCGCTCTTCCCACCGCCACTGCCTCTGCTGTTGCCATGAGAGGAGGTGCCTCCCAAGCCACTCGCGTATGCGGCGTTGTTGATGACGCCGTTGTTGCGCTGCATGGTCTCCTTCTAGAAAAACTTGAAGACACGATGGTACGTGAACTCTGATTGCTCCCAACCACCCTAGGTGGTGATCATGGGACTCTAGCTTGGCGGCAAGGCCATGAGGAGAATCATGGCCTCTATTTGTTGGTCGAGCTGCCAGGACATGGCGTGGGCTTCTTGAAGCAGTCCTTTAAACTGTTGGAGGAAGTCCGAGATGGACTCCTCCTCGCCCACCTGCAGCCCGATGAGGCGCTACAGGATGAAGATTCAATTGGCGAGGGAAGTTGACTGGTACACGTTCGTCAGCTTGGTGCAAGCCTCAGCTGCCGTCATGCACCCTCGATGTGGAGGATAAGGGAGGGGCTTATGGATGTGACGACGAGTGCGAGAGTGATGTCATTGCGCTCTTGCCACCCTGTGTATTCCGCGCTTGCCTCGTCTCCGATGGTACCTCCATCCCTTTCAGCATGTTGAGGTACCCGCGCACGCGTATCACCACCTCAAACTGCCTTTTCCACGTGCCGAAGGCTTTGCCATCAAAGCGTGCGATGGTGTTGGCCGCACCCAACTCGGCGGGCCGTAAGGTGACTCGAACAATCTCTTAACCCCCCGGCATGATTGCGGTGTAGTCAAGGATACTCATTTAGTCTCTGCTGTTCTGCTTTGTTGAGGCCGATGTAGGCTAATGAGGCTGATGACTGCTACAGATTTTCGAGGTGCAGTCCATTGCATACCCCTCCAGCCGATGGTCTCTTAGCTATTGTGGAGGAAGTGCTCCCACAGACACGGGGTCGTATCCACAAGGGCAGAGCATAACCCGCGTAGGACTCGAGGGTCATACCAACAATGGCAGAGCGTATCCTCGTTCCTTGTCCGTGGAGAGCAAAACGCGAACACAGGTCCAACACGTATCTGGTCTCTCACAATGCGTACCTTGGTCCAAGTGGACCGACGATGAAGCAAATGGAGCAGTGGTGTCTTGTCTGCTGCGGAGGTACGTGTCACCTGAGCTGAGCGGTGTTGCAAAGAACCAAGTTTCCCAATCAGTGTGGGCCCATAACCCTTTGTCACTCCGCACTTGGCCACGGTGTAGAGTAAACCGGGCCGACAGGCAAACCGCCGACCGCCCTTGGCATTTCAACCAAGGTAGACATCACCGACGGATTGGTATTCTCACACTAAAAGGTTCACTTAGCTTGTCCAAACCGTGGCCGGAGAGTGTTCCAAACTCTCACCCAACTGGCAATGCTACACACCAAAGTGTGCACTTGCACTTGTTCTTTACCTTCTTTCTTGGTGGCCAACAAGGGATTAGTTTTCTCCCAAGTCTCCAGAGTACGAGATGATATTTGATCACATGCAAATGATAGGCTTTTTAAAGTCTCTGGTCAATGCTCCCAGTGGCTCCTTGGAGGGGCGTCCCCCCAAGGCCACCCTAGACAGTGTCATCAGCTTTGATGACATGGCACCCTCTGTGACCGCGAAGTGGCGCTTGATCCACCTCCGACCTTAGAGGCTTCTAGGAAGCTTCCTTGGCCCTTTTTAATCACAAAGAAAATTTGGTCCGGGTGGGATTTGACCCCGGACCTCTTGCTTGTGAGACGGTGCCTTCACCCACTAGGCTGTAGGAAGTTGTCCTACGGAGCATGCACCAGGTAGATCGCCAAGAGTAGACCAAGGGGACTTACTCCACAAGGATGAGCAGTGCATGCCTTGTCTCTCTTTGCCTCTATTGCATGTTGTTGGGGGACTTGCGCTACAAGCAAAGTGCATACCCAGTCTAAATCTTCTGTTGATTGGACTAGGGGCATACACAGAACATAAAACGAGGTACCCTCTCAGGGTGCGCTACAAGCCTGGTGAGCACGGGCATTTGTGGATGCTTCACAAACCAGACGAGATGAAAGTCGCATTTGTAGCAGACTCTGATGAGCCGACGTCGTACTAGGAGGCCATAGCGTCACCAGATGCGGCAGAGTGGGCGCAAGCTGTGTAGTAGGAGATAGAGCCCCACCTCGACAAAAGTACGTGGGAGCTGACTGAGTGTCAACCTGGACGTAAGGAATTCAAGTGCAAGTGGGTGTTCAAGAGGAAGCGGGGAGCAGATGGCAACTTGTCTATGTGGATGACATGCTCCTCCTTCCCAACAGCATGTCTGTTCTACAAGAGTTCAAGGAAGCCATGCACGAGCACTTCCAGATGTCTAATCTTGAGGAGGCATCATACTTCTTCGGTATCCAGATCACATGTGACTGCAAATCACGCTCTCTCACTATAGCACAGGCAAAACCCATGGGCATGCCGCTGGAGATGCAGCAATACCTCGTGAGCTTCAATGGAGAAGTAGATGCAGCTGAGCGGCAGAAGTACTAGAGCGCTGTCGGCAGCCTCATGTACCTAATGGTTGCAACCAGGCTCGACCTCGTACAGGCTGTCAGCGCTCTGAGCCAGCACATGGTAAACTACGGACCTGAGCACTAGAAGGCAGTGAAGCGGATCTTCCACTACCTTGCTAGAACCATCAACATTGACAACACCGACAACGGCAACAACAACAGCATCATCGGCTACACAGATGCTAATTGAGCTTCAAACCCTGAGGACCGCAAATCCATCTCTGGAAATGTGTTCCTCATGAATGCTGGGGCCATCATGTGGTGTAGCAAGCAACAAGTGGTCGTGGCCACCTCAAGCATGGAAGTTGAGTACGTCTCTCTCAGCTTTGGAGCAAAGGAAACAGTTTGGCTTCAGTGTCTCATGGCATAGATGAGTGGGACTGCAGCAGTTCGAGTTTCTGTGTGCATCGACAACCAGAGCGCAATCCCACTTGCCAAGAATCATGAGCACCAAGTACGCACCAAGCACATTGACATCGCATATCACTTCATCAGGCACATGGTGCACGAGGGTACTAGTGATCCGTGAGAAGCAACAGTTCTCCATGAAGGCATGTGGACTTCGTCAACTGACTAGGGAAAAGTGGGAGATTGTTGGGAAAGGAGCCATCCACCTCAGTTTCACATCCACAAGAGCAAATTCCAAGAAAGTACCACATGCTTCTTCCTATCGTCGATCCAAGTACACCATTGGAAAGATCAAGTGACAAAATGTCTATGGTCCAAGTTTGAGGCTGATCCAGCGATCACATAGGGAGATATGAATGTTTGAAGTATTCGCGATCATCGACCGTCGATGTCCGAGTGACCATGGGCGATGGCTTCATGCCTTAGCCTGAGAAAAGAAAAAGGCAAGAGATCCAAGGTCAAGACCTGATGGGAGAAATATCAAAAAAGGTCCTAGATTCTTGGGTTGCCTTGTCACAGTGTGCTCGCTAGGAAAAAGGTACCTCTCCTTACTTTTTAGGTGAGGTGAGATCATTGTGTGCTAGCCATGGATACATGGCGATTCTCCATGTGATTCTGGGTAGATCTTCAAGTTCAAGAGACAAGCTTTCCAACGAGCCCAAGATCGCGAAGATTGAATTGTTGGATTGAGAGGTATGCTCAAAACGAATTCGGCCATGGCTACACTCTTCTCTATTAGTAAGACTGTCGCCTTGTGATGACCATAAACCTCTTTTTCTTTGTCAAATTTCAAACATGGCACATGCGAATTGTAGTATTTTTCCTAAGCTTTCCATTGGTGCAGAAATATTTGGATTCCATCTATTCATTTGGGAGAAACACCGTTTACAAATTGGCTGATCTGAGTTGGAATAGGAGCAGAAGCATACTTTGTTTTGAAGAGGGCATATCTTTTAAAATCCCCTTTTAATGACCCTGTTTTATGCGTCAATCCAAAAGGTTTTGAGCTGAATGTTCCAGTCTGCTGTTATCCACGGTCCATTTTCTGTCAGAGAGATATCTGGCAGAAGCAGCAGCAGAAGCAGGGGTAGCGCCGCCATCCAAGGGCAACGCTGAGCATCACCAAAGCTTAAAATGGTAGCAGCTGGCGTTGTGGTAGCAGCCGAGCCATTGGAGAGGCTGGAGGGATGCGCTAACTTCACGTCTTGGAAGATCTGTACCCGCCTCCTTTTTGAGGAGAGGGGCTTGTGGGAAGTAATGAGCGGCGATGAGCCGGCTCCAGTTCCACAGGCAAAAGGCATCATTGCAACGTAGGTGGTGGCGGAGAAGACTCTGCAAAAGGGTGCAGCTGATGCGGTTTCTTCTACAGCTATACCAGTGGTGTATGAGGAGTGGAAGAAGAAGGCCAGGCAGGCCTTCAGGTAACTTGTCAATACCATCTCCAACCCGCATCTTCAGTACGTGAGTGACAAGGCTACTACAAAGGAGGGGTGTGACACGTTGTGCAAGAAGCATGAGAGCAAGGATCCTGCATTCCTCATGCTTTTTGAGGAAAAGATGATGGCGTTCAAGATACAGGGAAGTGAAGGGATGGAGGTGTATGTGGACAGGGCAAAGGAGCTGGCGAAGCAGCTAATAGCGGCTGGCAATCCTATGGAAGAGACGCCCTTTATCCTTCTCTTGCTGAGGGGACTCCCAACCACCTATGACACGGTGCAAGAGACGCTTAATTGCTAGGCTAACTCTTGACCTCAACTTCATCTGCAGACACTTGGTGCAGGTGGAAGTACGTTGTAATGCAGCAAAGCGCAATGGCGGCGGTAACGGTGAAGCAGCTTTTGTGGCCACAAGCTCATGCAACCAGCAACAGCAGCAGTAGTCTTGACAACAGAAGGGCAGAAAGAAAGACAAATGCCACTACTGTGAGAAAGAGGGACACTAAAAGAAAGGAGTATTTCAAGCTCGAGAGGGACCGAAGGAGCAGTAGTAGCAAAGTCATCGCAGCAGCAACAGCAAAAGAAGGAGCAGCACCAGCAGCAGTCACAACAGCGTCAGCAGTAGCAATAGCAAAACCACGCTAGTGTGCACCACTTTGGCAACATGAATGTGGCCAAGGAGGTGCGCTGCTATCTCTTCATGGCGAAGTCTGACATGTCGCAGGTGGAGAAGGTGGATCTTGCATGGTACAAGGACTCAGGGTGTACCAAGAGCCTCACACATCACAAGGAGTGGTTCACACAGCTGTTGTTCATCCCTCCCCATCCTATGGCTATGGGTGATGATCGGGTGGTATATGCAGAGGGGATAGGGATTGTGGAGATGTGGTTGAAGACCCCACGTGGCATTGAAGTGGGAGTTCCATGGCGTGCTGTATGTACCTGATGCTGCATTCAACCTCCTCTCTATCTCCTCTCTTACAAACACTAGACTGCGCGTCGTCTTCGATGATGACTATGGCTAGATCCTCAACAAGGATACAGGAGAGGTGTTGGCCAGGTCGGTGAAGGAGGACGACATGTCTTGCCTGTTGGGGGCGACCAAGATCTCAGGTGAGCAGAGTCTTGCAGTAGTGGTGCAGGCGTCAGATGGCGAAATCTGGCATACGCGCTACAGCCACACCGACATGTGCGCTTTGCAGCAGCTTCAAGTAAAGCAGATGGTGTAAGACCTACCTACCATCTCTAACTTTGAGCAGCAGTTGTGCATCGGCTGTTTGGAGGGAAAGCAGTACGGGGAGGCATTCTCAAGAGCAGGAAACCATGCAAAGGCAATGTTGGAGCTGGTCCACACGGACTTGTGAAGACCGATGTAGACCCAGAGCTTTAGAGGCTCTAGGTATTTCCTGACCTTCATTGATGATTTCAGCCATTACACTGCTATGTACTTCCTTTCTTCCAAGGACCAGTACTTTGACAGGTTCAAGGAGTTGAAGGCCATGGTGGATAACCTAACTGGCAAGAAGATCAAGGCGTTGTGCAGTGATCGCGTGTTGTATCTGGAGGAGAGAGGGAGCCTTGGAGCAGCGAGCATGAGGGATTGGAAGGGCATCACTTGTGCTAAAGAATGGTTGTTCAATCACTCAAAATGATGGAGTACATATAGAGCTAGAGCTTGGGCAAGTCAGCCCTCTCACAAGTCACACCACTTAGCCATGGAGGCTAAGGCTCAAACACTAGAGTCCATAATCTCACACAAGGGAGGAAATCAGCCTAGCAATCAGGCTGACCTCTCACACACGACCTAGAGAGCTAGAGAATGCTTTCATGGCACACTCCTAGTGGTCATATAACCCACAAACCCATGGAGAATCACCATGTGTCCATGGCTAGCACACAAGGATCTCACCTCACCTAAAATGTGAGAGGTACCTTTATCCTAGTCAACACACTCTGACAAGGCAATCCTAAGACCAAGGACATTTTTGGATATTTATCCCATTAGGACTTGACCCTGGACCTCTTGCCTTTTTCTTTTCTCAGGCTAAGGTATGGAGCCATTGCCCATGGTCACCCAGATATCGGCGGTCCATGACCCTCGTGTTGGGAAAGGAGCCATCTGGCTCAGTTTGAGGTCCATAGGAGCAAGTTCCAGGAAAGTACCAGATGCCTGCTCCGATCGCCGATCCAACTTCACCAGTTGGAAAGATCAGGTGGCAAAATGTCTATGGTACAAGCTTGAGGCCGATCCAACGGTCGGATTGGGAGATATGAATTTTCAAAGTTTCGGGGGTCATGGACCGTAGATGTCTGGGTGGGCATGGGTGATGACTCCATGCCTTAGCCTGAGAAAAGAAAAAGGCAAGAGGTCCAGGGTCAAGACCTGATGGGAGAAATATCCAAAAAGGTCCTTGGTCTTAGGATTGCCTTGTCAGAGTGTGCTGACTAGGATAAAGGTACCTCTCCTTACTTTTTAGGTGAGGTGAGATCCTTGTGTGCTAGCCATGGACACATGGCGATTCTCCATGGGTTCGTGGGTTATGTGACCACTAGGAGTGTGCCATGAGAGCATTCTCTAGCTCTCAAGGTCATGTGTGAGTGGTCAGCCTGATTGCTAGGCTTATTTCCTCCCTTGTGTGAGATTATAGAGTCTAGTGTGTGAGCCATAGCCTCCATGGCTAAGTGGTGTGGCTTGTGAGAGGGCTGACTTGCCCAAGCTCTAGCTCTATATGTACTCCATCATTTTGAGTGATTGAACAACCATTCTTCAGCACAAGTGATGCCCTTCCAATCACACATGCTCACTGCTCCAAGGCTCCCTCTCTCCTCAAGTTCCAACATTTGGTATCAGAGCCAAGTTCTGCCACTTCCAGCCAGCACAGGCCGTCACTTTGAGAGTGACAGGTTGGGGTGAAACCTTCACCAGATTTGACGATCGACCACAGGATGTTCAAGTTCAAGAGACAAGCTTTCCAACGAGCCCAAAATCACGAAGATCCAACAAGCGGATTGAGAGTTATACTCAAAACGAGGTCGGCCAGGGCTACACTCTTCTCTATGAGTAAGACTGTCGCCTTGTGATGACCATAACTCTCTCATTTCTTTGTCAAATTTAAAAAGTGGCACATGCGAATTTTAGTATTTTTCCTAAGCTTCCCATTGAAGCAAAAATATTTGCATTCCATTGATTTGTTTGGGAGAAACGCCGTTTACAAACTGGCTGGTCTGAGTTGGAGTAGGAGCAGAAGCATACCCTGTTTTCAAGAGGGCATATCTTTCAACATCCCCTGTTGATGACCCTGTTTTATGGGTCGATCTGAAAGGTTTTGAGCTTAATTTTCCAGTGGTGGGCTCAGTTTTTCAAAATTCCCAGTCTGCTGGCATCTACAGTCGATTTTCTGTCAGACACTTTTTTGGCAGAAGCAGCAGCAGAAGCAGGGGTAGCGCCGCCATCCAAGGGCAGCGCTGAGCATCATCAAGGCTCAAAATGGCAGCAGCTGGTGTTGTAACAGCAGCCCAGCCTTTGGAGAGGCTGAAGGGACGCGCTAACTTCACGTTTTGGAAGATCCGTACCCGCCTCCTTTGGGAGGAGAGGGGCTTGTGGGAGGTGGTGAGCGGCGACGAGCCGGCTCCAGTTCCACAGGTAAAAGGCATCACCGCAGCGCAGGTGGTGGCGGGGAAGACGCCGCAAAAGGGTGCAGCTGATGCGGGTTCTTCTGCAGCTGTACCAGCGATGTACGAGGAGTGGAAGAAGAAGGACAGGCAGGCCTACAGGTTGCTTGTTAATACCATCTCCAACCCGCATCTTCAGTACGTGAGTGACAAGGCTACTGCAAAGGAGGGGTGGGACACGTTGTGCAAGAAGTATGAGAGCAAGGATCCTGCATTCCTCATGCTTTTGGAGGAAAAGATGATGGCCCTGAAAATGCAGGGTGGTGAAGGGATGGAGGCGTATTTGGACAGGGCAAAGGAGATGGCGAAAAAGTTGAGGGCGGCTGGCAATCCTGTGGAAAAGACGTGCTTCATTCTCCTCTTACTGAGGGGACTCCCAAGGAGCTACGACACGGTGCGAGAGACGTTGGAGTGCCAGCCGACTCTCGACCTCGACTTCATCTGCACGCACTTGGTGCAGGTGGAACTGCGTCGCAATGCATCTAAGCGCAAACGCGACAGCAGCAGCAGTGAAGCAGCTTTCATGGCCATGGGCTCACGCAAGCAGCAGCAGCAGCAGTCCGGGCAGCAGAGAGGCAAAAAGAAGGGCAAGTGCCACTATTGCCAAAAAGAGGGGAACTACAAGAAAGAGTGCTTCAAGTTTAAGAGGAACCAGAAGGA
The DNA here is from genome assembly GCA_023375785.1 of Penium margaritaceum. NCBI lineage: Eukaryota > Viridiplantae > Streptophyta > Zygnematophyceae > Desmidiales > Peniaceae > Penium > Penium margaritaceum. The sequence goes on along the minus strand of SZWC01000324.1, from coordinate 287,889 downwards.
GCAGCAGCAACAGCAACAAAAGCAGCAATCTCCACAACAAAACCAGCAGCAGTCGCAGCATCGGCACCAGCAGCAGCAGCAGCAGAACCAGACTAGCGTGCGCCATTTTGGCAACATGAACGTCGCCAAGGAGGTGCGCGACCGCCTCTTCATGGCGAAGTCTGACATGTCGCAGAAGGAAAAGTCTGATCTGGCGTGGTACAAGGACTCGGGGTGTACCAAGAGTCTGACGCACCACAAGGAGTGGTTCACACAGCTGCTCTCCATTCCTCCTCGGCCGATTACTTTGGGTGATGATCGGGTGGTGTATACTGAGGGGATTGGGATTGTGGAGATGTGGTTGGAGACCCCGCGTGGCATTGAAGTGGGAGTTTTTCATGGCGTGCTGTATGTGCCTGATGCTGCGTTCAACCTTCTCTCGGTGTCCTCTCTCACCAACACAGGACTGCGCGTTGTCTTCGATGATGACTATGGCTACATCCTCAACAAGGAAACAGGAGAGGAGTTGGCCAAGTCGGTGAAGGAGGGCGACATGTACCGCCTGCTGGGGGCGACCAAGATCCCGCGTGAGCAAAGTCTTGCAGCAGTGGTGCAGGCGACAGATGGCGAGATCTGGCATGCGCGATACGGCCACATTGGCATGCGCGCCTTGCAGCAGCTTCAAGCAAAGCAGATGGTGCGTGACCTGCCTACCATCTCTAACTTTGAGGAGCAGTTATGCATCGGATGTTTGGAGGGGAAGCAGCATCGCGAGGCGTTCTCTGGAGCAGGGGAGCGTGCGAAAGAGGTGTTGGAGTTGGTCCACACGGACTTGTGCGGACCGATGCAGACCCAGAGCTTTGGAGGCTCTAGGTATTTTCTCACCTTCATGGATGATTTCAGACGTTACACTGTTGTGTACTTCCTCTCCTCCAACGACCAGTGCTTTGACAGGTTCAAGGAGTTCAAGGCCACGGTGGAGAACCAATCTGGCAAGAAGATCAAGGCGTTGCGCAGCGACCGCAATGGAGAGTACCTGAGCAAGGAATTCCAGGACTACCTTGCAGCAGCTGGCATCAAGGCGCAGCGTACCGCGCCGTACTCACCGCAGCAGAAAAGTGTAGCAGAACGCGCCAACCGTACCATTGTGGAGTCGGCGCGCTCCATGCTGCACGCGGCTCGGCTGACCTACGACTTCTGGGCTGAAGCCGTGAGCACTGCGGTCTACATCAAGAACCGCAGTCCAACTAAGACGCTGGAGCAGATGACGCCGTACGAGGCGTGGTTTGGCAAGAAGCCAAGCGTAGGTCATCTTCGCGCATTTGGCAGCTTGGCGCACATGCACGTGCCAAAAGAGAAGCGGCAAAAGTGGGATGCGAAGAGTGCACAAATGCTGATGATTGGCTATGACGTGGCAAGCAAGGCGTATCGCCTCTACAAGAGGGATACAGGCCAAGTCATCATCTCCAGGGATGTCGTCTTCAATGAGAGAAACGTCATCGGCACCAACATCGTGTGTGAAAAGGCAGCAGAACTAGCAGCTGACGAGATAGTGGGAGTAGAAATTCTTCCTGACCCAGTTTCTCCCGATCCCTCTTCTGCTGTGACGGTGGGAGAATCACTCTACTCTCCCATGTCTGATGTTGCAGATACAGCAGCCTCATGGGCAGAAGCAGAGGAGGGAGATGTAGCACCACATGCAGCAGCGGTTGTGCCAGCAGCACCGCGCCAGCCGCCCGCTAACGCTCCAGCACCAGGTCGCAGGTACCCTCTTAGGGTGCGTTACAAGCCTGGTGAGCGCGGCCATTTCTGGATGCTGCAGAAACCATAATAGATGAACGTCGTAGTTGCAGCAGATTCAGATGAGCCAACATCATACAAGGAGGCCATGACTGCACCGGATGCAGCAGATTGGGCGCAAGCCGTGCAGCAGAAGATACAGTCGCAGCTGGACAACGGCACGTGGGAGCTGACTGAGCGTCCTCCAAGACGTATGGTGATCAAGTGCAAGTGGGTCTTCAAGAAGAAGTGGGGAGCAGATGGTACCTGGAAAAGAACAAGGCGAGGCTGGTCGCCAAGGGCTACTCGCAGCAGGAGAGCATCGACTACACAGAAAACTTTTGCCCCTGTTGCAAAGTTTGCCTCTGTGCACACGCTCCTCTCTTATGCAGCAGCTGAGGACTTTGAGGTTCACCACATGGATGTCAAAACGGCATTCTTGAATGGTGACTTGGAGGAGGAGATCTACATGGAGCAGCCGGAGGGGTTCGTTATGGATGGCCAGGAGCACCTGGTCTGCAAGCTGCAGAAGTCCCTGTATTGCCTGAAGCAAGCGTCGCGTGCTTGGAACCAGAAGTTGGATGCAGCGTTGCAGTGCGTGGCGTTTCAGCGCAGCGAGTGTGACTACAGCGTGTATCGCTGGCAGCATGAGCATGAGATCCTCATCATCATTATCTATGTGGATGACATGCTCCTCCTTTCCAACAGCATGTCTCTACTACAGGAGTTCAAGGAAGCCATGCAAGAGCGCTTCTAGATGTCTGATCTCGGGGAGGCATCATACTTCCTCGGTATCCGGATCACGCGTGACCGCAAGACATGCTCTCTCTCGCTGTAGTACAGCCGCTACATTAAGGATGTTTTGCAGCAGTTTGGCATGGTAGAGGTAAAACCCATCGGCACGCCGCTGGAGACGCGGCAGTACCTCGTGAGCTTCAATGGAGAAGCAAATGAAGCTTAGCAGCAGAAGTACCAGAGCGCCGTCGGCAGTCTCATGTACCTGATGGTGGCAACCAGGCCGGACCTCGCACAGGCTGTGAGCGTTGTGAGCCAGCACATGGCTAATCCCGGACCGGAGCACCTGAAGGCAGTGAAGCGGATCTTTCGCTACCTTGCTGGAACCATCAACATCGGCATCACCTACAACGGCAATGAAAACAGCATCATCGGCTACACAGACGCAGATTGGGCTTCAAACCCTGACGACCGCAAGTCCATCTCTGGACATGTGTTCCTCATGAATGGTGGGGCCATTCGCTGGTGCAGCAAGCGGCAGGTGGTCATGGCCACCTCGAGTACAGAAGCTGAGTACGTATCTCTCAGCTTTGGAGCCAAGGAAGCAGTTTTGCTCCAACGTCTCATGGTAGAGATGAGTGGGAGTGCAGCAGTTCCAGTTCTTGTGCGCGTCGACAACCAAAGCGCAATCGCACTTGCCAAGAATCCTGAGCACCATACACGCACCAAGCACATTGACATCGCATATCATTTCATTAGGCACATGGTGCAGGAGGGTGCTATCAAGCTGGAGTTTACTCCAACCAGCAAGCAGGTTGCTCATTTCTCCACCAAGTCAGTGACCCGTGAGAAGCAGCAGTTCTGCATGAAGGCATGTGGACTCAGCCCACTCTGACTGCGGCAAAGTGGGAGATCGTTGGGAAAGGAGCCATCTGGCTCAGTTTCAGGTCCACAGGAGCAAGTTCCAGGAAATTACCAGATGCCTACTCCGATCATCAATCCAATTTAACCATTACAAAGATCAGGTGGCAAAATGTCTACGGTCCAAGTTTGAGGCCGATCCAGCAGTCGGATTAGGAGATATGAATTTTCGAAGTTTCGGGGGTCATGGACCGTCGATGTCTGGGTGGGCATGGGTGATGACTCCATGCCTTAGCCTGAGAAAAGAAAAAGGCAAGAGGTCCAGGGTCAAGACCCGATGGGAGAAATATCCAAAAAGGTCCTTGGTCTTAGGATTGCCTTGTTAGAGTGTGCTGACTAGGATAAAGGTACCTCTCCTTACTTTTAGGTGAGGTGAGATCCTTGTGTGCTAGCCATGGACACATGGCGATTCTCCATGGGTTTGTGGGTTATGTGACCACTAGGAGTGTGCCATGAGAGCATTCTCTAGCTCTCAAGGTCGTGTGTGAGTGGTCAGCCTGATTGCTAGGCTGATTTCCTCCCTTGTGTGAGATTATGGACTCTAGTGTGTGAGCCTTAGCCTCCATGGCTAAGTGGTGTGGCTTGTGAGAGGGCTGACTTGCCCAAGCTCTAGCTCTATATGTACTCCATCATTTTGAGTGATTGAACAACCATTCTTCAGCACAAGTGATGCCCTTCCAATCACACATGCTCGCTGCTCCAAGGCTCCCTCTCTCCTCAANTTTAGGTGAGGTGAGATCCTTGTGTGCTAGCCATGGACACATGGCGATTCTCCATGGGTTTGTGGGTTATGTGACCACTAGGAGTGTGCCATGAGAGCATTCTCTAGCTCTCAAGGTCGTGTGTGAGTGGTCAGCCTGATTGCTAGGCTGATTTCCTCCCTTGTGTGAGATTATGGACTCTAGTGTGTGAGCCTTAGCCTCCATGGCTAAGTGGTGTGGCTTGTGAGAGGGCTGACTTGCCCAAGCTCTAGCTCTATATGTACTCCATCATTTTGAGTGATTGAACAACCATTTTTTCAGCACAAGTGATAACCTTCCAATCACACATGCTCGCTGCTCCAAGGCTCCCTCTCTCCTCAAGTTCCAACACCCCGAAACTTAAAAAATTCATATCTCCCAATCCGACCGTTGGATTGGCCTCAAACTTGGACTGTATACATTTTGCCACCTGGTACTTTCCTGGAACTTGCTCCTGTGGCCCTGAAAGTGAGCCCGATGGCTCCTTTCCCAACAATCTCCCACTTTGCCGCAGTCAGAGTGGGCTGAGTCCACATGCTTTCATGCAGAACTGCTGCTTCTCACGGGTCACTGGCTTGGTGCATAAATCTGCGACCTACTTGCTTGTTGGAGTAAACTCCAGCTTGATAGCACCCTCCTGCACCATGTGCCTGATGAAGTGATATGCGATATCAATGTGCCTGGTACGTGCATGCTGCTCAGGATTCTTTGCGAGTGCGATTGCGGTCTGGTGTCGACGTGCACAGGAACTAGAACTGTTGCACTCCCACTCATCTCCGCCATGCGGCGCTGGAGCCAAACTGCTTCCTTGGCTCAAAAGCTGAGAGATACGTACTCAGCTTCTCTACTCAAGGTGGCCACGACCACCTGCACTGGCTGCTCCAGATGATGGCACCTCTATTCATGAGAAATACATGTCCAGAGATGGACTTGCGGGTCTCAGGATTTGAAGCCCAATTTGCATCTGTGTAACCGATGATGATGTTGTCATTGCCGTTGTAGGTGATGCCGACGTTGATGGTTCAAGCAAGGTAGCGAAAGATCCGCTTCACTGCCTTCTGGTGCTTTGGTCAGGATTAGCCATGTGCTGGCTCACAGCGCTCACAGCCTGTGCGGGCTCTGGCCTGGTTGCCACCATCAGGTACATGAGACCGCCGACGGCGCTCTTGTACTTCTGCCGCTCGGCTGCATCTGCTTCTCCATTGAAGCTCACGAGGTACTGTCGCGTCTCCAGCGGCGTACCGATGGGTTTTGCCTCTGCCAAGGCAATTTGCTGCAAAACAACCTTGATGTAGCGGCTCCGCTGCAGCGAGAGAGAGCATGAATTGCGGTCACGCGTGATCTGGATACCGAGGAAGTATGATGCCTCCCCGAGATCAGACATCAGGAAGCGCCCCTACATGGCTTCCTTGAACTCTTGTAGTGTAGACATGCTATTGGAAATGAGGAGCATGTCATCCACAAAGACAATGTTGATGAGGATCTCATGCTCATGCTGTCAGCGATACACGCTGTAGTCACATTCGCTGCGCTCAAACCCCATGCACTGGAACGCCGCATCCAACTCCTAATTCCAAGCACGCGACGCTTGCTTGAGGCCGTACAGCGACTTCTGCAGCTTGCAAACCAGGTGCTCCTGGCCATCCATGACGAACCCCTCTGGCTGCTCCATGTATATCTCCTCCTCCAAGTCACCATTCAAGAATGCCGTCTTGACATCCATGTGGTGAACCTCGATGTCCTCAGCTGCTGCATAAGAGAGGAGCGTGCGCATAGAGGCAAACTTTGCAACAGGGGTAAAGTTTTCTGTGTAGTCGATGCCCTCCTGTTGCGAGTAGCCCTTGGCAACCAGCCTTGCCTTGCTTTTCCAGGTTACCATGTGCTCCCCGCTTCTTCTTGAAGACCCACTTGCACTTGATCACCTTACCTCCAGGTGGACGCTCAGTTGCCCCCATGTGCCGTTGTCCAGCTGCGACTGTATCTCCTGTTGTACGGATTGCGCCCAATCTGCTGCATCCGGTGCAGCCATGGCCTCTTTGTATGATGTTGGCTCATCTGAATGTACTGCAACTGCAACGTTCATCTGTTCTGGTTTTTGTAGCATCCAGAAATGGCCACGCTCACCAGGCTTGTAACGCACCCTAAGAGGGTACCTGCGACCTGGTACTGGAGCGTTAGCGGGTGGCTGGCGAAGTGCTGCTGGCACAACTGCTTCTGCTGGTGGTGCTACATCTCTCTCCTGTGCTTCTGCCGATGAGGCTGCTGTATTTATTGCATCAGACACGGGAGAGTAGAGTGATTCTCCCATTGTCACATAGAGGAAGGATCAGAAGAGACTGGGTCAGGAAAGATCCCTGCTCCCACTGTCTCATCAGCTGCTGGTTCTGCTGCCTTTTCACAGACAATGTTGGTGCCAATGACGTTGCTCTCGTTGAAGAGGACATCTCTAGAGATGATGACGTGGCCTGAATCCCTCTCATAGAGGCGATAGGCCTTGCTTGCCACGTCGTAGCCAATCATCAGCATCTGCGCACTCTTTGCGTCCCATTTTTCCCGCTTCCTCTTGTGCACGTGCGGGTGCGCCAGGCTGCCAAATGCTCAAAGATGACCCACGCTTGGTTTCTTGCCGAACCACGCCTCGTACGTCATCATCTGCTCTAGCGCCTTAGTTGCACTACGGCTCTTGATGTAGACCGCAGTGCTCACGGCTTCAGCCCAGAAATCGTAGGTCAGCCGAACCGCGTGCAGCATGGAGCGCGCCGACTCCACAATGGTACGGTTGCCGCATTCTGCTACAGCGTTTTGCTACAATAAGTACGGTGCGGTACGCTGCACCTTGATGCCAGCTGCTGCGAGGTAGTCCTGGAACTCTTTGCTCAGGTACTCTCCACCGCGATCGTTGCGCAGCGCCTTGATCTTCTTGCCAGTCTGGTTCTCCACCATGGCCTTGAACTCCTTGAACCTGTCAAAGCACTGGTCCTTGGAGGTAGGAAGAACACAACAGTGTAACGGCTGAAATCATCAATGAAGGTCAGGAAATACCTAGAGCTTCCAAAGCTTTGGTTCTGCATCGGTCCGCACCAGTCTGTGAGGATCAGCTCCAATACCTCCTTCGCACGCTCCCCTGCTCCAGAGTACGCCTCGCGGTCCTGCTTCCCCTCCAAACAGCCGATGCATAACTGCTGCTCAAAGTTAGAGATGGTAGGCATGTCATGCACCATCTGCTTTGCTTCAAGCTGCTGCAAGGCGCGCATGCTGATGTGGCCGTAGCGCGCAAGCCAGATCTCGCCATCTATCCCCTGCACCACTGCTGCAAGACTCTGCTCACGCGGGATCTTGGTCGCCCCCAGCAGGCGGTACATGTTGCCCTCCTTCACCGACCTGGCAAACTCCTCTCCTGTATCCTTGTTGAGGATATAGCCATAGTCATCATTGAAGACAACGCGCAATCCTGTGTTTGTAAGAGAGGAGACCGAGAGGAGGTTGAATGCAGCATCAGGTACATAAAGAAAGCCATGGAACACTCCCACTTCAATGCAACGTGGGGTCTCCAACCACATCTCCACAATCCCAATCCCCTCAGTGTTGGATCTTGAGAAGAGAGGGAGCCTTGGAGCAGCGAGCATGTGTGATTGGAAGGGCATCACTTGTACTGAAGAATGGTTGTTCAATCAATCAAAATGATGGATTACATATAGAGCTAGAGCTTGGGTAAGTTAGCCCTCTCACAAGCCACACCACTTAGCCATGGAGGCTAAGGCTCATACACTAGAGTCCATAATCTCACACAAGGGAGGAAATCAGCCTAGCAATCAGGCTGACCACTCACACACGACCTAGAGAGCTAGAGAATGCTCTCATGGCACACTCCTAGTGGTCATATAACCCACAAACCCATGAACAATCACCATGTGTCCATGGCTAGCACACAAGGATCTCACCTCAGCTAAAAAGTAAGGAGAGGTACCTTTATCCTAGTCAGCACACTCTGACAAGGCAATCCTAAGACCAAGGACCTTTTTGGATATTTCTCCCATCAGGTCTTGACCCTGGACCTCTTGCCTTTTTCTTTTCTCAGGCTAAGGCATGGAGCCATCGCCCATGGTCACCCGGATATCGATGGTCGATGACCCCAAAAACTACGAAAATTCATATCTCCTAATCCGACCGTTGGATCGGCCTCAAACTTGGACCGTAGACATTTTGCCACCTGATCTTTCCAATGGTGATATTGGATTGATGATCGGAGTAGGCATCTGGTACTTTCCTGGAACTTGGTCCTGTGGACCTGAAACTGATCCGGATGGCTCCTTTCCCAACAATCTCCCACTTTAACCAGTCACAGTGGGCTGAGTCCACATGCGTTCATGCAGAACTGCTATTTCTCACGAGTCACTGACTTGGTGCAGAAATCAGCGACGTGCTTGCTGGTTGGAGTAAACTCCAGCTTGATAACACCCTCCTGCACCATGTGCCTGATGAAATGATATGCAATGTCAATGTACTTGGTACGTGCATGGTGCTCAGGATTCTTGGCGAGTGCGATTGCGCTCTGGTTGTCGACGCGCACAGGAACTGGAACTGTTGCACTCCCACTCATCTCTACCATGAGACGTTGGAGCCAAACTACTTCCTTGGCTCCAAAGCTGAGAGATACGTACTCAGCTTCTGTACTCGAGGTGGCCACGACCACCTTCCGCTTGCTACACCAGCTGATGGTTCCACCATTCATGAGGGAGACATGTCCAAAGATGGACTTGCGGTCGTCAGGGTTCGAAGCCCAATCTGCGTCTGTGTAGCCGATGATGTTGTTGTCATTGCCGTTGTAGGTGATGCCGATGTTGATGGTTCCAGAAAGGTAGCAGAAGATCGGCTTCACTGCCTTCTGGTGCTCCGGTCCGGGATTAGCCATGTGCTGGCTCACAGCGCTCACAGCCTGTGCGAGGTCCGGCCTGGTTGCCACCATCAGGTACATGAGACTACCGACGGCGCTCTTGTACTTCTGTCGTTCAGCTGCATTTGCTTCTCCATTGAAGCTTACGAGGTACTGCCGCGTCCCCAGCGGCGTGCCGATGGGTTTTTCCTCTGCCATGCAAAACCGCTGCAAAACATCGTTGATGTAGCGGCTCTACTGCAGCGAGAGAGAGCGTGACTTTCGGTCACGCCTGATCTGGATACCGAGGAAGTATGATGCCTCCCCGAGATCAGACATCTAAAAGCGCTCCTGCATGACTTCCTTGAACTCTTGCCTTGTAGACATGCTGTTGGAAAGGAGAAGTATATCATCCACATAGAAAATGATGATGAGGATCTCATGCTCATGCTGCCAGCGATACACGCTGTAGTCACACTCGCAACGCTCAAATCCCATGCACTGCAACAACGCATCCAACTTTTGGTTCCAAGCACGCGACGCTTGCTTCAGGCCGTACAGCGACTTCTGCAGCTTGCATTCCAGGTGCTTCTAGCCATTCATGACGAACCCCTCTGGCTGCTCCATGTAGATCTCCTCCTCCAAGTCACAATTCAAGAATGCCATCTTGACATCCATGAAGTGAACCTCGAAGTCCTCAGCTGCTGCATAGGAGGAGAGCGTGCGCACAGAGGCAAACTTTGCAACAGGGGCAAAAGTTTCTGTGTAGTCGATGCCCTCCTGCTGCGAGTAACCCTTGGCGACCAGCCTCACCTTGTACTTTTCCAGGTTACCATCTGCTCCCCGCTTCTTCTTGAAGACCCACTTGCACTTGATCACCTTACGTCCTGGTGGATGCTCAGTCAGCTCCCACGTGTCGTTGTCTAGCTGTGACTGTATCTCCTTCTGCACGGCTTGCGCCCAATCTGCTGCATCTGGTGTAGCCATGGCCTCCTTGTATGACATTGGCTCATTTGAATCTGCTACAACTGCGACGTTCATCTGTTCCAGTTAATAAAGCGTCCAGAAATGGCCCCGCTCACCAGGCTTGTAACGCACCCTAAGAGGGTACCTGCGACCTGGTGCTGGAGTGTTAGCGGGCGGCTGGCGCGGTACTGCTGGCACAGCTGCTGCTCCTGGTGGTGCTACATCTCCCTCCTCTGCTTCTTCTGATCAAGCTGCTGTATCCGCAACATCAGATATGGGATAGTAGAGTGATTCTCCCACTGTCATAGTAGAGGAAGGATTGGGAGAAACTGGGTCTGGAAGAATTTCTACTCCCACTCTCTCGTCAGCTGCTGGTTCTGCTGCCTCTTCACACACAATGTTGGTGCCGATGATGTTACTCTCGTTGAAGAAAACATCCTTGGAGATGATGACGTGGCCTATATCCCTTTCGTAGAGGCGATACGCCTTGCTTGCCACGTCGTAGCCAATCATCAGCATCTGTGCGCGCTTTGCATCCCACTTTTGCCGCTTCTCCTTTGGCACGTGCATGTGCGCCAAGCTGCCAAACGCGCGAAGATGACCTACGCTCGGCTTCTTGCCGAACCACGCCTCGTACGGCGTCATCTGCTCCAGCGCCTTAGTTGGACTACGGTTCTTGATGTAGACCGCAGTGCTCACGGCTTCAGCCCAGAAGTCGTAGGTCAGCCGAGCCGCGTGCAGCATGGAGCGCGTCGACTCCACAATGGTACGGTCGGCGCGTTCTGCTACACCGTTCTGCTGCGACGAGTACGGCGCGGTACGCTGCGCCTTGATGCCAGCTGCTGCGAGGTANACTCTTCGCATCCCACTTTTGCCGCTTCTCCTTTGGCACGTGCATGTGCGCCAAGCTGCCAAACGCGCGAAGATGACCTACGCTCGGCTTCTTGCCGAACCACGCCTCGTACGGCGTCATCTGCTCCAGCGCCTTAGTTGGACTACGGTTCTTGATGTAGACCGCAGTGCTCACGGCTTCAGCCCAGAAGTCGTAGGTCAGCCGAGCCGCGTGCAGCATGGAGCGCGTCGACTCCACAATGGTACGGTCGGCGCGTTCTGCTACACCGTTCTGCTGCGACGAGTACGGCGCGGTACGCTGCGCCTTGATGCCAGCTGCTGCGATGTAGTCCTGGAATTCCTTACTCGGGTACTCTCCACCATGGTTGCTGCGCAACGCCTTGATCTTCTTGCCAGATTGGTTCTCCACCATGGCCTTGAACTCCTTGAATCTGTCAAAGCACTGGTCCTTGGAGGAAAGGAAGTACACTGCAGTGTAACGGCTGAAATCATCAATGAAGGTGAGAAAATACCTAGAGCCTCCAAAGCTCTGGGTCTGCATCGGTCCGCACAAGTCCGTGTGGACCAGCTCCAACACCTCTTTCGCACGCTCCCCTGCTCCAAAGAATGCCTCGCGGTGTTGCTTCCACTCCAAACATCCGATGCATAATTGCTACTCAAAGTTAGAGATGGTAGGCAGGTCACGCACCATCTGCTTTGCTTGAAGCAGCTGCAAGGCGCGCATGCCGATGTGGCCGTAGCGCGCATGCCAGATCTCGCCATCTGTCGCCTGCAACACTGCTGCAAGACTACGCTCACGCGGGATCTTCGTCGCCCCCAGCAGGCGGTACATGTCTCCCTCCTTCATCGACTTGGCCAACTCCTCTCCTGTTTCCTTGTTGAGGATGTAGTCATAGTCATCATCAAAGACAACGCGCAGTCCTGTGTTGGTGAGAGAGGACACTGAGAGAAGGTTGAATGCAGCATCAGGTACATACAACACGCCATGGAAAACTCCCACTTCAATGCCACGCGGGGTCTCCAACAACATCTCCACAATCCCAATCCCCTCAGCATAGACTACCCGATCATCACCCAAAGCAATCGGCCGAGGAGGAATGGAGAGCAGCTGCGTGAACCACTCCTTGTGGTGCGTCAGACTCTTGGTACACCCCGAGTCTTTGTACCACGCCAGATCCGCCTTTTCCTTCTGCGACATGTCAGACTTCGCCATGAAGAGGCGGTCGCGCACCTCCTTGGCAACGTTCATGTTGCCAAAATGGCGCACGCTAGTCTGGTTCTGCTGCTGCTACTGCTGCTGCTGCCGTTGCTGTGACTACGGCTGCTCTTGCTCTGGAGATTGCTCCTTTTGCTGCTGCTGCTGCGACTCCTTCTGGTCCCTCTTAAACTTGAAGCACTCTCTCTTGTAGTGCTCCTCTTTCTGGCAATAGTGGCACTTGCCCTTATTCTTGCCTCGCTGCTGCCCGGACTGCTGCTGCTACTGGTTGCGTGAGACCATGGCAATGAAAGCTTCTTCACTGCTGCTGCTGCCGCCATTGCGCTTTGCAGCATTGCGACGCAGTCTCACCTGCACCCCAACCCGTCACTCTCAAAGTGACGGCCTGTGCTGGAAAAAAGTGGCAGAACTTGGCTCTGATACCAAAATTTTGGAACTTGAGGAGAGAGGGAGCTTTGGAGCAGCGAGCATGTGTGATTGGAAGGGCATCACTTGTGCTGAAGAATGGTTGTTCAATCACTCAAAATGATGGAGTACATATAGAGCTAGAGCTTGGGCAAGTCAGCCCTCTCACACGCCACTCCACTTAGCCATGGAGGCTAAGGCTCACACACTAGAGTCCATAATCTCACACAAGGGAGGAAATCAGCCTAGCAATCAGGCTGACCACTCACACACGACCTAGAGAGCTAGAGAATGCTCTCATGGCACACTCCTAGTGGTTACATGACCCACAAACCCATGCAGAATTGCTATGTGTCCATGGCTAGTACACAAGGATCTCACCTCACGTAAAAAGTAAGGAGAGGTACCTTTATCCTAGTCAGGACACTCTGACAAGGCAATCCTAAGACCAAGGACCTTTCTGGATATTTCTCCCATCAGGTCTTGACCCTGGACCTCTTGCCTTTTTCTTTTCTCAGGCAAAGGCATAGAGCCATCGCCCATGGTCACCCGGATATCGATGGTCGACGACTCCAAAAACTACGAAAATTCATATTTCCCAATCCGACCGTTGGATCGGCCTCAAACTTGCACCGTAGACATTTTGCCACCTGATCTTTCCAATGGTGAAGTTGAATTGATGATCAGATCAGGCATCTGGTACTTTCTTGGAACTTGCTCCTGTGGACCTGAAACTGATCCGGATGGCTCCTTTCCCAACACTCAGCATACACCATCCGATCATCACTCAAAGCAATCGGACAGGGGGGAATGGAGAGCAGCTGCGTGAACCACTCCTTCTGGTGCGTTAGACTCTAGGTACACCCTGAGTCCTTGGACCACGCTATATCTGCGTTTTCTTTCTGCGACATGTCAGACTTTGCCATGAAAAGGCGGTGGCGCACCTCCTTGGCGACGTTCATGTTGCCAAAATGGTGCACGCCAGTCTGGTTCTGCTACTGTTGTTACTGCTGGCGTTACTGTGACTGCTGCTGCTGTTGTTGTGGAGATTCATGCTTTTGCTGTTGCTGCTGCTGCTCCTTCTGGTCCCTCTTGAATTTGAAGCACTCTTTCTTGTAGTGCCCCTCTTTCTGGCAGTAGTGGCACTTGCTCTTCTTCTTGCCTCTCTGCTGCCCGGATTGCTGCTGCTGCTGGTTGCGTGATCCCATGGCCATGAAAAATGCTTCACTACCGCTGCTGCCGCCATTGTGCTTTGCTACATTGCGACGCAGTTCCACCTACACCAAGTGCGTGCAGATGAAGTCGAGGTCGAGGGTTGGCTGGCACTCCAATATCTCTTCACCGTGTCGTAGCTTGTTGGAAGTCCCCTCACAAAGAGGAGGATGAAGCACGTCTCTTCCACAAGGTTGCCGGCCGCTCTCAACTACTTCGCCAGCCCCTTTGCCCTGTCTAGATACGCCTCCATCACTTCACCTCCCTGCATTTTGAGCGCCATCATCTTTTCCTCCAAAAGCATGAGGAATGCAGGATCCTTGCTCTCATACTTCTTGCACAACGTGTCCCATCCCTCCTTTGTAGTAGCCTTGTCACTCACGTACTGAAGATGCGGGTTGGAGATGGTATTGACAAGCAACCCGAGGCCTGCTTGTCCTTCTTCCACTCCTCATACGCCGCTGGTACAGCTGCAGAAGAACCCGCATTAGCTGCACCCTTTTGCGTTGTCTTCCCTGCCACCACCTGCGCTATGGTGATGCCTTTTACCTGTGGAACTGGANTCACTTCACCTCCCTGCATTTTGAGCGCCATCATCTTTTCCTCCAAAAGCATGAGGAATGCAGGATCCTTGCTCTCATACTTCTTGCACAACGTGTCCCATCCCTCCTTTGTAGTAGCCTTGTCACTCACGTACTGAAGATGCGGGTTGGAGATGGTATTGACAAGCAACCCGAGGCCTGCTTGTCCTTCTTCCACTCCTCATACGCCGCTGGTACAGCTGCAGAAGAACCCGCATTAGCTGCACCCTTTTGCGTTGTCTTCCCTGCCACCACCTGCGCTATGGTGATGCCTTTTACCTGTGGAACTGGAGTCGGCTCGTCGCCGCTCACCACCTCCCACAAGCCCCTCTCCTCCAAAAGGAGGCGAGTACGGATCTTCCAAAATGTGAAGTTGGTATGTCCCTCCAGTCTCTCGAAATGCTGGGCTGTTGTTACAATGCAAGCTGCTGCCATTTTGAGCCTTTGTGATGCTCAACGCTGCCCTTGGATGGCGGTGCTTCCCCTGGTTCTGCTCCTGCTTCTGCTAGAAATCTATCTGACAGAAAATGGACTGTATATGCCAGCAGACTGGGAAATTGGAGAAAATGAGCCCACCACTAGAAAATTCAGCTCAAAACCTTTCGGATTGACCCATAAAGAAGATTCATCAACAGGGGATTTTGAAAGATATGCCCTCTTGAAAACAGGGTATGCTTCTGCTCCTACTCCAACTCAGACCAGCCAGCTTGTAAACGGCCTTTCTCCAAAACGAATTGATGGATTGCAAATGTGTTTACACCAATGGAAAGCTTGGGAAAAACACCACAATTCGCATGTGCCACCTTTTAAATTTGACAAAGAAACGAGAGAGTTACGGTCATCACAAGGCGACAATCTTACTCATAACTGTCAATCCGACCGTCGGATCTTTGTGATTTGAGGCTCATTAAAAATCTTGTCTTTTGAACTTGAAAATTCGGTGGTTGATTTTCAAATCTGGTGAAGGTTTGACCCCAACCCGTCACTCTCAAAGTCACGGCCTGTGCTCGCTAAAAGTGGCAGAACTTGGCTCTGATACCAAATGTTGTATCTAGAGGAGAGAGGCAGCCTTGGAGCAGCGAGCATGTGGGACTGGAAGGGCATCACTTGTGCTAAAGAATGGTTGTTCAATAACTCAAACTGATGGAGTACATATAGAGCTAGAGCTTGGGCAAGTCAGCCCTCTCACAAGCCACACCACTTAGCCATGGAGGCTAAGCCTCACACACTAGAGTCCATAATCTCACACAAGGGAGGAAATCAGCCTAGCAATCAGGCTGACCACTCACACACGACCTAGAAAGCTAGAGAATGCTCTCATGGCACACTCCTAGTGGTCACATAACCCACAAAACCCATGGAGAATCGCCATGTGTCCATGGCTAGCACACAAGGATCTCACCTCGCCTAAAAAGTAAGGAGAGGTACCTTTATCCTAGTCAGCACACTCTGACAAGGCAATCCTAAGACCAAGGACCTTTTTGGATATTTCTCCCATCAGGTCTTGACCCTGGACCTCTTGCCTTTTTCTTTTCTCAAGCTAAGGCATGGAGCCATAGCCCATGGTCAGCAAGATATCGGCGGTCTATACCACAAAATTTCGAAAATTTATATTTCCCAATCCGACTATTGGATCGGCCTCAAACTTGGACCGTATACATTTTGCCAACTGATCTTTTCAACACTGAAGTCGGATTGACGATCGGAGCAGGCATCTGGTACTTTCCTGGAACTTGCTCCTGTGGACCTGAAACTGAGCCGGATGGCTCCTTTCCCAACATCGCGGTGGAGACTATAAAAGCAAGGAGTTCCAGGACTACCTCGCAGCAGCGGGCATCAAGGCGGAGCATACCACGCCGTACTCGCCACAGCAGAACGCTTTAGCAAAACGCGCCAATCATACCATTGTGGAGTCGGCGCGCTCCATGCTCCACGCGGCTCGGCTGACCTACGACTTTTGGGCTACACTGCGGTCTACATCAAGAACCGCAATCTTACTAAGGCGCTGAAGCAAATAACGTCATACGAGGTGTGGTTCGGCAAGAAACTGAGCGTGGGTCCTCTCAGAGCATTTGGCAGCCTGGCACACATGCACTTGCTGAAGGAGAAGGGACAGAAATGGGACGCAAAGAGTGAGCAGATGCTGATGATTAGCTTCGACGTGGCAAGCGAGGCATATCGCCTGTACGAGAGCGATAAAGGCCACGTCATCATCTCCAAGGATTTTGTCTTCAACGAGAGCAATGTCATCGGCACCAACATTGTCTGTGAAGAGGCAGCACAACCAGCAGCTGACGAGATAGTGGGAGCGGAAGTCCTTCCTGACCTAGTCTCTCCCGATCCTTCCTCTATTGTGACAGTGGGAGAATCACTCTTCTCTCCCATGTTTGATGCACCAGATACAACAACCTCATCAGCAGAAGCAGAGGAGGGAGATATAGTACCACCAGTAGCAGCAGTTGTACTAGCAGCACCGCGCAGCCGCCGGCTAGCGCTCCAATTCTAGGTCGCAAGTACCCTCTTAGGGTGCGTTACAAGGCTGGTGAGCGCGGCCATTTTTGGATGCTGCAGAAACCAGAACAGATGAACGTCGAAGTTGCAGCAGATTTAGATGAGTGAACGTTATACAAGGAGACCATGGCTGCACCGAATGCAACAGATTGGGGACAAGTCGTATAGTAGGAAATACAGTCGCAGCTGGACAACGGCACGTGGGAGCTGACTGAGCGTCCACCTGGACGTAAGGTGATCAAGTGTAAGTGAGTGTTCAAGAAGAAGCGGGGAGCAAATGGTAACTTGGAAAAGTACAAGGCGAGGCTGGTCGTTAAGGGCTACTTGCAGCAGGAGGGCATCGACTACATAGAAACGTTTTCCCCTATTGCAAAGTTTGCCTCTGTGCGCACGCTCCTCTCTGATGCAGCAGCTGAGGACTTCAAGGTTCACCATATGGATGTCAAGACGGCATTCTTGAATGGTGACTTAGAGGAGGAGATCTACATGGAGCAGCCGGAGGGCTGCGTCAAGGATGGCCAGGAGCACCTGGTTTGCAAACTCCAGAAATCGCTGTATGGCCTCAAGCAAGGATCCTGTGCTTCGAACCAGAAATTGGATGCGGCTTTGCAGTGCATGGGGTTTGAACACAGTGAGTGTGACTAGAGTATCTATCGCTGGTAGCATGGTCATGAGGTGCTCATCATCATCGTCTATGTGGATGACATGCTCCTCCTTTCCAACAGCATGTCTACAGTGAAGGAGTTCAAGGAAGCCATGCAGGAGTCCTTCTAGATGTCTGATCTCGGGAAGGCCTCATACTTCCTCGGTATCCAGATCACGCGTGACCGCAAGTCACGCTCTCTCTTGCTGCAGCAGAGCCGCTACATCAAGGATGTTTTGCAGCGGTTTGGCGTGGCAGAGGCAAAACCCATCGGCACACCGCAGGAGACGCGGGAGTACATCCTGAGCTTCAATGGAGAAGCAAATGCAGCTGAGTGGCAGAAGTACCAGAGCATCGTCGGCAGCCTCATGTACCTGATGGTGGCAACCAGGCTTGACCTTGCACAGGCTCTTAGCACTGAGAGCCAGCACATGGAAAACCCCGGACCTGAGCACCAGAAGGCAGTGAAGCAGATCTTCCGCTACCTTGCTGGAACCATCAACATCGGCATCCCCTATAACGGCAACAACAACAGCATCATCGGCTTCACAGATGCTGATTGGGCTTCAAACCTTGAGGATTGTAAGTCCATCTCTGGCCATGTCTTCCTCATGAATGGTAGGGCCATCAGCTGGTGCAGAAAGCGGTAGGTGGTTGTGGCTGTCACTCCGCACTTGGCCACGGTCTAGAGTAAACGGCGCCGACAGGCAAACCGCCGACCGCCCTTGGTATTTCAACCAAGGTAGAGATCACCCACGGAGTGGTGTTTCCACACTTAAAGGTTCACTTAGCTTGTCCCAACTCTGGCTGGAGAGTGTTCCAAACTCTCACCCAACTGGCAATGCTACACACCAAAGTGTGCACTTGCACTTAATCTTTACACTCTTTCTTGGTGGCCAACAAGGGATTAGTTTTCTCCCAA
>SZWC01000324.1:213113-269521 GCA_023375785.1 Penium margaritaceum | reverse complement strand
TTGTGGCTGTCACTCCGCACTTGGCCACGGTCTAGAGTAAACGGCGCCGACAGGCAAACCGCCGACCGCCCTTGGTATTTCAACCAAGGTAGAGATCACCCACGGAGTGGTGTTTCCACACTTAAAGGTTCACTTAGCTTGTCCCAACTC
The DNA here is from genome assembly GCA_023375785.1 of Penium margaritaceum. Lineage (NCBI taxonomy): Eukaryota > Viridiplantae > Streptophyta > Zygnematophyceae > Desmidiales > Peniaceae > Penium > Penium margaritaceum. Next base: position 269,371 of record SZWC01000324.1, on the reverse strand, counting down.
TGGCTGGAGAGTGTTCCAAACTCTCACCCAACTGGCAATGCTACACACCAAAGTGTGCACTTGCACTTAATCTTTACACTCTTTCTTGGTGGCCAACAAGGGATTAGTTTTCTCCCAAGTCTCAAGAGCAAGAGATAATGATACAATCACATGCAAATGACAGGCCTTATATAGTCTCTGGTCACTGCTCCCAGTGGCTCCTTGGAGGGACCTCCCCCGAAGGCTACCCTAGACAGTGTAATCAGTTTTGATGACATGGCACCCTCTGTGACCGCCAAGTGGCGCTTGATCCACCTTGGACCTTAGAGGCTTCTAGGAAGCTTCCTTGGCCCATTTTAGTCACAAAGAAAATTTGGTCCTGGGAGGATTCAACCCCGGACCTCTCGCTTGCGAGACGGCACCTTCACTCACTAGGCTATAGGAAGTTGTCCTGAGGAGCATGCACCAGGTACACTACCAACAGTAGACCAAGGGGACTTACTCCACAAAGATGAGTAGTGCATGCCTTGTATCTCTTAGCCTATCTTGCATGTCGCTGGGGGACTTGCGCTACAAGCGCAGTGCATACCCAGTCTAAATCTTCCGCTGATTGGACAAGGGGCATACACAGAACATAATAAACTCTCCCTTGCACCTACATCCATCTGCGGCTAGATTCCTGCTGCGGCCATGGGCCCAACGATGTCGGCCACGTGTGAAATGGGCCGCTCGTTCAGCCCTCGTCTGCTGCGCTCACCATCCTGATGCCCCGTGCCCCTCCCATGTGCGGGTCACTGTCCAGTGGCTTCGTCAGGAAGTCCGTGAGCATCTGCTTGGTCGCGATGTACTGCAGATCCACCACTCCCTTGGCGACAAGGTTGCGCGTGTAGTGATAGCGGATGTCGATGTGTTTGGTCCGCCTGGAGAGAGTGTCCGTAAACACGATGTCCATCGCACTCTGATTGTCGACGTGGATGACCGTGGCCTCCTTTTGTGGTGCGTGCATCTCAATGAGCAAGCTGCGTAGCCACTGCGTCTCTTTGCACACCTCAGAGAGCGCCACGTACTCAGATTCTGCGGTTGAGATGGAGACACAGTCTTGCTTGCGGCTCGCCCACGACACAACGCCACCGTTCACAAGGCACACAAAGCCCGAGGTGGACTTCCTATCATCCACGTTGCCTCCAAAATCTGCGTCGGTGTAGCACTTGAGGCACAAAGGGTCTGTTCCTTGAAGGCCGCCGTACTGCAGCCCCATGTGCCGTGTCTTGTTGAGATAGCACAAAATGCGCTTCACGGCCTGCCAATGGAGTGGCCCAGGATTGGCCAAGAACCGACTGACTAGCCCCACAGCAAAGGAGATGTCCGGCCGCGTGCCAACCATGGCATACATGATGCTACCCACCGCAGACTGGTATGGCACATCCTGCATTTCGCGGCGCTCGGCTTCCGTGCTGGGGGAGTGGGCGGAGGTGAGATTGCATTTCGTGCGGAGAGGAGTGCTGAGGGGTTTTGCATCTTCCAAGCCATAGCGCCGAAGCACCTCTGAGATGTACTTCGTCTGGTTGAGCTTGATGGTGCCTGCAGCTCGGTTGCGATGTATAGCAATGCCCAAGTAGTACTCGAGCTCGCCCATGTCCTTCATCTGAAACCGCCCATGCAGCTTCTCCTTGAGGGCCTCGAGGGCCTTCATGGAGGTGGAGGCCAGAATCAGGTCATCCACGTACAGCGCTACCAGCAACAGCCCCTGGTCATCCGCACACACATATACGCTGGGGTCGTTGTGGCAGTGCGAGAAGCCTAGGCCAGCCATGAAGCTACCCATCTCCTTGTACCTGATCCTTGGGACCTGTTTCAGCCCGTAGAGCGCCTTGATGAGGCGACACACCTGCCCGGGTTTTGCCTTGACACCCTCGGGCACCTCCATTAGTATCTCCTTGTCAAGCTTCCCGTAGAGGAAGGCGGTCTTGACGTCTATCTGGTGGATTTCCATGTTGCGCGCCGCAGCCACGGCCAGCAAGGTGCGGATGGATGGGAAAGACGCGACAGGAGAGTAGGTATTGTCGTACTTAGACCCTGCTCTCTGCAAGAACCCCTTCGCGACGATCCTTGTTTTGTATTTGTCGATGCTGTTGTCTTGCTTGCGTTTGATGCGTAAGACCCACTTCACGCCCACCACGTGTGCGTTTGGTGGTCTGTCCACCAGCTCCCACGTTCCGTTCTCTTTGATGGAGGAGAGCTCGCTCTCCATCGCCTCCTTCCACTTAGCGGCGTCCGGCCGCGAGAGAGCCTCGGCGATGGTAGCTGGCTCTCCCTACGCAAAGCACGACCAACTCAGGCCAGTCCACTCGGCCTTCCCTCCATCGTACTGCTTTGCATGGTTTGCTTGGCGCTCACTGCGCCGCAGTGGTGCTGGTGCTGGCTGCTTGTGCTGCTGGTGCTGCTGTGCTTCCCCAAGAGGGGTCGCTGGGAGGGAAGAGCCACTGGCCTCCGAGGAGGCCTCCGATGTCTCCGACGCGATGTCAGATGTCAACTCCGCTTCAGCATGAGCGGACGCTCTCCGAGAATTGGCAGCCTCGCTGTCTACGACCACTGGCGTCCCACGCCAGTTAGGCAGGGGTGTGTCACCCGCCTCCAGCAGCACGATCCACTCTCCCTGTTTTGGAGAGTTCTCTGGGTCCAGCAGTTCTTCCTTGCCGTGTGACTCTTCCTGGAAGGTCACATCTCTGGAGGTGATGACTCTCCCTGCTGCCTGGTCCCACAGCCTGTACGCCTTGTGCGCGGCCTCGTAGCCGATCATCACGCACTTGCGCGCACGTGCATCCAACTTCCCCGCTCCTTGCCCGTCCTGGACTTTGGCCCAAGCCGTGCAGCCGAATGCCTTTAGGTGAGAGGCATNCCCACGCCAGTTAGGCGGGGGTGTGTCACCCGCCTCCAGCAGCACGATCCACTCTCCCTGTTTTGGAGAGTTCTCTGGGTCCAGCAGTTCTTCCTTGCCGTGTGACTCTTCCTGGAAGGTCACATCTCTGGAGGTGATGACTCTCCCTGCTGCCTGGTCCCACAGCCTGTACGACTTGTGCGCGGCATCGTAGCCGATCATCACGCACTTGCGCGCATGTGCATCCAACTTCCCCGCTCCTTGCCCGTCCTGGACTTTGGCCCAAGCCGTGGAGCTGAATGCCTTTAGGTGAGAGGCATCCGGCTTCTTTCCCGACCACGCCTCCTGCGGCGTCATGCGTTCTGCACTTTGCTCCTTTTCTGTCCCCTTGCTGCGCAATGCTGCAGCAGGCATGAGGTTGATGAGGTAGCATGCAGTGCGCGCTGCTTCCGCCCAGAAGCGAGGAGGGAGCTTTGAGTCGAACAGCATGGTTCGCGTCATGGCCAGAATGGTCTGGTTCATGCGCTTGGCCACGCCGTTGCTTTGCGGTGTGTAGGGGGTAGTAGGTTGGTGGACAATGCCGTGTGCCCGAAGCCACGGCTTGCACCCCTCGTACTCTCCGCCGTTGTCGCTCCGTAGGGCCTTGACCTTCCGCCCGGTTTGTCGCTCCACCATGGCGACAAACTCTTGCAGGCGCTCCAGCACCTCTCCCTTGGTTTTGAGGAAGTACACCCACACCTTCCGAGAGTAATCATTGATGAAGGTGAGGAGGTACTTGGAGCCGCCGTTGGACGTGGTGCGCATGGGGCCACACACGTCACTGTGGACGAGGTCGAGTATGCCCTCTGCTCTGCGACCGTTTTTGGAGAAGCGTTTTCACTTTGTCTTGCCTTGCAGGCAAGCCTCACACCCAGCGTTGCATCCACCCTTCAGCTCACACCCCTCCAGCTCGCGTACAAGCTTCTGCTCTTGTATGACCTTTAGGGTGCTGTCGGCCACGTGCCCAAGGCGTCTGTGCCACAGCTTTGCAGTTGCTGCTCCCGCGTCGTTAGCCGCCACAGCAGGCGGCATGGATGGTGTCTTGGCGTTCGGCGATGGTGCAGCTTTTGCTCCTGCCTCTGCCGCCCTAGCGTGCCCTTCCGTGCTCTTCGTCTGCAGAATGTAGAGCCCATCCGTTTGTGGCACCTTGGCGACAAGGTCTGACGCAGTGTAGGTAATCGTCACGTCCTTATTCTTGAGGATGACGGCTTCCTTCTCTGTGAACACCACTGTCATCGCGTGATCTGTAATCCGCGAGACAGAGAGGAGGTTCGCGGCAAAAGTTGGCATGTAGACGAAATCCTGTAGACGCAACTCCTTGTCGGCTCCGTTGAACCGCGTGTGCACGACCTTCTCACCCTCACCAGCCGCGTACTCGATGCCGCTGTTGGCGCACCGGAACTTGGCCATGGATGGTATGAGGGACGAGAAGCCACATACCTCGCGAGAGGTGTGGTAGTCCGTGCCACTGTCGAGCCCGAAGGCTTCCGGCCGCAGCAGCGCAGATCCCTTGGGAGGGGCCTTGCTCTCGGCCATCATGCTCGTGGACGTCGAGTCCACCTTCTTACTCACGTTGCTGCTCCTACCACCGCCTCCTTCCTTCTTTGGTCTGCGACACTCCCGCGCCCAATGCCCGGCCTTGCCATAATTGTGGCACTAGCCCTTCTTCTTGCCGCTCTTCGCGCTGCCACTACCTCTGCTGTTGCCATGAGAGGAGGTGCCTCCCGAGCCACTCGCATATGCGGCATTGTTGATGACACCGTTGTTGCGCCGCATGGCCTCGTTCCGGACAAACTCGGAGACACGAGGGTACGTGAACTCCGACTCCTCCCAACCACCCAAGGTGGTGATCATGGGGCTCCAGCTTGGCAGCAAGGCCATGAGGAGAATCATGGCCTGCATCTGTTGGTCGAGCTGCCAGGACATGGCGCGGGCTTCTTGAAGCAGTCCTTCAAACCGCTGGAGGAAGTCCGAGATGGACTCCCCCTCGCCCACCCGCAGCCCGATGAGGCGCTGCAGATTGAAGAGTCGATTGGCGAGGGAAGTTGACTGGTACACGTTCGTCAGCTTGGTGTAAGCCTCAGCTGCCGTCGTGCACCCCTCAATGTGGGAGATTAGGGAGGGGCTTATGGACGTGACGAGGAGTGCGAGAGCGATGTCATTCCGCTCTTGCCACCCTGCGTATTCCGCGCTTGCCTCGTCCTCCGGTGCTACCTCCGTCCCTTTCAGCATGTTGAGGTACCCGCGCACGCGCATCACCACCTCAAACTGCCATTTNGCTGATGACTGCTACAGATTTTCAAGGTGCAGTCCGTTGCATACCCCTCCAGCCGATGGTCTCTTAGCTATTGTGGAGGAAGTGCTCTCACAGACACGAGGTCATACCCACGAGGGCAGAGCGTAACCCGCTTAGGACTCGAGGGTCATACCAACAATGGCAGAGCGTATCCTCGTTCCTTGTCCGTGGAGAGCAAAAGTGGACCACGGGTCCAACCCGCGTCTAGTCTCTCACAATGCGTACCTTGGTCCAAGTGGACCGACGATGAAGCAGATGGAGCAGTGGTGTCTTGTCTGCTGCAGAGGTACCTGTCACGTGAACTGAGCGGTGGTACAAAGAACTAAGTTTCCCGATCAGTGTGAGCCCATGACCCTTTGTCACTCCGCACTTGGCCACGGTCTAGAGTAAACGGCGCCGACAGGCAAACCGCCAACCGCCCTTGGTATTTCAACCAAGGTAGAGATCACCCACGGAGTGGTGTTTCCACACTGAAAGGTTCACTTAGCTTGTCCCAACCGTGGCCGGAGAGTGTTCCAAACTCTTACCCAACTGGCAATGCTACACACCAAAGTGTGCACTTGCACTTGTTCTTTACACTCTTTCTTGGTGGCCAACAAGGGATTAGTTTTCTCCCAAGTCTCAAGAGTAAGAGATGATGATACAATCACATGCAAATGACAGGCCTTATATAGTCTCTGGTCAGTGCTCCCAGTGGCTCCTTGGAGGGACCTCCCCCCAAGGGTACCCTAGACAGTGTCATCTGTTTTGATGACATGGCACCCTCTGTGACCGCCAAGTGGCGCTTGATCCACCTTGGACATTAGAGGCTTCTAGGAAGCTTCCTTGGTCCTTTTTAGTCACAAAGAAAATTTGGTCCTGGGAGGATTCGACCCCAGACCTCTCGCTTGCTAGACGGCACCTTCACCCACTAGGCTATAGGAAGTTGTCCTAAGGAGCATGCACCAGGTACACTACCAAGAGTAGACAAAGGGGACTAACTCCACAAAGATGAGTAGTGCATGCCTTGTCTCTCTTAGCCTCTCTTGCATGTCGCTTGGGGACTTCTGCTACAAGCGCAGTGCATACCCAGTCTAAATCTTACGATGATTGGACCAGGGGCATACAGAGAACATAACAGTGGCCACCTCAAGCACGGAAGCTGAGTATGTCTCTCTCAGCTTTGGAGCCAAGGAAGGAGTTTGGCTTCAGCGACTCATGGTAGAGATGAGTGGGAGTGCAGCAGTTCCAGTTCCTGTGCGCGTCGCGAACCAGAGCGCAATCGCACTCGCCAAGAATCTTGAGCACCATGCACGTACCAAGCACATAGACATCGTATATCATTTCATCAAGCATATGGTGCAGGAGGGTGCTATCAAGTTGGAGTTCACTCCAACCAGCAAGCAGGTCGCTGATTTCTGCACCAAGCCAATGACCAGTGAGAAGCAACAGTTCTGCATGAAGGCATGTGGACTCAGTTCACTCAGACTGCGGCAAAGTAGTAGATTATTGGAAAAGGAGCCATCCGGCTCAGTTTCAGGTCCACAGGAGCAAGTTCCAGGAAAGTACCAGATGCCTGCTTTGATTGTCCATCTAACTTCACCATTGCAAAGATCATGTGGAAAATTGTATATGGCCAAAGTTTGAGGCCGATCCAACGGTTGGATTGGGAGACATGTATTTTCCAAGTTTCAGGGAGCATGGACCGTCAATGTCTGGGTGGCCATGGATGATGGCTCCATGCGTTAGCCTGTGAAAAGAAAAAGGCAAGAGGTCCAGGGTCAAGACCTGATGGGACAAGTATCCAAAAAGGTCCTTGGTCTTAAGATTGCCTTGTCAGAATGTGCTGACTAGGATAAAGGTACCTCTCCATACTTTTTAGGTGAGGTGAGATCCTTGTGTGGTAGCCATGCACTCATGGCGATTCTCCATGGGTTTGTGGGTTATGTGACCACTAGGAGTGTGCCATGAGTTAATTCTCTAGCTCTCTAGGTCGTGTGTGAGTGGTCAGCCTGATTGCTAGGCTGATTTCCCTCCTTGTGTGAGATTATGGACTCTAGTGTGAGAGCCTTAGCCTCCATGGCTAAGTGGTGTGGCTTGTGAGAGGGCTGACTTACCCAAGCTATAGCTCTATATGTAGTCCATCATTTTGAGTGATTCAATAACCATTCTTCAGCACAAGTGATGCCCTTCCAATCACACATGCTCGCTGCTCCAAGGCTTCCTCTCTCCTCCAGATCCAACACCTAGGACAACTCCTTGTGGCTTAGATGTCCCGGAATTAGTCTATGGAGGGAGAGGTCACTGGGTCAAATCCGAGCCCGAGGACTAGTTTTATTTGTGAGATAAAAGGGGACTCAAAGGTTCTAATTGATGTCTTTGAACATTCCAAGGTCCATCGTGGTGGGTGGCACCACTTGGCGCTCACAAGGACCGCCATGTAGGTAGGGGGAATGACGCAATCCAGATTACCCTTAAAGTGGGGTCATTAAATAAGCCACTGCGGGCCTAGGCTGGAGGCTGGCTCTAGGACTATAAGAACCTGTGAGTACCTGCCATTGAGTACCGTTCTCACCTTTGAGACTCCTAATAGAGTTGTCCACCAGAGGCAGCTACTAAAGAACTATTGGAAAGTCTAAGTCCCAAGAGTTAGTTTCTTGCACGAATGTGACCAGGTACTGAGGACACAGTGTAAGAAAGTTGTTATTATGAACAGCTCAGCGTGGAACCTTGGCTGTGAGGGTGATATCATCTCTTTGTTGCAATGCCAACACCGATCGGCAAGAACCATTGAGTCGGAATCCGTTTTCTAGACCGTCGCTTCATGCAGGTTAACAATGACTTATTTCACTCCGAAGTGTGCTTTGTCTAGTTTGCAAAACTCGTTGTCTTGAGCTTTCATTCCCTCAGGTACTTCCATCAGCACTTCATTGTCTAGCTTCTCGTCGAGAAAAGCTGTCTTGACATCCATCTGGTGGACCTCTAGATCTTTTACAGTAGCGATGCCCAACATGGATCAGATGAAGGCAAAGGTGACAAGAGGCGCAAAGATCTCATCGTAATCTGAGCTTGTACGCTAGGAAAATCCCTTCGCCACATCTCGGCGAGTAAACTGCGTAGCAAGAGACTACACCATCATTCAACAGGCATACAAAGCCCAAGGTGTACTTCCTGACATTGATTCATCCTCCCAAGTCGGTATCTGTGTAGCACACTAGCCACAGTGGGTAAGATCCTTCTTGGCCTCCAAACAGGAGTCCTATGTGTAGGTTCTTCTGTAGATAGTGCATGATGCACTTGACTACTTGTTAGTGCCGTGGCCTTGGATTCGCCACAAACCTGCTCATTTATCCCACAGCGTAGCAAATGCAAGGGTGTGTTCCTATCATGGCATACATGAGGTTGCCAACAGCAGACTTGTAGATAATGATCTCCATCTCATGTCGTTCTTCTTCCGTACTAGGGTTCATGGAGAAGGAAAGCTTGATGTGTGTTGTCATGGGTGTGCTAATGGGCTTGTAGTCCTCCATGGTGTACTTGGTTTGGTTCAGCTTGATGGTGCCTGCTGCTCATATTCGGTGGATGGTTATGCCAAGATAGAACTCGAGCGGACCCATGTCCTTCATCTTGAACCTGTTACTGAGATTAGTCTTCAGATTGTTCAACAGCCCGATCGATGACGAGCAGATGATCCGGTCATCCACGTACAGAGCAACCAGCATCAGGCCTTGCTCATCCTCTCGTACATAGACACTAGGGTCATTCAAGTAGTACGTGAAGGTGTGTCCACTCATGAAGTAGTTCATCGCCTTGTACCAAATCCATGGGGTGTGTTTGAGCCCGTAGAGTGCTTTGACCAGTTTGCAAACTTTGCCGTCTTGAGCTGTCACTGGAGCTTTTGCATACTTACATCAGCATTTCTTTGTCTAGCTTCCTATCTGGTGGAACTCCAGATCTTTTGGACCACGGATGTCCAACATGGATCTGACGAAGGCAAAGGTGACGACGGGAATGAAGGTCTCCTTGTACTCTGAGCTTGTACACTTGGAAAATCCCTTCGCTACAATTCTTGTATTTTACATGTCGATAGTACCATCGTACTTGAACTTTTTCTGGAGTACCCACTTTGACCCCACCACGTGCGCGTTTGGGGGCCTGTCCACTTGAACCCATGTTCCGTTCTCTTCAATGGATGCGAGTTTGCTATCCACTGCCTCCTTCCACTTGGCCGCATCTGGCATGTTCATAGCCTCCATTACGGTCATAGGCTCTGCGTGAGTCAAGCATGACCAGACGAGTCCGGTCAATTCCGCACTCTTATGATCGTACTTGGGTAGAGATTTCTTTCGGCGCGTACTTTGCTGGAGTATTGCTAGTGGTGTTTCAAGGCTTAGTTGCTTCTGTTGCTCCTGTGTTGCTAGTGATCTGCTGTTTGAGGGAGAGCCACCGGCCTCAGAGTTTAAGTTAGAGGCCTCGGACGACTCAAAATCAGTGTCAAAATCCATCGTTAAGTCAGCCTGCAAAGTCACTCTCTGTGTAGCGCCATCCTTCACTGGCACCATCTCCCAGTTTTCTAGTGCTTCACAACCTGACTTGAGTAGCACAACCCAATCTCCTGTTTTGGGTGCATAGACAGGGTCTAGGTACTCTCCCTTGCTGAGCGTCCTTTCATCAAACTCGATATCTCGGCTCCTGATGAGCTTTCTAGCAGCTTGGTCCCACAGCCTATACGCCTTGTGTGCATTATCTTATTTGACCATTACACACTTATGAGCACATGCATGCAGCTTGCCACTTCCTTCTCTTGCTTAGACCTTTATCCAGGCAGTACAGCCAAAGACCCTCAAGTGTGAGGCATCTGGCTTCTTCCCTGACTAGGCCTCATGTGGCGTCTTGACCTACTTCTCTTGCTGCGTCTTACCATGCCTTTGAAGCGTCGTTGCCAGATTGGGATTCACAAGGTAGCAAGCAAATCTTGCAGCTTCAGCCTCGAAGCAAGGTGGAACTTTAGCATCAAAGAGCATGCATTGTGTCATTCTGAGGATAGTCTAGTTCATCCGCTCGGCAACACGATTACTCTAGGGGTGTAAGGCATGCTGGTAGGCTGGTTGATGCCGTGTTGGCTCAACCAGCATGTGCACGCCTTGTACTAACCACCGTTGTCCGTGCGTAGTACCTTGACCTTCTTGTTTGTCTGCTGTTTTACCATCGCGACAAACTCTTGCAGCTTCTCCTTGACCTCTCCCTTTATCTTGAGGAAGTAGATCCACATCTTGCGACTGTGATCATCTATGAAGGTCAAGAAATACTTGCTATTCCTGTTTCTAGGGGTGCGGAATGGTCTGCACACATCAGAGTGAATGAGGTCCAAGATTGCTGCTGCACGTTAACCATTACGCTCAAAGGACTTTCCTTTTTCCTTACCTTGGAGGCATGGCTCACACAGCTTCTTGCAATTTCCCTCATCCTTGCCCTTGGATCCCTCCATCCCATGAACCACTTTGTGTTGCTGCATAGCTTGCAGTGTGCTGTCAGGGACATGGCCAAACCGCGTGTGCCACAGTTTCACATCTGTATTTGTGTAATTGGCCGCCATGGCGATGACTTGTAGTACAACATCAGGCTTTGGAGACTTGGGCTCTTCAATCGCTGCATATTCCTCATTTTTACTTTAAAGGAATTTTGTATGTAGTACACAGAGCCCATCAACTCTTGGGACCTGTGCGAAACGACTCTCATTGGGATAGGAGATCTTGATATCCTTGTTCTTGACAATCATGGCCTCCTCCTCCGTGAAGATGATCAGTATGTTGTGGTCCGTGATTTTGGACACTGAGAAGAGGTTTGCCGCAAAAGACGGCATGCAGACGACGTTCTCAAACTTCACATCTTTTTCAGCACCGTTCACATTAATGCTGATCAACTTGTCTCCCTCGCCTTGCGCATGGACAAGGCTACCCTTGGCACACCTGAAGCTACGTTGAGTGTCCTCAGTGGCAATGAACCTATCCTTCTACCTCGAAGAGTAGTGGTTCGTGCCAGAGTCAAGCCTCCAGGCTCCACGCTTGAGCAGTGCCGCTCCTATGATTGCTGGAACGCTCTCAGCCATCATGTTTGTCAACTCCTTCTTACCCTTTCCCTTGCCTTCATATCTACCACCATGATCTCCGTCTTCCTTCTTAGGAGTCTTGCACTCTCGTTCCCAATGCCAAGGCTTGCCACAGTTATGGCATTTTTTAGGACGCTTTGAAGTGTTTCCACCACCACCATGCCTTTTCCTCTACCGCCATCGCTTCCGTTGCCACTCTGACCAGAAGAGGAGTTCTTGCCATGACCAGCGTACTGTACAGTATAGGCTAAAATGTTAGCCTCACTACCGTTGTGACAAATGGCCTCGTTCCGCACGTACTCCGACATCACCTCATACGTCAAATCCTCCTCCTTCTAGCCGCTAAAGACGGTTATCAGAGGACCTCTCCTTTCAGGTAGCGCCATGAGGAGGACCACGGCCTGCATGTTGGTGTCAATTTCCTAGTTCATTTGGATGACTTGATGCAGCACTCCTTGAAACTGCAACAGGATGTCCGGAATCGACTCTCCCTCGCTCACCCTTATCGAAATCAGCTTTTCAAGGATGAAGAGACGATTTGTGAGAGCCGTTGATTCGTGTATACGTGCAAGCTTCTCATAAGCCTTTGATGCATGTGTGATACCTTGGATGTGGACATGCTGTGACTCATATTATGATATCATAAGAATTGCAAGCCCCATGTCATTTTTGACACTGTATGCTTCATATCTAGGATCTGTTTTTAGAGGTTCAATCTCTTTTCCAAGGAACATCTTCAAGTAGCTACACTCCCTCATGATAATCTCGAAGTGCCGTGTGAACTTTGACATCCCACCGTTGACCTGTTCGAGAGTGAGCGTCATGGGTGTCATCATACTACTTTTCCGCTTCTCTTCTTCTCTGCTTTGTTCAGGTGAATGTAGGCTGTTGATCACCTGCAAATAGAGAAGAACACACACTAGAAAATCCACGATCGTACGTCCAAGGGTAGACCTTGTCTTGGTTACAGCCCAAGGGTCGTACCTTTTAAGGGCAGCGCTTATCCTTGGCCCTTGTTTCCTAAGTGTCAGCACTTGCCGTTGGAGCTGATGGAACAGATGGAGCAGATGGAGCTAATGGAGCTGATGCACGTTGCAAGGCACAGAAGGCGAGAGAGTACGCAGAAACATGCCTTACAACTAGTAAGTGTAGACCCATAACCCTTTGTCAACTTGCCTGAGGCGAAAGTCAAAAAAACGAGTTCTGACACAATGGTTCTCGCTGACCGCTCTCGGTATTGCAACCAAGATATCATATCAACCTCAGAGCCAAGGTTCCACACTAAGCAGTTCAAAGGAAACACTTCATTGCACGATGTCCTTAGCACCTTGTCTATTTCGCGCGAGGAGCAAACTCTTGGGGCTTAGACCAACCAATGCTTCTTGAGTGTTTGCCTCTTGTTGATAACTTTGTTAGGAGTCTCAAAGGTAATAATTGTACTCAATGACAGGCAACTAATATGTTCTTATAGTCCTAGAACCAGCCTCTAGCCTAGGGGTGTAGTGACTCCTTGGATGAGCCTCTAAGGGGGCAATCTGGATTACAGCATCCCCCCTGCCTACATGGCGCTCCTTGTGACTACCAAGTGGCACCAACCACGAAAAAGGACCTTGGAATGTTCTAAGATGTCTCATAGGACCTTCCTCTACCCCTTTTTTTCACAAAGAAAAATAGTCACCGAGCTCGGATTTGACCCAATGACCTCTCACTCCAGAGATTAACTCCGGAACGTCTAAGCTACAAGGAGTTGTCCTAGGTAGTGTTCTCTGCCTATACTATCTAGATTAGACCAAGGGGACTTGTTTCAAAGGAGCAGTGCATGCTTTGTCTATCTGGACCAGACTTAGGGATCTTACTCCAAGGGTGAAGTGCATGCCTAGTCCGTCCAGTGGTTGTCCAAATATCAACCATGGACAAGGAGTATATCAGATCAACAATTAGCAAGCAGCTGGCGCAATACTGCTGGCACAACTACTCTTGCTGATCATGGTGCATCTTATTCCTCCACTTCTGCCGATGAGGCCACTGTATCTACTACATCAGACATGGCAGAGTAGAGTGGTTCTCCCGCTGTCAAAGTAGAGGAAGGTTCAAGAGAGACGAGGTTAGGGAGAATATCTACTCCGACTGCTTCATCAGTTACAGGTTCTGCTGCCTCTTTACAGATGACGTTAGTGCCAATGACGTTACATTTGTTGACAATGACATCCTGAGAGATGATCACCATCTGTGCCAGTATCCCCCTTGTAGAGACGATACACCTTGGTTGCCACCTCATAGCCGATCATCACCATCTGTGCACTCTCTACATCCCATTTTAACTCCTTATCCCTGGGCACGTACATGTGCACCAAGCTACCAAACGCGCAAAGATGACCCACGCTTGCCTTCTTGCTAAACCACGCCTTCTACGGCGTCATCTGCTCTAGGGCCTTTTTTGGACTACGGTTCTTGATGTACACCGCAGTGCTCACTGTTTCGGCCCAGAAGTCACAGGTGAGCTGAGCCGTGTGTAGTGTGGAGCGTGCCGACTTAATGATGGTGCGGTTGGCGCGTTTTGCTACGCCGTTCTTCAACGACAAATATGGCAAAGTACTCTGTGCCTTGATGCCTGGTGCTGCAAGATAGTCCAGGAACTCCTTGCTCAGGGACTCTCCGCCACGGTCGCTGTGCAATACCTTGATCTTCTTGCCAGTCGAGTTCTCCACCATTGCCTTGAACTCGTTCAACCTGTCAAAGCACTTGTCCTTGGAGGAAAGAAAGTACACAACAGTGTAATGGCTAAAATCATCGATGAAGGTGAGAAATACCTAGAGCCTGCAAAGCTCTAGGTCTGCATCAGGCTATAGACGTTTGTGTGGACCAGCTCCAGGGCCTCCTTTGCATGCTTTCTTGATCCAAAGAATACCTCCCGATGCCCCTTCCCCTCCAAAGAGGCGACGTACAACTGCCGTTCAAAGTTAGAGATGGTGGGCAAGTCACGCACCATCGGCTTTGTTTGAAGTTGCTGCAATGTGCGCATGTCAATGTGGCCGTAGCACACATGCCAGATTTTGCCATCTGTGGTTTCTACCACTGCTGTAAGACTTTGCTCGCGCGAGATCTTGGTCAGCCCCTACAGGCGGTACATGTCGCCTTCCTTCACCGACCTGGCCAAGTCCTCTCGTGTTTCTTTGTCGAGGATGTAGCCATTGTCATTGTCAAAGAGGACTCGCAGTCTTCTGTTGATGAGAGAGGACATTGAGAGAAGATTGAACACAACATTAGGTACGTACAACATACCATGGAACACTCCCACTTCAATGCCACGCGGGGTTTCTAACCACATCTCCACAATCCCAATCCCCTCAGATTACATCACCCGATCATCACCTAAGCAAGGGGTATGGGGGGATGGAGAGCAGCTACGTAAACCACTCCTTGTGGTATGTCAGACTCTTGGTACACTCTGAGCCCTTGTACCACGCCATATCCACATTCTCCTTCTGTGACATATCAGACTTGACCATGAAGAGGCGGTTGCGTACCTCATTGGCCACGTTAATGTTGCCAAAATGGCGTATGCCATTCTGAATCTCCTCTTCTTGTTGTTGTTGCAGCTGACGTTGCTGTGACTCCTATTGTTATTCCTGTAGAGATTACTGCTTTTGCTGCTGCTGCTGCTGCTCCTTCTGGTCCCTCTTAATGTTGAAGTACTCTTTCTTCTAGTGCCCCTCTTTCTGGCAAAAGTAGCACTTCCTTTTCTTCTTGCCTCTCTACGGATCAGGCTGCTGTTACTGCTGGTTGCGTGAGTCCATGGCCATGAAACCCACTTCACTACTATTGCTGCCAACATTGTACTTTACTCCATTATAACATAGTTCTACTTTGAGAAGGTATGTGCAGATGAGGTCCACGTCGAGAGTCAGGTGGCACTCCAACGTCTCTCGCACCGTGTCATAGCACGTTGGGAGTCCCATCAGCAAGAGGAGGACGAAGCTCGTGTCTTCCACATGGTTATCAACCGCTTTTTGCTTCTTTGCCAGCTCTTGTGCCCTGTCCAAGTACGCCTCGATCCCTTTGCCTCCTTGCATTTTCAACACCATCATCTTCTCCTCCAAAATCATGAGGAATACATGAACCTTGCTCTCATACTTCTTACACAACGTGTCCCATCCCTATCTTGTAGTGGCCTTGTCATTCACATACTGAAGATGCGGGTTGGAGATGGTGTTGACAAGTAGCCTATAGGCCTACCTCTCCTTCTTCTTCACCCCTCATATGCCGCAGATGCAGTTATAGATGAACTGGCATCCCCTGCACCTTTTTGTGGCGTCTTCCCCGCCACCACCAACACTTTGGCGATGCCTTTTGCCTATGGAGGCTGATTGTGCTCCTGAATTTGCCGCTTACCACCTCCTAAAAGCCCCTGTCCTCCAAAAAGTGGCCGGTACGGATGTTCTAAACCGGAAATCTGCCGCGTGCTTCTAGCCTCTCCAAGGCGTGGCTTGATGTAACCACGCATACTGCTGCCATTTTGAGCTTTGGTGATGCTGAGCACTGCCCTTGAGTGGCGGTACTACCTCTCCTTCTACAGCTGATTTTGCCAGAAATGTGTCTGACAGAAAATGGACTCTAGAAGCCACAAGACTGGGAATTTCGAAAAACAGAGCCCATCACTGTAAAACATGGTCATCAATAGGCAATTTTCAGACATGTGCCCTTTTGAAAACCAGGTATGCTACTACTCCTTGTTGGGAAAAGAGCCATCTGGCTCAGTTTCTGGTCCATAGGAGAAAGTTCCAAGAAAGTGCCAGATGCCTTCTCCGATCGTCAATCTGACTTCACCATTGGAAAGACCAGGTGGCAAAATAACTACGGTTGAAGATTGAGATTGATCCAATGGTCGGATACGGAGATATGAATTTTCGAGGTTTCCGGGGTCATCGACCGCCGATATCCGGGTGACCATGGATGATGGCTCCATGCCTAACCCTGAGAAAAGAAAAAGGTAAGAGGTCCACGGTCAAGACCTCATGGGAGAAACATCCAAAAAGGTCCTAGATTCTTGGGTTGCCTTATCAGAGTGTGCTGACTATTAAAAAGGCACCTCTCCTTATTTTTTATGTGAAGTGAGATTCTTGTGTGCTAGCCATGGACACATGGCGATTCTCCATGGGATTGTGAGTTATGTGACCACTAGAACTATGCCATGAAAGCATTTTCTAGCTCTCTAGGTCGTGTGTGAGTGGTCAGCCTGTTTTGTAGGCTGATTTCCTCGTGTGAGATTATGGACTCTAATGTGTGAGCCTTAGCCTCCATGGCTAAGTGGTGTGGCTTGTGAGAGGGCTAACTTACCCAAGCTCTAGCTCTATATGTACTCCATCATTTTGAGTGATTGAACAACCATTTTTCAGCACATGTGATGTCCTTCTTATCACACATGCTCGCTCCTCCAAGGCTCCCTCTCTCCTCAAGATCCAACATATTGTATCAAAGCCAAGTTCTGCCACTTTCAGCCTGCACACGCCGTCACTTTGAGAGTAACGAGTTGGGGTCAAACCTCCACCAGATTTGAAAATCGACCACTGGATTTTCAATTTCAAAAGACAAGCTTTTTAACGAGCCCAAGATCATGAAGATCCAATAGTCGGATTGAGAGTTGTGCTTAAAACAAGGTCGGCCAGGTTTACACTCTTCTCTAAAAGTAAGACTGTCGCCTTGTGATGACCATAACTCTCTTGTTTCTTTGTCAAATTTAAAACGTGGCACATGCGAATTGTATTATTTTTCCTAAGATTTCCATTGCTGCAAAAATATTTGCATTCCATTGATTTTTTGGGAGAAACGCCGTTTACAAGCTGGCTGGTCTGAGTTGGCGTGGGAGCAAAAGCATACATTGTTTTCAAGAGGGCATATCTTTCAAAATCCCCTGTTGATCACCGTGTTTTATGGGTCGATCTGAAAGGTTATGAGCTGAATTTTCCAAATTCCCAGTTTGCTGGCATCTACAGTCCACTTTCTGTTAGAGAGCATTTGGCAGCCTGGTTCACATGCACGTGCCCAGGAGAAGTGGCACAAATGGGACGCAAAGAGTGTGTAGATGCTGATGATTGGCTACGACGTGGCAAGCAAGGCCTATCGCATCTACGAGAGGGATACAGGCCACGTCATCATCTCCAGGGACGTCGTCTTCAACAAGAGCAACGTCATCAACACTAACATTGTCTGTGAAGAGGGAGCAGAACCAACAGCTGAGGAGACAGTGGGAGTAGAAATCCTTCCTGACCCAGTCTCTCCTGACCTTTCCTCTACTGTGACAGTGGGAGAATCACTCCACTCTCCCATGTCTGATGTAGCAGATAAAACAGCCTCATCGGCAAAAGCAGAGAAGGGAGATGTAGCACCACCAGCCGCTACAGTTGTACCTACAGCACAGCGCCAGCTCCCCGCTAACGCTCCAGCACCAGGTCGTAGGTACCCTCTTAAGGTGCGTTACAAGCCTGGTGAGCGCGACCATTTCTCGATGCTGCAGAAACCAGAACAGATGAACGTAGCAGTTGCAGCAGATTCATACGAGCCAACGTCATACAAGGAGGCCATGGCTGCACCGGATGCAACAGATTGGGCGCAAGCGGTGCAGTAGGAGATACAGTCATAGCTGGACAACGGCACGTGGGAGCTGATCTAGTATCCACCTGGACGTAAGGTGATCAAGTGCAAGTGGATGTTCAAGAAGAAGCAGGGAGCAGATGGTAACTTGGAAAAGTACAAGGTGAGGCTGGTTGCCAAGGGCTACTCGCAGTAGGAGGGCATCAACTACACAGAAACGTTTACCCTTGTTGCAAAGTTTGCCTCCGTGCGTACGCTCCTCTCGTATGCAGCAGCTGACGACTTCGAGGTTCACGACATGGATGTCAAGACGGCATTCTTGAATGGTGACTTGGAGGAGGACATCTACATGAAGCAGCCGGAGGGTTTTGTCATGGATGGCCAGGAGTACCTAGCTTGCAAGCTGCAAAAGTCGCTATACGGCCTCAAGCAAGCTTTGTGTGCTTGGAATTAGAAGTTGGATGCGGCGTTGCAGTGCATGGGATTTGAGCGCAGTGAGTGTGACTACAGCGTCTATCGTTGGCAGCGTGGTCATGAGTTGCTCATCATGACCGTCTATGTGGATGACATGCTCCTCTTTTCCAACAACATGTCTGCACTGTAGGAGTTGAAAGAAGCCATGCAAGAGCGCTTCCAGATGTCTGATCTCCGGGAGGCATCATACTTCCTCGGTATCCAGATCACGCGTGACCGTAAGTCACGCTCTCTCTCGCTGCAGCAGAGCCGCTACATCAAGGATGTTTTGTAGTGGTTTGGCATGGCAGAGGAAAAATCCATTGGCACGCGGCTGGAGACGCGGCAGTACCTCGTGAGCTGAGCACCAGAAGTACCAGAGCGCCGTCCGCTGCCTCATATACCTGATGGTGGCAACCAGGCCAGACCTCGCACAGGCTGTTAGCGCTGTGAGCCACCACATGGAGAACCCCGCACCTGAGCACCACAAGACAATGAAGCGGATCTTCCGCTACCTTGCTGGAACCATCAATATCGGCATCACCTACAACACCAACGACAACAGCATCATCGGCTACACAGATGCAGATTGGGCTTCAAACCCCGAGGACCATAAGTCCATCTCTGGACATGTGTTCCTCATGAATGGTGGGGCAATCAGCTGGTGGAGCAAGCGGCAGGTGGTCGTGGCCACCTCAAGCACGAAGTTGAGTACGTCTCTCTCAGCTTCGGAGCCAAGGAAGCAGTTTGGCTTCAGCATCTCATGGCAGAGATGAGTGGGAGTGCAACAGTTCTCGTTCCTGTGCGCGTCATCAACTAGAGCACAATTGCACTCGCCAAGAATCCTGAGCACCATGCACGTACCAAGCACATTGACATCGCATATCACTTCATCGGGCATATGGTGCAGGAGGGTGCTATCAAGCTGGAGTTAATCCCAACCAGCAAGCAGGTCGCTGATTTCTACACCAAGCCAGTGACTCGTGAGAAGCAACAGTTCTGCATGAAGGCATGTGGACTCAGCCCACTCTGACTGCGGCAAAGTGGGAGATTCTTGGGAAAGGAGCAATCTGGCTTTGTTTCAGGTCCGCAGGAGTAAGTTCCAGGAAAGTGAAAGATGCCTTCTTCGATCGTCAATCCAATTTCACCATTGGAAAGATCAGGTGGCAAAATATCTACGTCCAAGTTTGAGGTCGATCCAACAATCGGATTGGGAGATTTGAATTTTCAATGTTTTCGGGGTCATCCACCGCCAATATCCGGGTGACCATGGGCGATGGCTCCATGCCTTAGCCTGAGAAAAGAAAGGGCAAGAGGTCCAGGGTCAAGACCTAATGGGAGAAATATCCAAAAGGTCCTTGGTCTTAGGATTGCCTTGTCAGAGTGTGCTTACTAGGATAAAGGTACTTTTCCTTACTTTTTAGGTGAGGTGAGATCCTTGTGTGCCAGCCATGGACACATGGCGATTCTCCATGGGATTGTGGGTTATGTGACCACTAGCAGTGTGCCATGTGAGCATTTTCTAGCTCTCTAGGTCGTGTGTGAGTGGTCAGCCTGATTGCTAGGTTGATTTCTTCCCTTGTGTGAGATGATGGACTCTAGTGTGTGAACCTTAGCCTCCATGGCTAAGTGGTGTGGCTTGTGAGAGGACTGACTTGCCCAAGCTCTAGCTATATACATACTCCATCATTTTGAGTGTTTGAACAACCATTCTTCAGCACAAGTGATGCCCTTCCAATCACACATGCTCGCTGCTCCAAGGCTCCCTCTCTCCCCCAGATCCAACACTCCTTCTCGGCTTAGACCAGCTAGCTTGTAAATGGTATTTGTCCCAAACGTTCCAATGGAATACAAATATTTTTGTACCAATAGAAAGCTAAAGAAAAATACTTTAATTCTCATGTGCTATGTTTTAAACTTGAGAAAGAAACGAGAGGATTATGGTCATCACAAGGCGACAGTCTTACTCGGAGAAAAGAGTGTAGCCCTGGCCGACCTTGTTTTGAGCATAACTCTCAATCCGACCGTTGGATCTTCACCATCATAATGTCATTGGAAAGCTTGTTTCTTGAAGATCGTGTGGTTATCATATCACTCAAAATCATGGAGTTCATATAGAGCTAGAGCTTGGGCAAGTCAGGCCTCTCACAAGCCTCACTACCTAGCCATCGAGGCTAAGGCTCACACACTCAACTCCATAATCTCACACAAGAGAAGAAATTAGCCTGTCAATCAGGCTGACTATTCACACACGACCTAGAGAGCTAGAAAACACTCTCATGGTACTCCTAGTGGTCACATAATCCAGAATCCCATGGAGAATGGCCATGTGTCTATGGCTAGTACACAAGGATCCCACCTGACCTAAAAGGTAAGGAGAGGTACTTTCTTCCTAATCTGTTCACTGTAACAAGGCAGTTCAAGCATGTAGGACCTTATGGGATATTTCTGCCATCGGGTCTTGACCTTGGACCTCTTCCCTTTTTTTGTTTCTCAGGCTAAGGCATGGAGCCATCGTCCATGGTCATCCTGATACTGGTGTTCAATTATCATGGGTACTTTGAAAATTCATATCTCCCAATCTAAACATTGGATCGGCTTGAAACTTGGACCATAGACATTTTCCCACCTGATCTTTTTGAATACGAAGTTGAATTGACGATCGGAGTAGGCATCTGGTAGTTTCTTAGAACTTGCTTTTATGGACCTGAAATTGAGTTGGGTGACTCTTTTCCCAATAATTCCTTGGACAAGATGTTCAAACTATAAAAAATGATGGTGGATATAAAGTATGGTTTGTCAAAAATGACATGGCGTTTGCAATTCTTGTGATATGAGTCACATCTTGAGTCACAGCATGTACACATCCAAGGTATCATACATGTATCAAAGGCTTATGAGAAGCTTGTGTTGACCTGATATACTCCTTGTCCATGGCTAAGATTTGGAGAGGCATAGGATGGACTAGGCATGCACTCCTCCCTTGGAATAAGTCCCCTAAGTCTAGTCCAGATAGACAAGGCATGTACTTTTCCTTTAGAGCAAGTCCCCTTGGTGTAAACTGGATAGCATAGCCAGCAAACAATACCTAGGACAACTCCTTTTGGCTTAGACATTCTAGAGTTAGTCACTAAAGCGAGAGGTCACTGGGTCAGATCCCAGCCCAGTGACAAGTTTTCTTTGTGACAAAAAGAGGGACATTCAGGTTGTAAGAGACATCTTAGAACATTCCAAAGTCCTTCGTGGTGCTTGGTAACACTTGGCGGTCACAGGGAGCGCCATGTAGACAGGGGGGATGATGCAATCAAGATTGCCACCAAGGTGGCTCATCCAAGGAGCCACTGTCCGCCTAGGCTGGCTCTAGGACTATAAGAACTTGTCAATTGCGTGTCATTGAGTATAGTTCTTACCTTTGAGACTCCTAAGTGAGCTGTTTACCAGTGGCAGATACTAAGAAAGCATTGCCCTTGGTGTCTTGCAGCGTGCATCAACTCCGTCTACTCTATCTGCTCCATCAGCTCCAACAACAAGTGCTTGCACTTACTGAACAAGGGCAAAGGATAAGCTTTGCCATTGTACATACGATCCTTGGGCCCTTGATTCAGGGGAAAGTATCTTAGAGCAGCGAGGAGGAACAATCAGAGGAATAAAAATGGACCGGTAAAAGTCCGAGAGATAATTGGTAAAGGCATACCGGTTTCAGCCAAAAATGCCTTCATCAGTCCCATAATGATTCTAGCCAGACAAGACTAGCTAAAGTAACAGCAAGTGGTCCAAAGCGACGCAAAACGTAGTGCCGACTGATGGTCGGCGGCATGTTTTGGGTTCTACGTACCTATCACTCGGTGGTTTCATTTGTAACTTAGAGGAAATAAGGTACGTGCCTAATTTCCTAGGTAGCCTCCATGACAAAATAGCACATCGACAGGACACTGTTGGGTAGTATCCTTGAAGGCGTTTTGCAAAACATTGGAGATGGTGTCCAAGTCGTAGTTTCTCCAGTGTTGGATTGAGAAGAGCTTTTAGAACGAGAGGCTTCTCTTTTTTTGCTGATACTGTTGGAAATTCTTGGTCTTTGCGGTATAGCACGTCAACTTGAGCCTTGCATTGACCGTATTGAACCTGCAAAAAATGTTAACGAGAAATCTCTGGGGGTAGCCTCGAGCCCGTAGTCGAGCCCAAAACGTTTTCTTCATATGGATGAAGATGGTTTGTGACGATGTCCGTAGAAGGTGTCGTCGAAGTTGAGAGATGACGAAGGCTCTCAAGCAGCTTGTAGGATGATAGCTGCGAAAGGGAAAGTAAAGGTACCTATTCATGGGTTTTTCGTTGGTCATGATATCCAAAATCCCAGAGGCTGTGAACATGTCTCCTTTGAAGAGAGTCATATCAAGGAAGTGGATGTTGGATTCAGAGATGCACCACTTTAGCATGATATTCTGGTTGATGGAGTTCAATGTGGAAAGAAAGAGGAGGAGGGATTTTTTATCACCTGTCTAGAGTACAAGATCATTGTCAATGTATCGCCGATGGAGAAAAGGTGTGACTTGGTACATCCGTAGTACTTTTGAGTCAAGATAGCTCATAAACAGTATGGCAAAGGCAGATGATGTGGGTGTTCCCATAATTGTCCCTTTGACCTGTTTATAGATGTTACCTTGGAACTCCACATAGGAATTATGCATCACCCATGAGACAAGCTGGATGACCATAGGTGTTTTGGGATGTCGTGCCTGATGTAGAAGGCTTTGGATGAAGATATGTGCCGGAGTGATGAGTACACTTAGATAGAGTGCGACCACATCATATGTTGCAAGAGTTATCATTGTTTGCAGGGTTAGTTTTTCTATCTAGAAGGAGCGATGTGCTGTCCTTGAGGAATGTTGCCTCTTTTTGTACTTGTGGTTGTAGCTCACTATCCAGCCATTTGGACACGTTGGTGGTGATCCAGCTATGAAAAGCTGCGATTGGCCTGCCAATAGGCGGATCCTTATGCACTTCAATCAAACAATAGAATGTGGCAAGCCGCCAACTAGTATCTGGTTCTTGGCAAAAGGAGTCCCAGAGTGAGCATGGAACTAAACCTGAGTTGGTGTTATCCTCATTGATCTGAAGTAGCTCAGTCTTGATAGCATCTGTATTGCAAGCTTGTCAAATGTAGGTACTAGAGTCATGCAAGTGGGCAAGAAAATCGTTGATGGAGTGCTCTCGATCCAAGACGACTAGCCTTAAGTTTTTATTAGAAGCTTTGATGACAATGTTTTTGTCCTTCCTAAGCCGTTTGAGGGTCGCCCAAAATATTTTGGGAAGTGCTCATCTAGCTTTTGGTTTGGCTAGTTGGAGGTTTATAACCACTTCACACAACATCATTTAGCAGTATTTTTCAACTTCTGTTGGTACTTTTGATGACATCCAAGCAGGATTGGATAGGTTAATCAGAGTTGTCCCTTAACTGCTCGAACCTGACACTTCTAAGTAGATCCTTCAGGCAAGTTTCAAAAGCTGAGAAGGAGCAAACTCTGGGCCTTAGAACAAAGTTGAGGCCGAGACATAACAGAGATGATTCATCTAGAGAGATACACCTGCTTCTCAGGTTTTGTACTCCCTTGTTTAACAACTTGTTATCCAACTCAAAAGGATTTTTCCTTGTAAAGAGAATGAATGAGCAAGTCTGTAAGTAGGTGCTGCTTTCGCGGCCTTGCTTGTTTTTTGTCTGTTTCTTAGAAACCTTGCTCTTTGCTTTGTGATTTTGCTTGGTCTTGAGATAATGCCTGGTCTTGTTGCCGCTGGTCTTGTTGTAGGTCTTGTTGATCTTAGTGTGGTTGTGGTTCTTGCCGCCGACTTGGTTGTGGCTGGTTGACCTGGTCGGCTTTGTCGGTTGTGCTGATTTGGCATCAAGATTGGCAGCACTGGCAGTTCGCTTGGATGGGGCGTTTGTGTTTGCCCGCTTCTGCTGACTTTTTCTCTTGTTACTTATTGGAAAAAGAGCCATGTGGCTCAGTTTCAGGTCCATAGGAGCAAGTTCCAGGAAAGTACCAGATGCCTACTCCGATCGTCGATCCAACTTCTCCATTGGAAAGAGCAGGTGGCAAAATGTCTACAGTCGAAGTTTGAGGTCGATCCAACAGTCAGATTAGGAGATATGGGTTTTCAAAGTTTGCAGGGTCATCCACCGCCAATATCCGCATGACCATGGGTGATGGCTCCATGCCTTAGCCTGAGAAAAGAAAAGGCAAGAGGTCCAGGGTCAAGACCTGATGGGAGAAATATCCAAAAAGGTCCTTGGTCTGAGGATTGCCTTGTCAGAGTGTGCTGACTAGGATAAAGGTACCTCTCCTTACTTTTTAGGTGAGGTGAGATCCTTGTGTGCTAGCCATGGACACATGGCGATTCTCCATGGGTTTGTGGGTTATGTGACCACTAGGAGTGTGCCATGAGAGTATTCTCTCGCTCTCTAGGTCGTGTATGAGTGGTCAGCCTGATTGCTAGGCTTATTTGCCCCCTTGTGTGACATTATGGACTATAGTGTGTGAGCCTTAGCATCCATGGCTAAGTGGTGTGGCTTGTGAGAGGGCTGACTTGCCTAAACTCTAGCTCTATATGTACTCCATCATTTTGAGTGATTCAACAACCATTCTTCAGTAGAAGTGATTTCCTTCCAATCACACATGCTCGCTGCTCCAAGGCTCCCTCTCTCCTGCAGATCCAACATTTGGTATCAGAGCCAGGTTCTGCCACTTTCAGCCAGCACAGGCCTTCACTTTGAGCATGACAAGTTGGGGTCAAACCTTCACCAGATTTGACAATCAACCATTGGATCTCCAAGTTCAAGGGACAAACGTTCTAACGAGCCCAAGATTGCAAAAATCTAACAATTGGATTGAGCGTTATGTTCAAAACGAGGTCGGCCAAGGCTACACTCTTGTCTATGAGTTAGACTGTCGCCTTGTGATGACCTTAGCTCTCTTGTTTCTTCGTCAAATTTAAAAAGTGGCACATGCGAATTGTATTATTTTTCCTAAGCTTTCCATTGGTATAAAACTATTTGCATTGTATTGATTCGTTCAGGAGAAATGCCGTTTACAAGCTGGCTGGTCTGAGTTTCAGTAGGAGTAGAACCATACCCTGTTTTCAAGAGGGTATATCTTTTAAAATGCCCTGCTGATGACCCTGTTTTATGAATAGATCTGGGAGATTTTGAGCTGATTTTTCCAGTGGTTGGCCCTGTTTTTCAAAATTCACAGTCTGCTGGTATTTACAGTCCATTTTATGTTAGACAGATTTCTGGCAAAAGCAGGTGCAGAAGCAAGGGTAGCGCCGCCATCCAAGGGCAGTACTGAGCATCACCAAGGCTCAAAATGGCAGCAGCTGGTGTTGTGACAGCAGCCCAGCCTTTTGAGAGGCTGGAGGGACGCGCCAACTTTGCGTTTTGGAAGATCCGTACCCACCTCCTTTTCGAGGAGAGGGGCTTATGGGAGGTGGTGAGCGGCGTCGAGCCTGCTCCTGTTCCACAAGCAAAAGGCATCACCGCAGCGTAGGTGGTAGCGGGGAAGACTCTACAAAAGGGTACAGTCGATGCGAGTTCTTTTGCAGTTGTACCACCGGTGTATGAGGAGTGGAAGAAGGACAGGCAGGCCTATAGGTTGCTTGTCAATACCATCTCCAACCCACATCTTCAGTACGTGAGTGACAAGGCTACTGCAAAGGAGGGGAGGGACACGCTGTGCAAGATGTATGAGAGCAAGGATCTTGCATTCCTCATGCTTTTGGAGGAAAAGATGATGGCGCCGAAAATGCAGGATCGTGAAGAGATGGAGGCGTATCTGGACAGGGAAAAGGAGCTGGCGAAGTAGCTGAGAGCGGCCTGCAACCCTATAGAAGAGACACGCTTCATCCTCTTCTTGCTAAGGGGACTCCCAACCAGGTACGACACGGTGCGAGAAACTCTGGAGTGCCAGCAAAGTCTCGACATCGACTTCATCTGCACACACCTGGTGTAGGTGGAATTGCATCACAATGCAGCAAAGCGCAATGGCGGTGGCAGTAGTGAAGCAGCTTTTGTGGCCACGAGTTCACACAACCAGCAGTAGGAGCAGCAGTCTGGGCACTACAGAGGCAGAAAGAAAGACAAATGCCACTACCGCCAGAAATAGGGACACTACAAAAAGGAGTGATTCAAGCTCAAGAGGGACCAGAAGGAGCAGCAGCAGCAGTAGTTATCGCAACAGTAACAACAAAAGCAGCAACAGCAGCGTCAGCAGCAGCGTCAACAGCAGCAATAGCAGTAAAACCAGGCTGGTGTGCGCCACTTTGCCACCATGAATGTGGCCAAGGAGGTACGACCGTCTCTTCATGGCGAAGTCTGACATGTCGCAACTGGAGAAAGCAAATCTCGCATGGTACAAGGACTAAGGGTGTACCAAAAGCCTCACACATCACAAGGAGTGGTTTACACAGCTACTCTCCATCCCTCCCGGTCCTATCGCTATGGATGATGATTGGATGATGTATGCTAAGGGGATTGGGATTGTGGAGATGTTGTTAGAGACCCAACGTGGCTGAAGTGGGAGTGTTCCATGGCGTGCTGTATGTACCTGATGCTGCATTCAACGTCCTCTCAGTCTCCTCTCTTACAAACACAGGACTGCGCGTCGTCTTCCATGATGACTATGGCTACATCCTCAACAAGGATACAGGAGAGGAGCTGGCCAGGTCGGTGAAGGAGGCCGCCATGTACGGGCTCCGAGGGGCGACCAAGATCCCGCGTGAACATAGTCTTGCAGTAGTGGTGCAAGCGACAGATGGCAAGATCTGGCATGCGTGCTACGTTCACATCAGCATGAGCGTTTTGCAGCAGCTTCAAGCAAAGCAGATGGTGCGTGACGTACCTACCATCTCTAAATTTGAATAGCAGTTGTGTATCGGCTGTTTGGAGCGGAAGTAGCACTAGGAGGCGTTCTCTGGAGCAAGGGAGTGTGCGAAGGAGATGTTGGAGCTGGTCCACACGGACTTGTGTGGACCGATGCAGACCCAGAGCTTTGGAGGCTCTAGGTATTTCCTGACATTCATTGATGATTTCAGCCGTTACACTGCTGTGTACTTCCTTCCTTCCAAGGACCAGTGCTTTGACAGGTTCAAGGAGTTCAAAGCCATGGTGGAGAACCAGACTGGCAAGAAGATCAAAGCGCTGCATAGCGATTGCGGTTGAGAGTATCTAAGCAAGGAGTTCCCGGACTACCTCGCAACAACTGGCATCAAGGCATAGCGTACCGCGCCATACTCACCGTAGCAGAACGATGTAGTAGAATGTGCCAATCGTACCATTGTGGAGTCGACGCGCTCCATGCTACACGCGGCTCGGCTCACCTACGACTTCTGGACTGAAGCCGTGAGCACTGCGGTCTACATCAAGAACCGCTGTCCTATTAAGGCGCTAGAGCAAATGACGCCGTAACAGGCATGGTTCAAGAAGAAACCGAGCCTGGGTCATCTCCGAGCATTTGGCAGCCTGGCGCACATGCACGTGCCCAAGGAGAAGCGGCAGAAAAAGGACACGAAGAGTGCACAGATGCTGATGATTGGCTATGATGTGGCAAGCAAGGCCTATCGCCTCTACGAGAGGGATATAGGCCACGTCATCCTCTCCAAGGATGTCATCTTCAACGAGAGCAACGTCATCGGCACCAATATTGTCTGTGAAGAGGTAGCAGAACCAGAAACTGACGAGACAGTGGGAGCATAAATCCTTCCTGACCCAGTCTCTCCTGATCGTTCCTCTACTGTGACAGTGGGAGAATCACTCTACTCTTCCATGTCTGATATAGTAGATAAAATAGCCTCATGAGCAAAAGCACAGGAGGGAGATGTAGCACTTCCACCAGCAGTAGTTGTACCAGTTGTACCGCGCGAGCCGCCTGCTAATCCTCCAATACCAGGTCGTAGGTACCCTCTTAGGGTACGTTACAAGCCTGGTGAGCGTGGCAATTTTTGGATGCTACAAAAACCAGAACAGATGAACGTCGCATGAGCCAACGTCATACAAGGAGGTCATGGCTGCACCGGATGTAGCAAATTGGGCATAAGCTGTGCAACGAAGAGATACAGTCGAAGCTGGAAAATGGCATATGGGAGCTGACTGAGCGTCCACCTGGACATAACGTGATCAAGTGAAAGTGGGTCTTCAAGAAGAAGCGTGGAGCAGATGGTAACTTGGAAGAGTACAAGGCGAGGCTAGTCGCCAAGGGCTACTTGCAGCAGGAGGGCATCGACTACACATAAACGTTTTCCCATGTTGCAAAGTTTGCCTCTCTGTGCACGCTCCTCTCTTATGCAGGAGCTGAGGACTTCAAGGTTCACCACATGCATGTCAAGACGGCATTCTTGAATGGTGACTTGGAGGAGGAGATCTACATGGAGGAGCCGGACGGGTTCGTCATGGATGGCTAGGAGCACATGGTTTGCAAGCTGCAAAAGTCACTGTATGGCCTCAAGCAAGCGTCGCGTACTTGGAATCAGAAGTTTGATACGGCGTTGCAGTGCATGGGGTTTGAGCGTAGTGAGTGTGACTATAGCGTCTATCGCTAGTAGAATGGTCATGAGGTGCTCATCATCATCGTCTATGTGGATGACATGCTCTTCCTTTCCAATAGCATATCTCTATTACAGGACTTCAAGGAAGCCATGCAGGAGCGCTTCCAGATGTCTGATCTCGAGGAGGCCTCATACTTCCTCGGTATCCAGATCACGCGTGACCGCATCTCACGCTCTCTCTCGCTGTAGTAGAGCCGCTTTATCAAGGATGTTTTGCAGCGGTTTGGCATGGCAGAGGCAAAACCCATCGGCACGCCGCTGGAGACGCAGCAGAACCTTGTGAGCTTCAATGGAGAAGCAAATGCAAGTGAGCGGCAGAAGTACCAGAGCGCCGTCGGCAGCCTCATGTACATGATGTTGACAACCAGGCCGACCTCGCACAGGCTATAAGCGTTGTGAGCCAGCACATGGCAAACCCCGGACCTGAGCACCAGAAGGCAGTGATGTGGATCTTCCGCTACCTTGCTGGAACCATCAACATCGTCATCACCTACAACGGCAACGACAACTGTATCATCGGCTACACAGATGCAGATTGGGTTTCAAACCGTAAGTCCATCTATAGACATGTGTTCCTCATGAATAGTAGGGCCATCAGCTGGTGCAGCAAGCACCAGGTGGTCGTGGCCACCTCAAGCACGGAAGCTAAAGTACGTCTCTCTCTGTTTTGGAGGCAAGGAAGCAGTTTGGCTTCAACGTCTCATGGCAGAGATGAGTGGGACAGCAGCAGTTCCAGTTCCTCTGTGCGTCGACAACCAGAGCATAATCCCACTCGCCAAGAATCATGAGCATCATGCACGCACCAAGCACATTGACATCGCATATCACTTCATCAGGCACATGGTGCAGGAGGGTGCTATCAAGCTGGAGTTTACTCCAACCAGCAAGCAGGACGCTGATTTCTGCACCAAGCCAGTGACCCGTGAGAAAGAGGAGTTCTGCATGAAGGCATGTGGACTCAGCCCACTCTGACTACGGCAAAGTGGGAGATTGTTGGAAAAAGAGCCATCTGGCTTAGTTTCAGGTTCACAGGAGCAAGTTCCAGGAGAGTACCAGGTGCCTACTCCGACTGTCAATCGGAGTAGGCACCTGGTGGGATCAAAGTGGGTACTCCGAAAAACGTTCAAGCAGGATGGTACTATCAAGAAGTATAAGGCAAGAGTTATGGCAAAGGGGTTTTCCGAGCGTGTACGCTCAGAGCACAAGGAGACTGCGCCTGTTGTTACCTTTGCCTCCATCAGATCAGTGTTGGGCATGGCTGCTGCACAAGATCTGGAAGTCCACCACATGGACGTCAAGACAGCTTTCTCTACGTGAAGCTAGACAAAGAGATGCTGATGGAAGTGCACGAGGGAGTGAAAGCTCTCGAGGGAAAGGTTTACAAATTGGTCAAAGTACTCTACGGGCTGAAACAGGCCCCACGGATGTGGTACAAGGAAATGGACGGCTTCATGGTCGGGCTCACCTTCACCCACTGCCAGAATGACCCTAGTTTACATGTGTGGGAGGATGAGCAAGGCTTGATGCTGGTTGCACTGTACGTGGATGACTTGATCATCTACTGGTCGTCGGTCGAGCTGTTGAACAAGCTGAAGAAGTATCTCAGCAATAGGTTCAAGATGAAGGACATGGGTCCGCTCCACTTCTACCTCGGCATAACCGTCCACCACAATCGAGGAGCAAGGACCATGAAGCTCAACCAGACCAAGTAGATCATGGAGGTCCTCAACCGCTACAGCATGGAGGAATCCCAAGCCCATTTGCACACCCATGATAGCAAAAATCAAGCTCTCTTCCTCCATGACTCCCAGCACGAAAGCAAAACGGCGTCAGATGGAGAATGTTCTCTACCAGTCCGTTATTGGCAGCCTCATGTATAGCATGATAGGAACACGCCCTGAAATTTGCTATGCAGTGGGATAAGTGACCAGGTTTGTGGCCAATCAAAGGCCACAATATTGGCAAACCATCATGTACATCATGCGCTACAGAAAACGCAACATATGGGACTCAAGTTTGGAGGCCAAGAAGGATCGTATTGAATGTTTTTACCCCTTGCTCAGTGTTGTATGACGAATCAAGAATGCTCAGCCCTCTGTGGATGTATGACCCCTAGATCCGTTGTATTGTGACTCACCTGTGCTCCGTCTGTTGTGAGATATGACCTCCGAGTACACCATGTGGGTGAGTGCTTACCTTGGCCATTTTGTTGATTTGGCCAAGTGAGAAATCATGAGTTCGATCCTGGCCCCATGCATATCTTGTTTGCAGTAGAAGCTTCCAAGAAAGAAAGTCCGTAGCTTCTTGGATGCTACATGGTTGGTCTATCACCTTGACACTAGGATAATTATGTGTCAAGCCCACAGTGCAAGTCTATTGGTGACGTGGCTGGTCCAGGCCCCTTCCCAGGAATGTGCTTTTGAGTTATATGACAGGACAGACAGCTACAAAAGGACTTGTCTTGTGTTCTGATCAGTTAGCCCTTTCTCGATGCTCTCTTGCATATTGACTACTTGACCACTTCTTGAGATGTAATGCTAAGGCGTTAGTACTCTTCAAGGTGAAGTGTATGCCTGATTAAGTTTAGGATGCATGATACATGTCAACAAAGGAAGAAGGCGAAAAAACCTTTGTGAGCTTTTTAGTTTTATTGTTTTTCTACCAAAGGTGAATAGCTAAGTAGCTAACAAAGGGTTATGGGTACACTCCTCATGTAAGGGAAGTTTCACGCATACAACCGCTAAGGTCAGAAGAAGTGAGAGTGCCTCCGCTGTTATCCAACTCCTCTGTTTGGAGGGCAACATCAGCAGGAGGGGCATGCAACACATGTGTACCTTTCTACTATGGGAGCTGATATCAACGTACATCAGCCTTTATCAGCCTACATCTGCTTGCAACGGCCAATTTGAACTGGGAAAGCAGGTTCCTCTTTTCACTTGCAGTCTACAGCGGCCTCAAACAAAGGTTCAAACACAGGTTCAAACACAGGTTCACGACTTCTTGGCTGAAGCCGTGAGCACTGCGGTCTACATCAAGAACCACAGTCCAACTAAGGCGCTGGAGCAGATGACGCCGTACGAGGCATGGTTCGGCAAGAAGCCGAGCGTGGGTCATCTTCGCGTGTTTGGCGGCTTGGCGCACATGCACGTGCCAAAGGAGAAGCGGCAAAAGTGGGACGCAAAGAGTGCGCAGATGCAAATGATCGGCTACGACGTGGCAAGCAAGGTGTATCGCCTCTATGAGAGGGATATAGGCCACGTCATCATCTCCAGGGATGTCGTCTTCAACGAGAGCAACGTCATCGGCACCAACATTGTGTATGAAGAGGCAGCAGAACCAGCAGCTGACGAGACAGCGGGAGCAGAAATTCTTCTTGACCCAGTTTCTCCTGATCCTTCCTCTATTGTGACAGTGGGAGAATCACTCTACTCTCCCATGTCGAATGTTGCAGATACAGCAGCCTCATCGGCAGAAGCAGAGGAGGGAGATGTAGCACCACCAGCAGCAGCAGTTGTGCCAGCAACACCTTGCCAGCCGCCCGCTAACGCTCCATCACCACGTCGCAGGTACCCTCTTAGGGTGCGTTACAAGCCTGGAGAGCGCGGCCATTTCTGGATGCTACAAAAACCAGAACAGATGAACGTCGCAGTTGCAGCAGATTCAGATGAACCAACATCATACAAGGAGGCCATGGCTGCACCGGATGCAGTAGATTGGGCGCAAGCCGTGCAGCAGAAGATACAGTCCCAGCTGGACAACGGCACGTGGGAGCTCACTAAGCGTCCACCAGGACGTAAGGTGATCAAGTGCAACTGGGTGGTCAAGAAGAAGCGGGGAGCCGATGGTAACCTGGAAAAGTACAAGGCGAGGCTAGTCGCCAAGGGTTACTCGCAGCAGGAGGGCATCGACTATACAGAAACTTTTGCCCCTGTTGCAAAGTTTGCCTCTGTGCCCACGCTCCTCTCTTATGCAGCAGCTGAGGACTTTGAGGTTCACCACATGGATGTCAAGACGGCATTCTTGAATGGTGACTTGGAGGAGGAGATCTACATGGAGCAGCCGGAGGGGTTCGTCATGAATGGCAAAGAGCACCTGGTCTGCAAGCTCTACAAGTCGCTGTACGGCCTGAAGCAAGCATTGCGTGCTTGGAACCAGAAGTTGGATGCAGGGTTGCAGTGCATGGGGTTTGAGCGCAGTGAGTGTGACTACAGCGTGTATCGCTGGCAGCATGAGCATGAGATCCTCATCATCATTGTCTATGTGGATGACATGCTCCTCCTTTCCAACAGCATGTCTGCACTACAGGAGTTCAAGGAAGCCATGCAGGAGCGCTTCCAGATGTCTGATCGCGGGGAGGTATCATACTTCCTCGGTATACAGATCACGTGTGACCGCAAGTCACGCTCTCTCTCGCTGCACCAGATCCGCTACATTAAGGATGTTTTGCAGCGGTTTGGCATGGCAGAGGCATAACCCATCAACACGCCGCTGGAGACGCGGCAGTCCCTCGTGAGCTTCAATGGAGAAGCAAGTGCAGCTGAGCGGCAGAAGTACCAGAGCGTCGTCGGCAGTCTCATGTACCTGATGGTGGCAACCAGGCCGGACCTCGCACAGGCTGTGAGCGCTGTGAGCCAGCACATGGCTAACCCCGGACCAGAGCACCAGAAGGCAGTGAAGCGGATCTTCCGCTACCTTGCTGGAACCATGAACATCGGCATCACCTACAACGGCAATGACAACAGCATCATCGGCTACACAGACGCCGATTGGGCTTCAAACCCTGAGGACCACAAGTCCATCTCTGGACACGTGTTCCTCATGAATGGTGGGGCCATCAGCTGGTGCAGCATGCGGCAGGTGGTCGTGGCCACCTCAAGCACGAAGCCGAGTACGTCTCTCTCAGCTTTGGAGCCAAGGAAGCAGTTTGGCTCCAACGTCTCATGGCAGAGACGAGTGGGAGTGCAATAGTTCCTGTTCCTGTGCGCGTCGATAACCAGAGCGCAATCGCACTAGCCAAGAATCCTGAGCACCATGCACGCACCAAGCACATTGACATCGCATATCATTTCATAAGGCACATTGTGCAGGACGGTGCTATCAAGCTGAAGTTTACTCAAACCAGCAAGCAGGTCACTGATTTCTACACCAAGCCAGTGACCCGTGAGAAGCAGCAGTTCTGCATGAAGGCATGTAGACTCAGCCCACTCTAACTGCGGCAAAGTGGGAGATTGTTGGGAAAGGAGCCATCCGGCTCAGTTTCAGGTCCAGAGGAGCAAATTCCAGGAAAGTACCAGATGCCTCCTCCGATTGTCAATCCGACTTCACCATTGGAAACATCAGGTGGCAAAATGTCTACGGTCTAAGTTTGAGGCCGATCCAACGGTCGGATTGGGAGACATGAATTTTCGTAGTTTCCGGGACCGTCGATTTTTGGGTGACCATGGGCGATGGCTCCATGCCTTAGCCTGACAAAAGAAAAAGGCAAGAGGTCCAGGGTCAAGACCTGATGGGAGAAATATCCAAAAAGGTCCTTGGTCTTAGGATTGCCTTGTCAGGGTGTGCTGACTAGGATAAAGGTACCTCTCCTTACTTTTTACGTAAGGTGAGATCCTTGTGTGCTAGCCATGGACACATGGCAATTCTCCATGGGTTTGTGGGTTATGTGACCACTAGGAGTGTGCCATGAGAGCAGTCTCTAGCTCTCTAGGTCGTGTGTGAGTGGTCAGCTTGATTGCTAGGCTGATTTCCTCCCTTGTGTGAGATTATGGACTCTAGTGTCTGAGCCTTAGCCTCCACGGCTAAGTGGTGTGGCTTGTTAGAGGGCTGACTTGCCCAAGCTCTAGGTCTATATGTACTCCATCATTTTGAGTGATTCAACAACCATTCTTTAGCACAAGTGATGCCCTTCCAATCACACATGATCGTTGCTCCAAGGCTCCCTCTCTCCCCAAGTTCGAACAATGCAGGCCATGAATGTTTCGATAACGCTGTCCGAAAGTTTGGGCCCCATGATAACGGTGATTGGAGGATGGACTGAAGATCTAGTTTCATACACCACCATCTCTGAGTATGAGCAGAATGAAGCCATGCGTCATAGCAGTAGAGAAGCAAACATGGCTGCCTTTACCTCACGGAGCAGTGATTCCTTCGAGAATACCTCATTGTTAAGGTCCAAGGGAAATGATAGCACTAGAACAGTGGAAGGGGTGCAAAGCGCCAAGGAAACTGCCACAACTATAGCAAAGCTGGACACTCGGCTTGAGAGCTTCGTGCATCCAAGAGAGAGGGAGGAGATGGGGATGAATGGCGAGGGGGAAATGGTGGGAAGGATCCCGCAAGCTTGATGGCTGAGTGTGCCTCCAACAAAGGGAGGGTGATACCCAGGCCCAGAGCCTATGGCCTTGACTTGGGCACAAAGGAGCACACCACTTAAGAGAAGATAGACTTCATCTATTTTGCTCCATGTAACAAGAACTTCAGAGTCGCCAACGGCAAGGTTGAGGCAATTGAGGGGATTGGTCATAAGTTGGTGACAGTGGGTGTCAACCGTGGAGATTCCAACCTCAATCTCGAGGTTGTGGTTTACTTGCCCTCTTTCACAACCAACCTGCTCTCTGTCTCTAAGATAACTGACCATGGCATGACAGTGGTCTTTACAGAGAAGGAAGCGGTGATAGTTCCTACCAAGGACATGAACATCTCCCACTCTACCAATAAGGTTGTCGCACAAGTTCTTTGCGTTGATGGACTCTACGTCTTATAGACTAAAATGAGAACTTCAATGGCTAAATCTTTGGTGGAGAGTGACGATGAGAAGGGCACCGATACAACTCTGTTGAGGAAGGACATATTGGAGTAGCGAAAGCAAAAGCAGCAGATGATTAAGCAACAAAAGTGCAAGACAATGCAGTCATCGGGGCTTTTCATTCTAGCCTGTGCACATCATCCGAGAGCCTGTGCCACAGGCGCATTGGGCACGTGGTTCATCGCACAGTAGAGCTCATGGGAAATCAGGAGCTAGTGTGTGGGATGGAGCTAGGTGATGAGATGGAGGGAGCGAAGATCATGTATGAGCCATGCCTTCAAGGCAAGGCAAAAAAGAAACCCTTCAAGCGCAATGGCACGCGTACTCTCACACCTCTTGATCTCATCCACTCTGACGTATGTGGTCCCTTTTGCATACGGTCAATTGGAGGCAGTAGATATTTCCTCACATGCATGGACGATAACAGGCGCAAAGTCTGCATATGCTTTATCAAAAAAAAAAAGTGAAATGAAGGAGAATCTGTATGTTTTTGTCGCTATGGTTGAGCGACAGAGTGGAAAGAAGGTGAAGGCATTCAAGACGGACAACGGGGAAGAGTACAAAGCTTGCCGGGAGTGGCTTAAGACTGAGGGCATTGAATACCAGAAAACTACGCCCTACTCACCTCAAAGCAACGGTGTAGCAGAGATGATGAACCAGAACTCCTAGGCATGACAAGGTGCATGCTCTTTGATGCCAAGCTTCCTCCTAGGTTCTTGCTGAAGCAACACGTACGGCTACCTTCCTTGTGAACCTCACATCTATAGCAGCTCTACGAAGGAGAGGCAAGAAGAAGCGGACACAGCAGTTGAATACGCCTCAAGAAGCATGGTCAGGCAAGAAGCCAAACGCCTCCCACCTCAAGGTGTTTGGTTACATCGCGTTTGCGAAGGTTGAGGCCTGTAAGGGCCCCGGAAAGCTCAATGCAACAGTACAAAAGTGCATTTTCATCGGCTAGAACACCGCCCGCAAAGCTTATCGACTCTTGGACGAAGGAGCCAAGAAGGTCATCCACAGCAAAAACGTGGATTTCCACGAAATGTCTCTGAATAAGGGAGAGCATCCCGAACTTGATAACGCTCCAAAACAGGGAGAGTGGCTCACTCTCCTTGAACAGGGAGACAAAGCACGAGCACAATGGCATGGGACAGGTGCTACAACGGGGAGAAGAGCTCATGCAGATGACTTGAAGGAATCAGACTCTGATTTCAACGTATCCGATCCTCCGGAACATCAGGATGCCTCTCCCATCATCAACAACAAACCAGACCTCCTGCCTCCACATCTACAGTACCAGCCAGCACGTTCAAGGAGTAGTTCACGCCTCAAAGTACCTCCGCAGCTTTATAATGTAGATGGGAGTGGATGGACAGGCTTCAAGTATTCATTTGTGGTTCAAGAGGAGCCAACGTCTATCGTACATGTACTCACTCGGCCTGACAAAGCACAGTGGGACAAATCAATTCGTAGTGAACTGAGCTCCATTGAAGAGAATGGGACATGGGTGCTGGTGGACAAATATGTCAGGATTCACGTTGTGGGATCCAACTGGGTGCTGAAAGCAAAAATGAAACATGATGGCAAGATAGACAAGTACAAGGCTCGGTTGGTAGCAAAGGGGTTCTCCCCATAGCCTAGCGCAGAGTACGATGAGACCTTTCTCTGCTTGTGACGTTTGCCTCCATCCAGTCAATGCTCGCCATTGCTGTTGCCGAGAAATGAAGGTCCACCAGATGGATGTCAAGACAGCCTTCCTTTGCGGCAAATGTGATAAGGAGGTATTGATGGAGGTTTTAGTGGGGGTTGATGCTAATGAGGACAAGGTGCGCAGATTGGTGAAGGCACTCTATGGGCTAAAACAAGTGCCAAGACTTTGGTACCAGGAAATGGACGCATTCATGGCCAAGGAGTCCTTCCTGTAATACGACAACGACCCTAGTATGTACGTACATGAGAGTGATAAAGGGACTATGTTAGTCACCTTGAAAGTTGATGACCTGATTCTATGCTCCTCTTTGACGGCGTTGCTAGACAATCTCAAGGGATAGTTGAGTAGCAGATTTAAGATGAAGGACATGGGTCCTCTTGACTTCTATCTTGGAATTGTCATCAAGCGCGATTGAGCAGAAGGTACCATCAGCCTGAACCGGACAAAACACATCAACTCCATCCTCAAACGATTCAATATGGTAGATTGCAAACCTGCGAGCACACCCATGAGTTCAGAGTGCAAACTCTCCACATCCATGTTCCCATCCAACAAAGCGGACAAAACTGACATGACGGGCATCCCATATCAGTCTGTAGTTGGTAGTCTGATGTATGCCATGGTCGCCACCCGACCAGATATAGCCCATGCTATTGGGCAGGTGAGCCGGTTTGTGGCCAATCCTGGTCCACTTCACTGGCAGGCCGTGAAGTGCATCATGCGCTACCTTATGGGGACGTGGCATGTGGTGTTTCAGTTTGGAGGTATCGATGGATCCGCATCGCTCTGTCTCATGTGCTATACTAATGCAGATTGGGAAGGGAATATCGATGACAAGATATCTACCTTCCGCTTTGTATGTGTTTTGAGCGGAGGTGTAGTCAGTTGGACAAGTCGCAAACAGGAATGTGTCTCTCTATCAAGAGCAAGAGCTGAGTACATCGCCTTTGTTGAGGTGTATAAAGAGATGGAGTGGCTACAAAGGTTGCTATTTGAGATGAAGGCACCACAAGTAACGACGATGTTCATCAATATTGACAACATAAGCGCCATTGACATGTCAAAGAACCCCGTCCTATCCAGGAGTACAAAGCACATCGAGATCCGCTACCAATATGCTCAAGACTTTGTGTACAAGGAGACAGTGGAGCTCGAGTATGTCGGTACCAAGCTAAACTTGGCTGACATGCTTACAAAGCCACTGGACAAGGATCTCCACCAGGCAAGAAGGCAAGGTATTGGTATCATCAATGCAAGTGATGACAAATGATGATGGCCACTGACGCAGGGTGCAAGGGAGAGATTTGTTGAATGTTTTTGCCCCTTACTCACTATTGTATAACGAATCAGGAATGCGCTACCCCTTGTGGATGTATGATCCCTAGATCCATTGTAGTGTGACTCACCTATGCTCTGTCTCTTGTGAGATATGACATGTGACTACACCATGTGGGTGAGTAGTTGCCTTGGCCATTTTGTTGATTTGACCAAATGAGAGGTCATGAGTTCGATCTGGGTCCCATGCATATCTTGTTTGCCGTGGAAGCTTCCAAGAAAGAAAATCCATAACTTTTTGGACGCTATATGGTTGGTCTATCACCTTGACACCAGGATGCTTATGTGTCAAGCTCACCATGCAAGTCTATTGGCGACATGGCTGGTTGAGGCCACTTCCGAGGAAGGTGCTTTTGAGTTCTAAGAGTAGACAGATAGCTATGAAAGGACTTGTCTTGCATGCTGATCAATCAACCCTTGCTTGATTCTCTCTTGTGTATTGACGACTTGAGCTCTTCTTGAGATATAATGCTAAGGCCTTGATACTCTTGAAGGTAAAGTGTATGCCTGAAAACACAGGATGATGTCATCTCCCGATGGTCCAAGCACATGGACATAAGGTACTACTACTCATGCGACCTGGTCGCAAAGGAGATTATGGACCTTGAATACATGGAGACCAGTAAGATGCTCGCCGATTGCATGACAAAGGCGCTAGAAAGCGAATTGCACTCTGGAGGTATTTGAGGCATCAGTATGGTCAATGCAAGGGACGAAGACTGAGGCCAAGACTGCTGAAAAGAGGAGAGATCTCACAGCTAACAAACATAGGTACAAGGGAGATTTTTTTCACCTGATATGCTCCTTATCCATGGCTAACATTTGAAGAGGTGTAGGACAAACTAGGCACGCACTACTCCCTTGGAATAAGTCCCTTAAGTCTGGTCCAGATAGACAAGGCATGCACTGCTCCTTTAGAGCAGGCCCCCTTGGTCTAAACTGGATAACATAGCTTGCAAATACTACCTAGGACAACTCCTTGTGGCTTAGACGTTCCAGAGTTGGTCTCTCGAGCGAGAGGTATTTGGTCAAATCCCAGCCCAGTGACTAGTTTTCTTTGTCACCAAAAGGGGGACTAGAAGGTTCTAAGAGACACCTTGTAACATTCCAAGGTCCTTCCTTGTGGCTTGCACCACTTGGCGGAGACAGGGAGCGCCATATAGGCAGGAGGGATGATGCAATCCAGACTGCCCCCAAACTGGCTCATCCAAGTGTCATTGTGCGGTTAGGTAGAAGCTTGCTCAAGGACTATAAGAACCTGTCTTTTCCCTATCATTGAGGACTGTTTTCACCTTTGAGACTCCTAACAAAGTTGTCCACCAGAGAACGACACTGAAGATGCATTGGTTGGTCTAAGCCCAAGTAGTTTGTCCCTTGCGCAACAGTGATCAGGTACCAAGGACAGTGCAAGGAAGTGATTCCTACAAACTGGTCAGTGTGGTACCTTGGCTATGAGGGTGATATCATCTCTTGGTTGCAATACCAAGAGCGTTTTGCAGGAATCTGTTAAAATAGTATGCACCTAGCTTGCTAGTGTTGTATCTGGGGGAGAGAGGGAGCCTTGGAGCAGCGAGCATGTGTGATTGGAAGGGCATCACTTGTGCTGAAGAATGGTTGTTCAATCACTCAAAATGATTGAGTACATATATAGCTAGATCTTGGGCAAGTCAGTCCACTCACAAGCCATACCACTTAGCCATGGAGGCTAAGGCTCACACACTAGAGTCCACAATCTCACACAAGGGAGGAAATCAGCCTAGCAATCAGGCTGACCACTCACACACGACCTAGAGAGCTAGAGAATGCTCTCATAGCACACTCCTAGTGGTCACATAACCCACAGACCCATGGAGAATCGCCATGTGTCCATGGCTAGCACACAAGGATCTCACATCACCTAAAAAGTAAGGAGAGATACCTTTATCATAGTCAGTACACTCTGACAAGGCAATCCTAAGACAAAGGACCTTTTTGGATATTTCTCCCATCAGGTCTTGACCCTGGACCTCTTGCCTTTTTTCTTTTCTCAGGCTAAGGCATGGAGCCATCACCCATGGCCACCCAGACATCGACGGTCCATGACCCTCGAAACTTCAAAAAATCATATCTCCCAATCTGACTGTTGGATCGGCCTCAAACTTGGATCGTAGACATTTTGCCACCTGATATTTCCAAGGGTGAAGTTGGATCGACGATCAGAGCACGCATCTGGTACTTTCCTGGAAATTGCTCTTGTGAACCTGAAACTGAGCCGGATGGCACCTTTCCCAGCAATCTCCTACTTTTTCGCAGTCAGAGTGGGCTGAGTCTACGTGCCTTCATGCAAAACTGCTAGTTCTCACGGGACACTCGCTTGGTGCAGAAATCAGCGACCTGCTTGATGCTTGGAGTAAACTCCAGCTTGAAAACACCCTCCTGCACCATGTACCTGATGAAGTGATATGCGATGTCAATGTACTTGGTACGTGCATGGTGCTCAGGATTCTTGGCGAGTGCGATTGTGCTCTTGTTGTTGACGCGCACAGGAACTGGAACTGATGCACTCCCACTAATTTCTGCCATGAGTCCCTGAAGCCAAACTGCTTCCTTGGCTTCAAAGCTAAGAGAGACATACTCAGCTTCTGTGCTTGAGATGGCGACGACCACCTGCCGACTGCAGTACCAGCTGATGGCCCCACCATTCATGACGAACACATGTCGCGAAATGGACTTACATTCCTGAGGGTTTGAAGCCCAATATGCATTTGTGTAGCCGATGATGTCGTTGTTGTTTCCGTTGTAGGTGATGCCGATGTTGATGGTTCGAGCAAGGAAGCGAAAGATCCGCTTCACTGCCTTCTGTACTCAGGGCCGGGGATTGCCATGTGCTAGCTCACAACGCTAAACAGCCTGTGTGAGTTCCGGCCTGGTTGCCACCATCAGGTACATGAGGCTGCCGAAGGTGCTCTGGTGCTTCTGCTGCTCAACTGCATTTGCTTCTCCATTGAAGCTCACGAGGTACTGCCGCATCTCCAACGACTTGCCGATGGTTTTTGCCTCTGCCATGCCAAACCGCTGCAAAACATCCTTGATGTAGCGGCTGTGCTGTAGCGAGAGAGAGCGTGACTTGCGGTCACGCGTGATCTAGATACCGAGGAAGTATGATGGCTACCCGAGATCAGACATGAGGAAACACTTCTACATGGCTTCTTTGAGCTCCTATAGTGCACACATGCTGTTGGAAAAGAGGAGCATGTCATCCACATAGACGATGATGATGAGCAGCTCATGACCATGGTGCTAGCGATAGACACTGTAGTCACACTTACTACGCTCAAACCCCATGCACTGCAAAGCCGCATCCAACTTCTGATTCCAAGCACGCGACGCTTGCTTGGGGCCGTACAGCGACTTTTACAACTCGCAAACCAGGTGCTCCTGGCCATCCATGAGGAACCCCTCCGACTGCTCCATGTAGATCTCCTCCTCCAAGTCACCATTCAAGAATGCCGTCTTGACATCCATGTGGTGAACCTCAAAGTCCTCAGCTGTTGCATAAGAGAGGGGCGTGCACACAGAGGTAAACTTTGCAATAGGGGCCAAAGTTTCTGTGTAGTCGATGCCCTCCTGCTGCGAGTAGCCCTTGGTGACCAGCCTCGCCTTGTACATTTCCAGGTTACCATCTGCTCCCCGCTTCATCTTGAACACCCACTTGCACTTGATCACCTTACGTCTAGGTGGATGCTCAATCAGCTCCCACGTGCTGTTGTCTAGCTACAACTGTATCTTCTGCTGCATGGCTTGCGCCCTATCTGCTGCATCCGGTGCAGCCATGACCTCCTTGTATGACGTTGGCTCATTTGAATCTGCTGCAACTGCGACGTTCATCTGTTTTGGTTTCTACAACATCAAGAAATGGCCGCGCTCACCAGGCTTGTAACGCACCCTAAGAGGGTACCTGCGACCTGGTGCTAAAGCGTTAGCGGGCGGCTGGCGCGGCTCTTATGGCATCACTACTTCTGCTAGTAGTGCTACATCTCCCTCCTCTACTTCTATCGATGAGGCTGTTGTATTTGTTGCATCAGACATGGGAGAGTAGAGTGATTCTTCCAATGTCATAGTAGAGGAAAGATGGGGTTAGGAAGGATTTTTGCTTCCAGTATCTCATCAGCTGCCGGTTCTGCTGCCTCTTCACAGACAATGTTGGGGCCGATGACGTTGCTCTCGTTGAAGACGACATCCCTAGAGATGATGACGTGGCCTGTATCCCTCATGTAGAGGCGATAGGCCTTGCTTGCCACATCGTAGCCAATCATCAGCATCTGCGCACTGTTTGCGTCTAATTTTTGCCGCTTCTCCTTGGGCACCTGCACGTGCGCCAGGCTGCTAAATGCTCGGAGATGACCTACGCTTGGTTTCTTGTCGAACCACGCCTTGTACGGCATCATTTGCTCCAGCGCCTTAGTTGGACTACGGTTCTTGATGTAGACCACAGTGCTCACGGCTTCAGCCCAGAAATCGTAGGTCAGCTAAGCCGAGTACAGTATGGAGCGCGCCAACTCCACAATGGTACGATTGGCGCAATCTGCTACACCGTTCTGTTGCGGCGAGTATAGCGCGGTATGCTGCGCCTTGATGCCTACTGCTGCGAGGTAGTCCTGGAACTCCTTGCTTAGATACTCTCCACCACGATCGCTGTGCAACGCCTTGATCTTCTTGCCAGTCTGGTTCTCCACCATGGCCTTGAACTCCTTGAACCTGTCAAAGCAGTGGTCCTTGTAAGGAAGGAAGTACACAGCAGTATAACGGCTGAAATCATCAATGAAGGTCAAGAAATAACTAGAGCCTCCAAAGCTCTGGGTCTACATCAGTCCGCAAAAAGTTCGTGTGGACCAGCTCCAACACCTCCTTTGCACGCTCTCCTGCTCTAGAGAATGCCTTGCGGTGATGCTTCCCCTCCAAACAGCCGATGCATAACTGCTACTCAAAGTTAGAGATGATAGGCAGGTCACGCACCATCTGCTTTTCTTAAAGCTGCTGCAAGGTGTGCATGCCGATGTGGCCGTAGCGCGCATGCTGGATCTCGCCATCTGTCGCCTAGACCACTGTTGCAAGACTCTGCTCATGCGGGATCTTGGTCGCCTCAAGCAGGTAGTACATGTCGCCCTCATTCACCGACCTTGCCAACTCCTCTCCTGTATCCTTG
Organism: Penium margaritaceum; assembly: GCA_023375785.1. Taxonomy (NCBI): domain Eukaryota; kingdom Viridiplantae; phylum Streptophyta; class Zygnematophyceae; order Desmidiales; family Peniaceae; genus Penium; species Penium margaritaceum. Next base: position 225,424 of record SZWC01000324.1, on the reverse strand, counting down.
TTGAGGATGTAGCCATAGTCATCATCAAAGACGATGCGCAGTCCTGTGTTTGTAAGAGAGAAGACTGAGAGGAGGTTGAATGCAGCATCAGGTACATACAGCACGCCATGGAACACTCCACAATCCCAATCCCCTCAGCATACACCACCTGATCATCACCCATAGCGATAGGACGGGGAGGGATGGATAGGAGCTGTGTAAACCACTCCTTGTGATGTGTGAGGCTCTTGGTACATCCTGATTCCTTGTACCAAGTGAGATCCGCCTTCTCCACCTGTGACATGTCAGACTTCGCCATGAAGAGACGGTCGCGCACCTCCTTGGCCACATTGATGTTGCCAAAGTGGCGCACACCAGCCTGGTTTTGCTGTTGCTGCTGTGCTGCTGACGCTGCTATGACTGTTGCTACTGCTGTTGCTGCTTTTGCTGCTACTGTTGCGATGACTGCTGCTACTGCTGCGATGACTGCTGCTGTTGGTGCTCCTTCCGGTCCCTATCGAGCTTGAAACACTCCTTTTTGTAGTGTCCCTCTTTCTCGCAGTAGTGGCATTTGCCTTTCTTTCTGCCTTTCTGCTGCCTAGACTGCTGCTGCTGTTGTTGGTTGCGTGAGCTCGTGGCCACAAAATATGCTTCACTACTGCCGCCGCCATTGCGTTTTGCTCCATTGCGATGTAATTCCACCTGCACTAGGTGTGTGCAGATGAAGTCGAGGTTGGAGTTGGCTCGCACTCCAGCGTCTCTCGCACCGTGTCGTAGCTGGTTGGGAATCCCCTCAGCAAGAGGAGGATGAAGCGCGTCTCTTCCACAGTGTTGCCGTACACTATCAGCTGCTTCGCCAACTCCTTTGCCCCATCCAGATACGCCTCCATCCCTTCACCACCCTACATTTTGAGCGCCATCATCTTTTCCTCCAAAAGCATGAGGAATACACGATCCTTGATCTCATACTTCTTGCACAACGTGTCCCATGCCTCCTTTACACTAGCCTTGTCACTCACGTACTGAAGATGCGGGTTGGAGATGGTATTGACAAGCAATCTGTAGGCCTGCCTGTCCTTCTTCCACTCATACGCCGCTGGTACAGCTGCAGAAGAACCCGCATGAGCTGCATCCTTTTCCGGTATCTTCCTCACCACCACATGCGCTGCGGTTATGACTTTTGCCTGTGGAACTGGAGCCGGCTCGTCATCGCTGACCACCTCCCACAAGCCCCTTTCCTCCAAAACGAGACGGGTACGGATCTTCCAAAACGTGAAGTAGGCGCGTCTCTCCAGCCTCTCCAAAGGTTGGGCTGCTGTCACATTGCCAGCTGCTACCATTTTGAGCCTTGGTGATGCTTATCCGTGCCCTAGGATGGCGGCGCTACCCATGCTTCCGTTGTTGCTTCTGCCAGAAATCGGTCTGACAGAAAATGGACTGTAGATGCCAGCATAGTGAGAATTTGGACAAACAGAGCCCATCACTGGAAAATTCAGCTCAAAACCTTTCAGATCGAACCATAAAACAGGGTCATCAACAGGGGATTTTAAAAGATATGCCCTCTTGAAAACAGGGTATGCTTCTGCTCCTACTCCAACTCAGACCAGCCAGCTTGTAAACATCCTTTCTCCCAAACGAATCAATGGAATGCAAATGTTTTTGCACCAATGAAAAGCTTAGGAAAAAAATACAGTTTGCATGTGCCATTTGTCAAATTTGACAATGAAACAAGAGAGTTATGGTCATCAGAAGGCGACAATCGTACTCATAGAGAAGAGTGTAGCCCTGGTCGACCTCATTTTCAGCATCACTCTCAATCCAACCATTGGATCTTTGCGGTCTTGAGCTCGTTGGAAAGCTTGTCTCTTGAACTTGAAGATCCACTGGTTGATTGTTAAATCTGGTGATGGTTTGACCCCAAGCATCACTCTCAAAGTGACAGCCTATGCTGGCTGAAAGTGGCAGAACTTGGCTCTGATACCAAATCTTGGATCTGGAGGAGAGAGGGAGCCTTGGAGCAGCGAGCATATGTGATTGAAAGGGCATCACTTGTGCTGAAGAATGGTTGTTAAATCACTCAAAATGATGAAGTACATATAGAGCTAGAGCTTAGCCAAGTCAGCCCTCTCACAAGCCACACCACTTAGCCATGGAGGCTAAGGCTCACACACTAGAGTCCACAATCTCACACAAGGGAGGAAATCAGCCTAGCAATCAGGCTGACCACTCACACACAACCTAGAGAGCTAGAGAATGCTCTCATGGGACACTCCTAGTGGTCACATAACCCACAAAACCATGGAGAGTCGCCATGTGTCCTTGGCTAGCACACAAGGATCTCCACTCACCTAAAAAGTAAGGAGAGGTACCTTTATCCTAGTCAGCACACCCTGACAAGGCAATCCTAAGACCAAGGACCTTTTTGGATTTTTCTCCCATCAAGTCTTGACCCTGGACCTCTTGCCTTTATCTTTTCCAAGCTAAGGCATGGAGCCATCACCCATGGCCACCAAGACATCGATAGTCTATGACCCTCGAAACTTCGAAAATTCATATCTCCCAATCCGACTGTTCGATCGGCCTCAAACTTGGACCGTAGACATTCTGTCACCTGATCTTTTGAAGAGTGAAGTTGGATTGACGATCGGAGTAGGCATCTTGTACTTTCCTGGAAATTTCTCTTGTGGACCTGAAACTGAGCCAGATGGCTCCTTTCCCAACAGCTAGCTACACATATAGACAAGGCATGCACTGCTTTATGAAGTATGTCCCCTTTGGTCTGTTCGGAGATGGGCCAAGAATGCACTGTCCATAATGGGTATGTCCCTGTGACTCTTCATATGAACCATACCCTTTTTGGCTTGGTTGAATAGGCGGTGGAGTCTCAAACAAAAGGTCACGGATTCAAACCCCGCAACGGCCGCAATTTTCTTTATGGCCAAAACTGGGACAGGAAGCTCCAAGGAATTTTACTAAAGCCTGCCTCCAGGATGACACTTGGCTGTCTAAGGACGTGCCAAGTAGAAGTGTAGGTTGATATTGGCTCCTGTGGAGCCTCTACAAGCACAATCTATAGCTAAGCTCTGCAAGTATAAAAGGCTGTGCCTTGCATGCATCAATTTATAGTTATTGCCTTTGAGACTCCTCACAGAGTGTCCAACCAAAGGTAGATACTAGAGACCACCATGCATAATTCGCAAACCAAATGAACCTTAAGTGTGGATCCCTCGTTCGAGGGTGATATGTTATCTTGGTTGCAATACCAAGAGCAGATGGCGGCCTCCCATGTCGGGACTTGTTTTCTAGACCCTTGCTATTAGGCACGTGGACAAAAGGTTATGGGCCCACACTTCTAGTTCTAAGGCACGCTTCTAAGACCGACTAGCACGTGGTCTTGCAAGGTGCACATGTACAACTGGTACACGAAGATCGGCCGGCTCGAAACCGCTCCATCGGCTCCATCGGCTTTTTCAGGTAGGCTGCGTGTACGTGGCAAACTAAGGGACGAGGAACAGCTCTGTCCATGTTGGACAAGACCCTCAAGCCCCAACAGGATTAAGCTCTACCCCTTCTTTTAGGAGGTATGACCCCGAGTCCGTTCTCTTACGTCGGCACCATTGCCTTATGCGATCATCAGCGCGAGGGGTATGCAACGGAACCAATTGCACCTTTGACAAATGTCGTAGTGAGCAACCTCATCAGTGTTGGGAAAGGAGCCATCCAGCTCAGTTTCAGGTCCACAGGAGCAAGTTCCAGGCAACTACCAAATACTTTCTTCGATCATCAATATGACTTCACCATTGGAAAGATCACATGGCAAAATGTCTATGGTTCAAGTTTGACGCTCATCCAACAATCGGATTGGGAGATATGAATTTTCAACGTTTTTGGGATCATCGACTGCCGATATCTGGGTGACCATGGGCGTTAGCTCCATGCCTTAGCCTGAGAAGAGAAAAAGGCAAGAGGTCCAGGGTCAAGACCTGATGAGAGAAATATCCAAAAAGGTCCTAGATTCTTGGGTTGCCTTCTCAGAGTGTACTGACTAGGAAAAAGATACCTCTCCTTACTTTTTAGGTGAGGTGAGATCCTTGTGTGCTAGCCATGGACACATGGCGATTCTCCTTGGGATTGTGGGTTATGTGAACACTAGGAGTGTCCCATGAGAGCAATTTCTAGCTCTCTAGGTCGTGTGTGAGTGGTCAGCCTCATTACTAGGCTGATTTCCTCTCTTGTGTGAGATTATGGACTCTAGTGTGTGAGTCTTAGCCTCCAAGGCTAAGTGGCGTGGCTTGTGAGAGGGCTGACTTGCCCAAGCTCTAGCTTTATATGTACTCCATCATTTAGAGTGATTCAGCAACCATTCTTCAACACAAGTGATGCCCTACTAGTCCCACATGCTCGCTGCTCCAAGGCTCCCTCTCTCCTCCAAATCCAATACTTGGTATCAAAGCCAAGTTCTGCCACTTTCAGCCAGCACAGGTCGTCACTTTGAGAGTGACGGGTTGGGATGAATCCTTCACCAACTTTGAAGATCAACCATAGGATCGTCAAGTTCAAGAGACCAGCTTTAGAACGAATCCTTGATCTTGACTTTCCAACAGTCAGATTGAGAGTTATACTAAAAACGAGGTCAGCGAGGGCTACACTCTTCTCTCTAAGCAAGACAGTCGCCTTGTGATGACCATAACTCTCTCGTTTCTTTATCAAATTAAAAGATTAGCACATACCAATTGAAGTATTTTTTCTAAGATTTCCATTGGTGCAAAAATATTTACATTCCCTTGTTCCGTTTTGGAGAAACGTCGTTTACAAGTTGGCTGGTGTGAGCAGGAGTAGGAGGAGCAGCATACCCTGTTTTCAAAAGGGCATATCTCTAAAAATCCCTTGTTTATGACCCTGTTTTATGGGTCAATTTAAAAGGTTTTTAGCTGAATTTTCCAGGGGTTGGCTCTGTTTTTCAACATTCCTAGCCTGCTGGCCTCTACAGTTGATTTTCTTTCACACAGATTTCTGGCAAAGGCAGCAGCAGAAGTAGGGGTAGCGCCGCCACTCAAGGGCATCATTGAACATTACCAAGGATCAAAATAGTAGCAACGGGCGTGGTAATAGCAGCCCAGCCCTTGGAAAGGCTGGAATGATGTGCCAACTTCACATTTTGGAAGATATGTACCCTCCTCCTTTTGGAGGATAGGGGCTTGTGGGAGGTGGTGAGCGGTGACGAGCACGCTCCGCCTCCACAAGCAAAAGCCATCAACGCAGCAGAGGTGGTGGCGGGGAAGACGCCGGAGAAAGATGTAGCAAATGCAAGTTCATCTACAACTACTGCGGCGGCATATGAGGAGTTGAAGAAGAAGGACATGCAGTCCTATAGGTTGCTTGTCAATACCATCTCCAACCCGCATCTTCAGTACGTGAGTGACAAGGCTAGTGCAAAAGAGGGGTGGGATGCGTTGTGCAAGAAGTATGAGAGCAAGGATCCTGCATTCCTCATGCTTCAAGAGGAGAAGATGATGGCATTGAAAATGAAGGGTGACGAAGGACTAGAGGCGTACTTCGACAGGGCAAAGGAGCTGGGGAAGCAGGTGAAAGCGGCCGGCAATCCAATGGAAGAAATGCGCTTCGTCCTTCTCATGCTGAGGGCACTCCCAACAAGCTAAGACATGGTACGAGAGACGTTGGAGTACCAGCCGACTCTCGACCTAGACTTCATCTACATGTACATGGTGCAGGTCAAGCTGTGTTGCAATGCCGCAAAGCGCAATTGCAGCAGCAGCAGCAGTGAAGCAGCTTTCATGGCCATGGACTCACGCAACCAGCAACGACAGTAGTCTTGGCTGCAGAGATGCAAGAAGAAGGGCAAGTGCCACTATTGCTAGAAAGAGGAGCACTACAAGAAGGAGTGTTTCAAGTTCAAGAGGGACCAGAAGGAGTAGCAGCAACAGCAACAAAAGTAGCAATCTCCACAGCACTAGCAGCTGTAGTCAGAAGAACGTCAGTAGCAGCAACAGTAACAGTAGCAAAACTAGACTGGTGTGCGCTGTTTTGGCAACATGAACGTCGGCAAGGTGGTGCGCGACCGCCTCTTCATGGCGACGCCTGACATGTCTTAGAAGGAGAAGGCGGATCTGGCATAGTAGGACTCCGAGTGTACCAAGAACTTGACGCACCACAAGGAGTGGTTTACGGAGCTGCTCTCCATTCCCTCCCGTCCGATTGCTATGGGTGATGATCAGGTGGTGTATGCTGAGGAAACTGGGATTGTGAAGATGTAGTTAGAGACCCCGAATGGCATTGAAGTGGGAGTGTTCCATGGTGTGCACTATGTACCTGATGCTACATTTAACCTTCTCTCAATGTCCTCTCTCACAACCACAAGACTGCGAGTTGTCTTTGAGGTTGACCATGACTACATCATCGAGAAGGAAACCGGAGAGGAGCTGGCCAAGACGGTGAAGGAAGGCGATATGTACCGCCTACTGGGGGCGAACAAGACATCTTGCGAGTAGAGTCTTGTAGCAATGGTGCAGGCCACGGATGGTAAAATCTCACATGCGCGCTACGGCCACATCGGCATGTGCGCCTTGTAGCAACTTCAAATGAGGCACATGGTGGGTGACTTACCCACCATCTCTAACTTTGAGTAACAGTTGTGCATCGGCTATTTGGAGGGGAAGCGGCATCGTGAGGCGTTCTCTGGAGCAGGTGAGCGCGCAAAGGAGGTGCTAGAGCTGGTCCACACAGACGTGTGTAGTCCGATGCAGATCCAGATCTTTGGAGGCTCTAGGTGTTTTCTCACCTTTATTGATGATTTCAGCCATTAAAAAACTGTGTACTTGCTTTCCTCCAAGAACAAGTGCTTTGATAGGTTCAAGGAGTTCGAGGCCATGGTGGAGAACCAGACAGGTAAGAAAATCAAGGCGCTGCGCAGCGACCGTGGTGGAGAGTACTTGAGCAAAGAGTTCGAAGACTACCTTGCAGCAGCAGGCATCATGGCGCAGTGCACCGCACCATACTCGTCGTAGCAGAACGGCGTAGTAGAATGCGCCAACCGCACCATCATTGAGTCGGCGCGCTCCATGCTGTACGCAGCTCGGTTGACCTACGACTTTTGTGCCCAAGCAGTGAAAACTACGGTGTACATCAAGAACCGTAGTCCAACCAAGGGCGTGGAGCAGATGACGCCGTACGAGGCGTGGTTCAGCAAGAAGCCGAGCGTGGGTCATCTTTGCGCGCTTGGCAGCTTGGCACACATGCACGTGCCAAAGGAGAAGCGGCTAAAGTGGGACACGAAGAGCGCGCAGATGCTGATGATTGGCTACAACGTGGTAAGCGAGGCGTATCGCCTCTATGAGAGGGATACAGGCCACGTCATCATCTCCACGGATGTCGTCTTGAACAAGAGCAACGTTATCCACACCAACATTGTCTGTGAAGAGGCAACAGAAGCAGCAAGTGATGAGGCAGTGGGATCAGATATCCTTCCTGACCCAGTCTCTCGTGATCATTCCTCCACAGTGATGGTGGGAGAACCAGTCTACTCTCCCATGTCTGATGCAGCAGATACAACGGCCTCATTGGCAGAAGTAGAGGAAGACGATGTACCACCATCAGTAGAAATAGTTGTGCCGGCAGCACCGCGCCAGCCGCCTACTAACGCTCTAGCACCAAGTTAGAGGTACCCTCTCAGGATGGGCTACAAGCCTGGTGGGACGGGAATTTCTAGATGCTACAGAAACTAGACCAGATGAACGTCGCAGTTACAGTAGACTCTAATGACCCAATGTCGTATATGGAGGCCATGGCGTCACCAAATGCAGCAGATAAGGTGCAAGCAGTGCAGCACAAGATACAGTCGCAGCTTGACAACGGTACGTGGGAGCTGACTCAGCGTCCACGTGGACGTAAGGTGATCAAGTGCAAGTGGGTATTCAAGAAGCGAGAAGCAAATGACAACCTTGAAAAGTACACGGTGAGGCTGGTCGCCGAGGGCTTCTCGCAGCAGGAAGGCATTGACTACACGGAAACCTTTGCTCTTGTTGCAAAGTTTGCCTCTGTGCGAACGCTCCTTTCCTATGCAGCAGTAGAGGACTTCGAGATTCACTACATGAAATCAAGACGGCCTTCCTGAATGGTGACCTCGAAGAGGAGATTTACATGGAGCACCCATTGGGGTTCGTCATGGATGGCCAAGAGCACCTGGTTTGAACGCTCCAGAAGTCGTTGTACGTCCTGAAGCAAGCGTCCCGTGCTTGGAACAAAAAATTGGATATGCCGCTTTGGTGCATGGGGTTTGAGCGAAGTGAATGTGACTATAGCGTCTATAGCATCTATTGTTGGGAAAGGAGCCATCTGGCTCAGTTTCAGGTCCAAAGGAGAAAGTTCCAGGAAAGTACCAGATGCCTGCTCCGATCGCCGATCCGACTTCTTCATTGGAAAGATCAGGTGGCAAAATTTCTACGGTCTAAGTTTGAGGCTGATCCAACGGTCGGATTGGGAGATATGAATTTTCGAAGTTTCGGGGGTCATGGACCGTCGATGTCTGGGTGGGCATGGGTGATGGCTCCATGCCTTAGCCTAAGAAAAGAAAAAGGCAAGAGGTCCAGGGTCAAGACCTGATGGGAGAAATATCCAAAAAGGTCCTTGGTCTGAGGATTGTCTTGTCAGAGTGTGCTGACTAGGATAAAGGTACCTCTCCTTACTTTTTATGTGAGGTGAGATCCTTGTGTGCTAGCCATGGACACATGGCGATTCTCCATGGGTTTGTGGGTTATGTGACCACTAAGAGTGTGCCATGAGAGCATTCTCTAGCTCTCTAGGTTGTGTGTGAGTGTCCCTGATTGCTAGGCTTCTTTCCCCCTTGTGTGAGATTATGGACTCTAGTGTGTGAGCCATAGCCTCCATGGCTAAGTGGTGTGGCTTGTGAGAGGGCTGACTTGCCCAAGCTCTAGCACTATATGTACTCCATCATTTTGAGTGATTGAACAACCATTCTTCAGCACAAGTGATGCTCTTCCAATCACACATGCTCGGTGCTCCAAGGCTCCCTCTCTCCTCCAGTTCCAACAAACGCTCCAGAAGTCGTATGTCTTGAAGCAAGCGTCCTGTGCTTGGAACCAGAAATTGGATGCGCCGATTTAGTGCATGGGGTTTGAGCGCAGTGAATGTGACTATAGCGTCTATCGCTCGCAGCATGGTCATGAGGTGCTCATCATCATCATGTATGTCGGTAACATGCTCCTCCTTTCCTCCAAGGACCAGTGCTTTGACAGGTCCAGGACTACCTTGCAGCAGCTGGCATCAAGGCGCAGCGTACTGCACCGTACTCGCCACAGCAGAACGGTGTAGCAGAACGCGCCAACCGTACCATTGTGGAGTCAGCGCGCTCCATGCTGCATGTGGCCCGGCTGACCTACGACTTCTAGGCTGAAGCCGTGAGCACTGCGGTCTACATCAAGAACTGCAGTGCAACCAAGATCGTGGAGCAGATGATGCCGTACGAGGCGTGGTACGGCAAGAAGCCTAGCGTGGGTCATCTTCGCGCGTTTGGCAGCTTGGCGCACATGCACGTGCCAAAGGAGAACTGGTAAAAGTAGGACGCAAAGAGTGCGCAGATGCTGATGATTGGCTACGACGTGGCAAGCAAGGCGTATCGCCTCTGCGAGAGGGATACAGGCCACGTCATCAACCACAGGGATTTGGTCTTCAACGAGAGCAACGTCATCGGCACCAACATCGTGTGTGAAGAGGCAGCAGAACGAGTAGCTGACGAGACTGTGGGAGCAGAAATTCTTCCTGACCCAGTTTCTCCCGATCCTTCCTCTACTGTGACAGTGGGAGAATCACTCTACTCTCCCATATCTGATGTTGCACATACAGCAGCCTCATCGGCACAAGCAGAGGAGTGAGATGTAGCACCACCAGCAGCAGCAGTTGTGCGAGTAGCACCGCGCCAACCGCCCGCTAACGCTCCAGCACCAGGTCGCAGGTACCCTCTTAGGGTGCGTTACAAGCCTGGTGAGCGCGGCCATTTCTGGATGCTGCAGAAACCAGAACAGATGAACGTCGCAGTTGCAGCAGATTTAGATGAGCCAACGTCATACAAGGAGGCCATGGCTGCATCGGATGCAGCAGATTGGGCGCAAGCCGTGCAGCAGGAGATGCAGTCGCAGCAGGATAATGGCACGTGGGAGCTGACTGAGCGTCCACCAGGACGTATGGTGCTCAAGTGCAAGTGGGTGTTCAAGAAGAAGCGGGGAGCAGATGGTAACCTGGAAAAGTACAAGGCGAGGCTGGTCGCCAAGGGCTACTCGCAGCAGGAGGGCATCGACTACACAGAAGCTTTTGCCCCTTTTGCAAAGTTTGCCTCTGTGCGCACGCTCCTCTCTTATGCAGCAGCTGAGGACTTCGAGGCTCACCACATGGATGTCAAGACGGCATTCTCGAATATTGACTTGGAAGAGGAGATCTACATGGAGCAGCCGGAGGGGTTCGTCATGGATGGCCAGGAGCACCGGGTCTGCAAGCTGCAGAAGTCGATGTATGGCCTGAAGCAAGCGTCGCGTGCTTGGAAGCAGAAGTTGGATGCAGCGTTGCAATGCATGGGGTTTGAGCGCAGCGAGTGTGACTATTGTGTGTATCGCTGGCAGCATGAGCATGAGATCCTCATCATCATTATCCATGTGGATGGCATGGTCCTCCTTTCCAACAGCATGTCTGCACTACAGGAGTTCAAGGAAGCCATGCAGGAGCGCTTCTAGATGTCTGATCTCGGGGAGGCATCATACTTCCTTGGTATCCAGATCACGCGTGACCGCAAGTCATGCTCTCTCTCGCTGCAGCAGAGCCGCTATATTAAGGATGTTTTGTAGCGGTTTGGCATGGCAGAGGCAAAACCCATCGGCACGCCGCTGGAGACGTGGCAGTACCTCGTAAACTTCAATGGAGAAGCAAATGCAGTTGAGCGGGAGAAGTACCAGAGCGCCGTCGGCAGTCTCATGTACCTAATGGCGGCAACCAGGCCAGACCTCGTACAGGCTGTGAGCGTTGCGAGCCAGAACATGGCTAATCCCGGACCGGAGCACCAGAAGGAAGTGAAGCGGATCTTCCGCTACCTTGCTGGAACCATGAACATCGGCATCACCTACAACGGCAATGACAACAGCATCATCGGCTACACAGACGCCGATTAGGCTTCAAACCCTGAGGACCGCAAGTCCATCTCTGGACATGTGTTCCTCATGAATGGTGGGGCCATTAGCTGGTGCAGCAAGAGGTAGGTGGTCGTGGCCACGTCAAGCACGGAAGCTGAGTACGTGTCTCTCAGCTTTGGAGCCAAGGAAGCAGTTTGGCTCCAATGTCTCATGGCAGAGATGAGTGGGAGTGCAGCAGTTCCAATTCGTGTGCGCATCGACAACCAGAGCGCAATCGCACTCGCCAAAAATCCTGAGCACCATGCACACACCAAGCACATTGATATCGCATATCATTTCATCAGGCACATGGTACAGGAGGGTGCTATCAAGCTGGAGTTTACTCCAACCAGCAAGCAGGTTGCTGATTTTTGCACAAAGCCAGTGACCCGTGAGAAGGAGCGGTTCTGCATGAAGGCATGTGGACTCAACCCACTCTGACTGCGGCAAAGTGGGAGATTGTTCAGAAAGGAGCCATTTGGCTCAGTTTCAGGTCCACAGGAGCAAGTTCCAAGAAAGTACCAGATGCCTGCTCCGATCGCCAATCTGACTTCTTCATTGGAAAGATCAGGTGGCAAAATGTCTACAGTCCAAGTTTGAGGCCGATCCAACGGTCGGATTGGGAGATATGAATTTTCGAAGTTTTGGGGGTGATGGACCGTCGATGTCTGGGTGGGCATGGATGATGGCTCCATGCCTTAGCCTAAGAAGAGAAAAAGGCAAGAGGTCCACGGTCAAGACCTGATGGGAGAAATATCCAAAAAGGTCCTTGGTCTTAGGATTGTTTTGTCAGAGTGTGCTGACTAGGATAAGGGTACCTCTCCTTACTTTTTAGGTGAGGTGAGATCATTGTGTGCTAGCCATGGACACATGGCTATTCTCCATGGGTTTGTGGGTTATGTGACCACTAGGAGTGTGCCATGAGAGCATTCTCTAGCTCTCTAGGTCGTTTGTGAGTGGTCAGCCTGATTGCTAGGCTGATTTCCCCCTTGTGTGAGATTATGGACTCTAGTGTGTGAGCCTTAGCCTCCATGGCTAAGTGGTGTGGCTTGTGAGAGGGCTGACTTGCCCAAGCTCTAGCACTATATGTACTCCATCATTTTGAGTGATTGAACAACCATTCTTCAGCACAAGTGATGC
>SZWC01000324.1:159840-213044 GCA_023375785.1 Penium margaritaceum | reverse complement strand
TTTCCCCCTTGTGTGAGATTATGGACTCTAGTGTGTGAGCCTTAGCCTCCATGGCTAAGTGGTGTGGCTTGTGAGAGGGCTGACTTGCCCAAGCTCTAGCACTATATGTACTCCATCATTTTGAGTGATTGAATAACCATTCTTCAGCACAAGTGATGCCCTTCCAATCACACATGCTCGCTGCTCCAAGGCTCCCTCTCTCCTCCAGTTCCAACAAACGCTCCAGAAGTCGTATGTCTTGAAGCAAGCGTCCTGTGCTTGGAACCAGAAATTGGATGCGCCGCTTTAGTGCATGGGGTTTGAGCGCAGTGAATGTGACTATAGCGTCTATCGCTCGCAGCATGGTCATGAGGTGCTCATCATCATCATGTATGTAGGTAACATGCTCCTCCTTTCCAACAGCATGTCTGCACTTGAGGAGTTCAAGGAGGCCATGCAGGAGCGCTTCTAGATGTCTGATCTTGGGGAGGCATCATACTTCCTTGCTATTCAGATCACGCGTGACCGCAAATCACGCTCTCTCTTGCTGCAGAAGAGCCGCTACATCAAGGATGTCCTGCAGCGGTTTGGCATGGCAGAGGCCAAACCGATCGGCACATCGCTGGAGACGCGGCAGTACCTCGTGAGCTTAAGTGGAGAAGCAAATGGAGTTGAGCAGCAGAAGTACCAGAGCGCCGTTGGCAGTTTCATGTACCTGATGGTGGCAACCACGCCGGACCTCGCACAGGCTGTGAGCGTTGTGAGCTAGCACATGGCTAATCCCGGACGTGAGCACCAGAAGGTAGTGAAGCGGATCTTCTGCTACCTTGCTAAAACCATCAACATCCGCATCACATACAACGGTAACGAAAAAAACATCATCGGCTATACAGACGCAGATTGGGATTCAAACCCTGAGGACTGGAAATCCATCTCAGGACATGTGTTCCTCGTGAATGGTGGGGCCATCACCTTGTGGAGGAAGCGGCAGGTGGTCCTGGCCACCTCAAGCACAAAAGCTGAGTACGTCTCTCTCAGCTTTGGAGTAAAGGAAGTACTTTAGCTTTAGCGTCTCATGGTAGAGATGAGTCGAAGTGCAGCAGTTCCAGTTCCTGTGTGCGTCGACAACCAGAGCGGAATCGCACTCGCCAAGAATCTTGAGCACCATGCACGCACCAAGCACATTGACATCGCATATAACTTCATCTGGCATATGGTGCAAGAGGGTCCTATCGAGCTGGAGTTTACTCCAACCACCAAGTAGGTCGCGGATTTCTATACCAAGCCTGTGACCCGTGAGAAGCAGCAGTTCTGGATGAAGGCATGTAGACTCAGCCCACTCTAACTATGACAAAGCGGGAGATTGTTGGAAAAGGAGCCATCCGGCTCAGTTTCAGGTCCTCAGGAGAAAGTTATAGGAAACTACCAAATGCTTGCTCCGACTGTCAATCCAACTTGGACATTGGAAAAATCAAGTGGCAAAATATCTATGGTCCAAGTTAAAGGCCCATCCAACGGTCCGTTTGGGAGATATGAATTTGAAGTTTTTGGTGTCATCAACTGTCGATATCCGAGTGACCATGGGCGTTGGCTCCATGCCTTAGGCTGAGAAAAGAAAAAGGCAAGAGGTCGAGGGTCAAGACCTGATGGGAGAAATATCCAAAAATGTCCTAGATTCTTCGGTTGCCTTGTCAGAGTATGGTGATTAGGAAAAAGGTACCTCTTCATACTTTTTGGGTGAGGTGAGATCCTTGTGTGCTAGCCATGGACACATGGCGATTCTCCATGGGATTGTCGGTTATGTGACCACTAGGAGTGTGCCATGAGAGCAATTTATAGCCCTCTAGGTCGTGTGTTAGTGGTCAGCCTGATTGCTAGGCTGATTTCCTCTCTTGTGTGAGATTATGGACTCTGGTGTGTGAGCCTTTGTCTCCATGGCTAAGTGGTGTGGCTTGTGTGAGGGCTGACTTGCCAAAGCTCTAGCTCTTTATGTACTCCATCATTTTGAGTGATTCAACAACCATTCTTCAGCACGAGTGATGCCCTTCTAGTCCCACATGCTCGCTTCTCCAAGGCTCCCTCCCTCATCTAGATCCAACAATCAGCCTCATCGGCCTTAACAAAGCGGAGTAGTAGCAAAGCAGAAAAGATAAGCAACCGCAAGGAATAACGGATCCGAGTCAAGGCCGCCTCGAGGCGGGTATGTCCAAATTCACGCGAACAGGGTTTCCCTTGTGGAAATGGCAGTTTGAGATTGTCATGAATGTACATGGGTACCTCGTCATCTTAAAAAGGATGGAGACAGCACCCGCCGATGCGAGGATGATCATGCATGTGGCTGACCTTGCAGTATGGACGATGAAGAACAACATGGCTCTCGCCATTCTCGCGACGTCCATCAACGAGACTCAAAACTCCCACATTACAGGATGCACGTTGGCTGTTAAGGCCTACACAAAGCTTGCACACGTGCATCAATCGAATGCCCTAGCAAACCGACTCTTCATCTTTCAAAGGTTTATGTCGATGACGGTGAGCAAAGGAAAATCGATACCCGCATTTTTGCAGTCATTTAATAACGTGTTGCAAGAAGTCCAAGAAAAGGAATGGAATCTCGACACCAACATGCGTGCCATGATCCTTCTAATGGCGTTACCGGAAAGTTGGGGGTCCTTGATTACCGTGTTTAGCGGTTGGAAAGAGGCAGATATAACGTACGAGGCTGTCGCCGAACACGTCCGCAACAAATCCATGCGACAAAATGGTCGTGAGGCAAACATCTCAGCCTATGCCTCTCGCTTCGATGGACAAAGTGCAAGTTCTTGCTCCAGTCAAGGCAACAGCGGAAGCAGTGGCGGTGGAGGGAAAGGCAACGGTGGAGAGAAGAGTTCCAAGAAGCCCGGCAATAGTCACAACTATGGCAAGGTTGGGCACTGGGCTAGGGACTGCCGTAGTCCCACAAAAGAAGGCGGGAGCAAAGGTGGAAAGGAGAAGAAGGAGCTCACCAACATGATGGCTAGTGGGCTGCCCATGAAGGTGTTGGAACTGGAGGAGAGAGGGAGCCTTGGAGCAGCGAGCATGTGGGACTGGAAGGGCATCACTTGTGCTGAAGAATGATGATTGAATCACTCAAAATGATGGAGTACATATAGAGCTAGAGCTTGGGCAAGTGAGCCCTCTCACAAGCCACACCACTTAGCCATGGAGGCTAAGGCTCATACACTAGAGTCCATAATCTCACACAAGGGAGGAAATCAGCCTAGTAAATGCTCTCATGTCATACTCCTAGTGGTCACATAACCCACAATCCCATGGAGAATCGCCATGTATCCATGGCTAGTACACACTGATCTCACCTCACCTCAAAAGTAAGGAGAGGTACCTTTTTCCTAGTCAACATACTCTAACAAAGCAATCGAATAATCTAGGACCTTTTTGGATATTTCTCCCATCAGGTCTTGACCCTGGATCTCTTGTCTTTTTCTTTTCTCAGGCGAAGGCATGGAGCCATCGCCCATGGTCACTCGGATATCGGCGGTCGTTGACCCCAAATTCCTTCAAAAACTCATCTCTCAATCCGACTGTTGGATCGGCCTCAAACTTGGACCATACAAATTTTGCCACCTGATCTTTCCAATGGTGAAGTCGGATCGTCAATCGGAGCAGGCATCTGGTGCTTTCTTAGAACTTGCTCTTGTGGACCTGAAACTGAGCCGGATGGCTTCTTTTCCAACAAAAGGGCGTAGAGATCCTTTAGCTCGGGGCATTTACTCTTGACTTGGACACCAACAACCACTCATCAAAAGAGAAGGGTGGATTTGTCTCCATGGCCGAATCTTCCATGCACATCAAGTGTGCAATCGTCGGCGTCGTCCAAACCATGGGCGAAGGGGACAAGGTGATCATATTCAACGTGAATAGTGCGGAGAAGGCGGTTAGCCTTCAAAAGGTGGTGTTAATGCCCTTGTTTGTAGCCAACCTGTTGTCTGTGTCACAAATCACCGACAACAACATGACAGTGGTGTTGACCAACAAGGAAGCGATGGCCCTAAAAAACAAGGACATCCAGATTTTGTACACCAAAGATGACCTCATGCTTCATGTTCCAAGAGTCGATGGCCTCTACGTGCTTCGAACCAAAGTCACCAAGGCGTTGGATGAGGGACCCGCATGTGCCACCAAGACAGTGGCACCGGAGCCAAAGGATGCACCGCCGGCGACCGCTACGGCCGCCACATCAACCAAGGACACTGACGTTAAGCTGTGGCACCGGGGATTTGGCCATGTGGCAAACAGCACGCTGCAGAAGATGCAGGAGCAAGAGGTAGTCCGCAGAATGGAAGGGTGCACCATGAAGCATGGCGGAGGGTGTGCATTATGTGAACCATGCCTCCAAGCGAAGGCAAAGAAGAAGCCGTTTGGGAGAGGAGGTCAACGAGTGGAGCAAGTCTTGGAACTGATATACAGTAAAGTGTGTGGACCCTTTTGCATACCGTCTAACTGAGGAAGTGAGTACTTCTAGACCTTCATTGACGACCACAGGTGCAATTTGTGGATCTACTTTGTTGAAACAAAAGGAGAGGTCAAGGAGAAGCTCCTCGAGTTCGTCGCCATGGTGGAGTGGCAAACATCGAAGAAAGTGAAGACGCTCGGAAGTGACAACCAGGATGAGTACGAGGCAAGCCTTGGCTCAAGCATCATGGCATCTGCCATGAGCAAACCACCCCTTATAACCCCCAAAGCAACGGCATTGCCAAGAGGATGAACCAGACCCTACTCGGCATGGTGCGAAGCATGCTCTTCGACGCCAAGCTCCCCCCTCCCTTTTGGGCATAAGCAGCAACAACGGCCTGCTACCTCTTGAATCTCACACCAGCAACCGCCTTGCGGAAGTGTGGAAAGGAGGAGGACAAGCAGCTGATGACCCCACAAGAAGCATGGGTGGGAAAGAAACCCAACGCATCTCATCTGAAGGTGTTGGGATCAACTGCATGGGTGAAGATCCAGTCGGGAGAAGGTGGAGGCAAGGTTGACGCACGTTCTAGGAAGTGCGTCATGGTTCGATACGACACATCACACAAAGACTATCAGCTTTGGGACGTGGGAGTAGGCAAGCTCGTGAGGAGCTGCAACATTGTATTTGACGAACACACCTTTTGAAAGGGAGAGCTGTTGGTTCCGACCCTCACTTCCAAAGTGGGACAGTGGATAGTGTTGCTTGAATCTGGAGACCAAGCACCTGACAACTGGCTCGCTTTGCCAACAGGTGGTGAGAATGGGAGAGCAACTATGGAGGATGAGGCAGCATCTGACATGGATGCGGATACCAAGGCGTCTAGGGCTTTCGAGTCTGACTTGGAGTCTGACAACTCTTCTGATGACGAGGATGACAACGAGGACAAACCACCACGTGTGGAAGTACCAGCACAAAAGCAAGAAACCGCACCACTACCCCGGTATAGTTTGCGACCAAAGAGAACACCTTTGTGGTATGAGGATGATTGGACTGGCTTTAGCTGGTCATGCATGGCTCAGGAAGAGCCATCCACAGTGGCGGAGGCGATGAATGGTCCAGATGCGGCCAAGTGGAAGGAGGCAGTGGATAGTGAGCTCGCGTCCATTGCCGGGAATGGCACGTAGGTGCTGGTGGTAGACCCGACAAGGCCCATGTGGTGGGATCCAAGTGGGTGCTCTAAGTGAAGAATAAGCAAGACGAGAGCATGAACAAGTTCAAGGCACAGATACTTGCTAAGGGGTTCTCTCAACGCCCGGGCTCCAAGTACAATGAGACGTTCGTGCCAGTCGTGACCTTTGACTCCATCTCCTCTCTCCTTGGCATTACAGCCACAAAGAACTTGGAAAAATACCAGATGGACATCAGGAAAGCTTTCCTTTATGGGAAACTTGACAAGGAAGTGCTGATGGAGGTGCCTGAATGGGTCGAAGCTCCCAAGGGCAAGGTGTGCAAGTTGGTGAAAGCGCTCTATGGACTAAAACAGGCCCCAAGAATGTGGTACAAAGAGATGCACGGTTTCATGACCGGTCTCTCTTTCGCGCATTACCGAATGACCAGAGCATGTACGTGCGCGATGATGGGAGAAGACTGATGCTGGTTGGGCTATACGTGGATGATCTGATCATCTGCTCGTCTTTGGTCGAGCTGCTGGATGAGCTAAAGTCTTTGCTTGGCAAAAGGTTCAAGATCAAGGACATGGGTCCTCTAAAGTACTACCTTGGGATTGCCATCCACCGGAACCGAATAGGAGGCACCATCGAGCTCAACCAAATGAAATACATTGGTGAGGTATAGAAGCGCTATCATATGGAAGACTGCAAACCTGTCAGCACCCCAATGACGACTGAAACAACGCTGAAGGCCTCCATGTCGCCAAGCAACCAAGTAGAACAAAGGAAGATCGAAGACATCCCCTACCAATCCGGCGTGGGTAGCATCATGTACGCCATGGTAGGGACTCGTCCAGAAATCTGCTATGCTGTGGGACAAGTGAGCAGACTTGTGGCCAACCCTGGGCTAGAATATTAGCAGGCAGTCAAGCACATCTTGTGCTACCTGCAGAAGACACAGCACATGGGCGTCATCCTTGGAGGCCAAGAAGCAATGGTCCCCCTTTGTCTGAAGTGCTACACCAACACAGACTGGGGAGGAAATCTAGACAACAAGAAATCCACCTCTCGATACGTGTGCATGTTGAATGGCGCTGCCATCTCATGGGCTAGCAGGAAACAGGATTGTGGTTCCGTATCCACAACTAAGGCAGAGTACGCTGTTTTGCCTGAGGTATGCAAGGAGGCTCAATGGCTACGCAGCCCGCTTGCCAAAATGACAGTGCCATAGATGGATGCCACGGTCGTACATGTGGACAACATGAGCGCCAATTGTTGGGCAAGGAGCCATCCGGCTCAGTTTCAGGTCCATAGGAGCAAGTTCCAGGAAAGTACCAGATGCCTGCTCCTATCATCAATCCAACTTCATCATTGAAAAGATCAGGTGCCAAAATGTCTATGGTCCAAGTTTGAGGCCGATGCAACGGTCGGATTGGGAGACATGAATTTTTAAATTTCGGGGGTCATGGAATGTCGATGTCTGGGTGGGCATGGGTGATGGCTCCATGCCTTAGCCTGAGAAAAGAGAAGGCAAGTGCCAGGGGGAAGACCTGATGGGAGAAATATCCAAAAAGGTCCTTGGTCTTAGGATTGCCTTGTCAGTGTGTGCTGACTAGGATAAAGGTACCTCTCCTTACTTTTAAGGTGAGGTGAGATCCTTGTGTGCTAGCCATGGACACAAGGCGATTCTCCATGGGTTTGTGGGTTATGTGACCACTAGGAGTGTGCCATGAGAGCATTCTCTAGCTCTCTAGGTTGTGTGTGAGTGGTCAGCCTGATTGCTAGGCTGATTTCCTCCCTTGTGTGAGATTATGGACTCTAGTGAGTGAGCCTTAGCCTCCATGGCTAAGTGGTGTAGCTTGTGAGAGGGCTGACTTGCCCAAGCTCTAGCTCTGTATGTACTCCATCATTTGGAGTGATTCAACAACCATTCTTCAGCACAAGTGATGCCCTTGCAATCACACATGCTCGCTGCTCCAAGGCTCCCTCTCTCGTCCAGTTCCAACATTTGGTATCAGAGCCAAGTTCTGCCACTTTCAGCCAGCACAGGCCGTCACTTTGAGAGTGACAGGTTGGGGTGAAACCTTCACCAGATTTGACAATCAATCATCGAATCTTCAGGTTCAAAAGACAAGCTTTCTAACAAGCCCATAATCGCGAAGATCCAATGGTCGGATTGAGAGTTATGCTCAAAACGAGGTCGGCCAGGGCTACACTCTTCTCTCTGAGTAAGACTGTCGCCTTGTGATGACCATAACTCTCTTGTTTCTTTGTCAAATTTGAAAGGTGGCACATGCGAATTGTAGTATTATTCCTAAGCTTTCCATTGGGGCAAAAATATTTGCATTCCATTGGTACGTTTGGGAGAAACGCCGTTTACAAGCTGGCTGGTCTGAGTTGGAGTAGGAGCAGAAGCATACCCTGTTTTCAAGAGGGCATATCTTTCAAAATCCTCAATTGATGACCCTGTTTTATGGATCGATTTGAAAGGTTTTGAGCTGAATTTTCCAGTGGTGGGCTCCGTTTTTCAAAATTCCCATACTCCTGCCCTCTAGAATCCATTTTCTGTCAGACAGATTTCCGGCTGAGGCAGCAGCAGAAGTTGGGTTAGCGCCGCCATTCAAGGGCAGCGCTGAGCATCACCAAGGCTCAAAATGGCAGCAGCAGGCGTGGTAACAGCAGCCCAGCCCTTGGAGAGGCTGGAAGGATGCGCCAAATTCACGCTTTGGAAGATCCGTACCCGCCTCCTTTTGGAGGAGAGGGGCTTGTGGGAGGTGGTGAGCGGCGACGAGCGCGCTTTGCCTCCAAAGGCAAAAGGCATCACCGCAGCAGAGGTGGTGGCGGGGAAGACGCTGCAGAAAGGTGCAGCAGATGCAAGTTCATCTACAACTGTAGTAGCGGCGTATGAGGAGTGGAAGAAGAAGGACAGGCAGGCCTACAGGTTGCTTGTCAACACCATCTCCAACCCGCATCTTCAGTACGTGAGTGACAAGGCTACTACAAAGGAGGGGTGGGACACGTTGTGCAAGAAGTATGAGAGCAAGGATCCTGCATTCCTCATGCTTTTGGAGGAAAAGATGATGGCGCTGAAAATGCAGGATGGTGAAGGGATGGAGGCGTATCTGGACAGGGCCAAGGAGCTGGCGAAGTAGCTGAGAGCGGCCGGCAACCCTGTGGAAGAGACGCGCTTCATCCTCCTCTTGATGAGGGGACTCCCAACCAGCTACGACACGGTGCGAGAGACGTTGGAGTGCCTGCCGACTCTCGACCTCGACTTCATCTGCACGCACTTGGTGCAGGTGGAACTGCGTTGCAATGCAGCAAAGCGCAATGGCGGCAGCAGCAGCGCGCTATGGCCACATCGGCATGCGCGCATTGCAGCAGCTTCAAGCAAAGCAGATGGTGCGTGACCTGCCTACTGTCTCTAACTTTGAGCAGCAGTTATGCATCGGCTATTTGGAGGGGGAGCAACACCGCGAGGCGTTCTCTGGAGCAGGGGAGCGTGCGAAAGAGGTGTCGGAGCTGGTCCACACGGACTTGTGCGGACCGATGCAGACCCAAAGCTTTGGAGGCTCTAGGTACTTTCTCACCTTCATTGATGATTTCAGCCGTTACACTGCTGTGTACTTCCTTTCCTCCAAGGACCAGTGCTTTGACAGGTTCAAGGAGTTCAAGGCAATGGTGGAGAACCAGACTGGCAAGAAGATCAAGGCGCTGTGCATCGATCGCGGTGGAGAATACCTAAGCAAGGAGTTCCAGGACTACCTCGCAGCAGCTGGCATCAAGGCGGAGCGTACCGCGCTGTACTCGCCGCAGCAGAACGGGGTAGCAGAACGCGCCAACCGTACCATTGTGGAGTCGGCGCGCTCCATGCTGCACGCGGCCTGGCTGACCTACGACTTCTGGGCTGAAGCTGTGAGCACTGCGGTCTACATCAAGATTCGCAGTCCAACCAAGGCCATGGAGCAGATGACGTCGTACGAGGCGTGGTTTGGCAAGAAGCCAAGCGTGGGTCATCTTCGCGCGTTTGGCAGCTTGGCGCACATGCACGTGCCGAAGGATAAGCGTTAAAAGTGGGACGCGAAGAGCGCGCAGATGCTGATGATTGGCTACGACGTGGCAAGCAAGGCGTACCACCTGTACGAGAGGGATACAGGCCACGTCATCATCTGTAGGGATGTCCTCTTCAACGAGAGCAACGTCATCGGCACCAACATTATGTGTGAAGAGGCAGCAGAGTCAGCAGCTGACCAGACAGTGGGAGCAGAAACCCTTCCTGCCCCAGTCTCTCCCGATCCTTCCTCTACTGTGACAGTGGGAGAATCACTCTACTCTCCCATGTCTGATGCAGCAGATACAACAGCTTCATCCGTAGAAGCAGAGGATGGAGATGTAGCACCACCAGCAGAAGCAATTTTGCCACCAGCACCGCGTCAGCCGCCTGCTAACGCTCCAGCACCAGGTGCGAGGTACCCTCTCAGGGTGCGTTACAAGCCTGGTGAGCGCGGCCATTTCTGGATGCTGCAGAAACCAGAACAGATGAACGTTGCAGTTGCATCAGATTCAGATGAGCCAACGTCATACAAGGAGACCATGGCTGCATCGGATGTAGCAGATTGGGCGCAAGCCGTGCAGCAGGAGATGCACTCGCAGCTGGACAACGGCACGTGGGAGCTTACTCAGCGTCCACCTGGATGTAAGGTGATCAAGTGCAAGTGGGTGTTCAAGAAGAAGCGAGGAGTAGGTGGTAACCTGGAATAGTACAAGGCAAGGCTGGTCGCCAAGGGCTACTCGCAGCAGGAGGGCATCGACTACACAAAAACGTTTGCCCCTGTTGCAAAGTTTGCCTCTGTGCGTATGCTCCTCTCTTATGCAGCAGCTGAGGACTTCGAGGTTCACCACATGGATGTCAAGACGGCATTCTTGAATGGTGACTTGGACGAGGAGATCTACATGGAGCAGCCGGAGGGGTTTGTAATGGATGGCCAGGAGCACTTGGTTTGCAAGCTGCAGAAGTCGCTGTACGGCCTCAAGCAAGCGTCGCGTGCTTGGAACAAGAAGTTGGATGCGGCATTGCAGTGCATGGGGTTTGAGCGCAGCGAGTGTGACTACAGCGTGTATCGCTGGTAGCATGAGCATGAGATCCTCATCATCATTGTCTATGTAGATGACATGCTCCTCCTTTCCAACAGCATGTCTGCACTACAGGAATTCAAGGAAGCCATGCAAGAGCGCTACCAGATGTCTGATCTCGGGGAGGCATCATACTTCGTCGGTATCCAGATCACGCGTGACCGCAAGTCACGCTCTCTCTCGCTGCAGCAGAGCCGCTACATCAAGGATGTTTTGCAGCACTTTGGCATGGCAGAGGCAAAACCCATCGGCACGCGGCTGGAGATGCGGCAGTACCTCGTGAGCTTTAATGGAGAAACAAATGCAGCCGAGCGGCAGAAGTACCACAGCGCCGTCGGTAGTCTCGTGTACCTGATGGTGGTAACCAGGCCGGACCTCGCACAGGCTGTGAGCGCTGTGAGCCAGCACATGGCTAATCCCCGACCAGAGCACTAGAAGGCAGTGAAGCGGATCTTCCGCTACCTTGCTGGAACCATGAACATCGGCATCACCTACAACGGCAATGACAACAGCATCATCGGCTACACAGACGCCGATTGGGCTTCAAACCCTGAGGACCGCAAGTCCATCTTTGGACATGTGTTCCTCATGAATGGTGGGGCCATCAGCTGGTGCATCAAGCGGCAGGTGGTCGTGGCCACCTCGAGTACAGAAGCTGAGTACGTATCTCTCAGCTTTGGAGCCAAGGAAGCAGTTTGGCTCAAACGTCTCATGGCAGAGATGAGTAGGAGTGAAGCAGTTCCAGTTCTTGTGCGCGTCGACAACCAGAGCGCAATCGCACTCGCCAAGAATCTTGAGCACCATGCACGCACCAAGCACATTGACATCGCATATCATTTCATCAGGCACATGGTGCAAGAGGGTGCTATCAAGCTGGAGTTTACTCCAACGAGCAAGCAGGTCGCTGATTTCTGCACCAAGCCAGTGACCCGTGAGAAGCAACAGTTCTGTATGAAGGCATGTGGACTTAGCCCACTCTGACTGTGGCAAAGTGGGAGATTGTTGGGCAAGGAGCCATCCGGCTCAGTTTCAGGTCCACAGGAGCAAGTTCCAGGAAAGTACCAAATGATTGCTCCGATTGTCAATCTGACCTCACCATTGGAAAGATCAGGTGCCAAAATGTCTATGGTCCAAGTTTGAGGCCGATCCAACGGTCGGATTGGGAGATACGAATTTTCAAAGTTTCGGGGGTCATGGACCGTCGATGTCTGGGTGGGCATGGGTGATGGCTCCATGCCTTAGCCTGAAAAAAGAAGAAGGCAAGAGGTCCAGGGTGAAGACCTGAAGGGAGAAATATCCAAAAAGGTCCTTGGTCTTAGGATTGCCTTGTCAGAGTGTGCTGACTAGGATAAAGGTACCTCTCCTTACTTTTTAGGTGAGGTGAGATCCTTGTGTGCTAGCCATGGACACATGGCGATTCTCCATGGGTTTGTGGGTTATGTGACCACTAGGAGTGTGCCATGAGAGCATTCTCTACCTCTCTAGGTTGTGTGTGAGTGGTCAGCCTGATTGCTAGGCTGTTTTCTCATTTGTGTGATATTATGGACTCTAGTGAGTGAGCCTTAGCCTCCATGGCTAAGTGGTGTGGCTTGTGAGAGGGCTGACTTGCCCAAGCTCTAGCTCTATATGTACTCCATCATTTTGAGTGATTCAACAACCATTCTTCAGCACAAGTGATGCCCTTCGAATCACACATGCTCGCTGCTCCAAGACTCCCTCTCTCCTTCAGATCCAACACATCTTGATGGATGAAGACGAGATCATCTCTTGGCGAATGAAGCACATCGACATACGTTACCACTACTCACGTGACCTGGTCATGAAGAACGTGGGGGACTTACAGCATTACGCAAAACAAAGAGCATACTTACTGACTGCATGACCAAGCAACAGGAGAGCGACTTGCACTATGCCGGCATTCGTGGATTCGGCATGAGGAGTGCGGCAGAGGAAGGGTGAGCCCTTAGGTATTGATGGATTTCAGTAAGCAACAGATGGACAGAGGTGCAGGGAGAGATTTCTTGAAATAGTATGCACCTTGTCCATCACCTAGCGTGCTAGCTACACATACAAACGAGGCGTGCATTGCTCTATGGAGTATGTCCCGTGTGGTCTGTTCTGAGATGGGCCAGGAATGCACTGCCCATAATGAGTATGTCCCCTGTAGCTCATCATAGGAACAAAACCTTTTTGGGTTTGTTGAATAGGCGTCAGAGTCTCAAACTAAAGGTCGCGAGTTCAAACCCCTCGACGGTCGCAATTCTCTTTGTGGCCAAAACGGGGATAGGAAGCTTCTAGGAAGCTTACTAAAGCCTGCCTTGAGGATGACACTTGGCGGTCTAAGGACGCGGCAAGTAGTATTGTAGGTTGAGGTTGGCACCAATGGAGTCACTATAAGCAGAAGCTTTAGCAAAGCTCTACAAGTGTAAAAGTCTTTGCCTTGCATGCATCCATTTAAAGTTCCTGCACTTGACTCCTCCCAGAGTTTCCAATCAAATGTAGACACTAAAGACCAACATGCGGACTTCGTGAGGTTGCAAACCAAACGAACCTAAAGTGTGGATCCCTCGTTCGAGGGTCATATGTTATCTTGGTTATAATACCAGGAGCGGTTTGCGGCCTCCCATGTTCGGACCCGTTTTCTAGACCGTTGCTATCGGGCGCATTGCCGGGATCATTGTGTTGGAATCCGTTTTATAGAACGTCGCCTCAAACAAGTTGATAGTCTATCTGTGGACATGTTTTTCTCATGAATGGCGGGGCCATCAGTTGGTGCAGCAAGCATCAGGTGGTTTTGGCCACTTCAAGCACGGAAGCTAAGAATGTCTCTTTCACCTTTCGAGCTAAGGAAGCAGTTTGGCTTCAGCGTCTCATGGCAAAGATGAGTGGGAGTACTGCAGTTCCAGTACGTGAACGCGTCAAGAACTAGGGCGTAATCGCACTCTCCAAGAATCCTGAGCACCATTCACGTACAAACCATATTGACATTGTATGTTTTTTACCATACACAAGGTGTAGGAGGGTGCTATCAAAATGGAATTCACTCAAACGAGCCAATAGGTCGCTAATTTCTACATTTAGCCAGTGACCCGTGAGAAGCAGCATTTCTGCGTTAAGGCATGTGGACTCAGTCCTTTCTGACTGTTGCAAAGTAGGAGATTGCTGGAAAAGGAGCCACTTGGCTCAGCTTCAGGTCCATAGGAACAAGTCCTATAAAACTACTACATGCGTGCTTGGATCGTCAATCTGACTTCATCATTGGAAACAGTAAAAGGTGTACGGTCCAAGTTTTAGGCAGATCCAACGGTCGGATTGAGACATGAATTCTCCATGTTTCTGGGGTCATGGACAACCATTGTCTGGGTAACCATGGGCGATGGCTCCATGCCTTAGCCTAAGAAAAGAAAAAGGCAAGAGGTCTAGGGTCAATACCTGATGGGAGAAATATCCAAAAATGTTGTAGATTCTTGGATTGCCTTGTGAGAGTGTGCTGACTAGGAAAAGGGTACCTCTCCTTACTATTTAGGTGAGGTGAGATCCTTTTCTACTACCTATGGACACATGGCAATTCTCCATAGGATTCTGGGTTATGTGACCACTAGGAGTGTGTCATGAGAGCATTTTCTAGCCATCTATGTTGTGTATGAGTGGTCAGCCTGATTTCTAGGCTGATTTCCTCTCTTGTGTGATATTATGGACTCTAGTGAATTAGCCTACGCCTCTATGGCTAAGTGGTATGGGTTGTAAGAGGTCTTACTGGCCCAAACGCTAACTTTATATGTACTCCATCATTTTAAGTGATTCAATAACCATACAGTAATGCAAGTGATGCCCTTTTACATCCATATGTTTTCTGCTCCAAGGCTCCCTCTCTCCTCTAGTTCCAACAAGAGGCTGGCTCTAGGACTAAAAGAACCTGTTAGTAGCTTGTCATTGGATACAGTTTGTTATGTTTTGTGTATGCCTGTGGTCCAATCAGCGGAAGATTTAGACTGAACATGCACTGTGCTTGTAGCGCAAGTCCCCCAGGAACATGAAGAGAAGCTGAGAGAGACAAGGCATGCACTGCTCATCCTTGTGGAGTAAGTCCCCTTGGTCTACTCTTGGTAGTCTACCTGGTGCATACTCCTTAGGACAACCTCTTACAGCCTAGTGGGTAAAGGCGCCGTCTCGCAAGGTAGAGGTCCGGGGTCCAATCCCGCTAGGACCAAATCTTCTTTGTGACTGAAAAGGGCAAAGGAAGCTTCCTAGAAGCCTCTAAGGTCCAAGGTGGATCAAGCGCCACTTGGCGGTCACAAAAAGTGCCATGTCATCAAAGTTGACACTGTCTAGGGTGGCCTTGGGGGGAGGCACCTCCAAGGAGCCACTGGGAGCACTGACCAGAGACTATAAGGCCTGTCATTTGCATGTGATTATATATCATCTCTTACTCTTGAGATTTGGGAGAAAACTAATCCCTTGTTGGCCACCAAGAAAGAGGGTGAAGAACAAGTGCAAGTGGACACTTTGGTCTGTAGCATTGCTTGTTGGGTGAGAGTCTGGAACACTCTCCGGCCACGGTTGGGACAAGCTAAGTGAACCTTTCAGTGTGGAAACACCACTCCGTGGATGATCTCGACCTTGGTTGAAATACCAAGGGCTTTCGGCAGTTTGCCTATCGGCGCCATTTACTCTAGATCGTGGCCAAGTGCAGAGTGACACAATTCTTACCTTTGAGTCTCCCAACAGAGTTGTCTACCAGAGGAAGCCACAAAAAAAGCATTGGTTGGTCTTAGCGCCAAGAGTTCCCTCCTTGCGCGAAAGTGACCAGGTGCTACGGACACATTGTAAGGAAGTGATTCCTTTGAACTGGTTAGTGTGGAACCTTGGCTCTGAGGGTAACATCTTCTCTTGGTAACAAAACCAAGAGTGGTGGACTGGAACAATTGTGTCACAGCCCGTCTTCTTGACTGTTGCCTCAGGTAGGTTGATAAAGAGTTATGGACCCTCACGGATTGGATGCAAGGTATGCCTCTGAGCACTTTCTTGCCCTCTTTCTCTTCTTGCAGGCATGAGCACCATCAGCTCCATCTCCTAAATCTGTTCCATCAGTTTCAACAAGAGGTTCTGGCTCTTAGCAAAGAAGGACCAAGGATAAGCTCTGCCCTTGGAGGTACGACGCTTGGGATACAACTGGATAGGGTCTGCCCTTGGAGGCACTATCCTGGGTTCACTAGTGTGCGTTTTTTTCTATGTGCACGTGATCAATAACTAAGGGGTAAGCAATGAATCTGCACCTTAAAAACCACAAGCAGAGAACAACCTACATCAGCCTACATCAGTTTCAAAGAAGTAGACAAGGAGAGAGGTAGAGAAGCATTACAACGACACCCGCGATGCTCACTCTTGAGCAGGTCAACCGTGGGATGTCAAAGTTCACAAGGATATGTTTTCCTTAGTGGAAATGGAGATTTGAGATTAAAATGAGGATACGTGGCTAGTTGAAGATGTTCCTGTTGGAACTAGAGGAGAGAGGGTACCTTGGAGCAGCAAAATATGGGACTGGAAGGACATCAATTGTCCTGAAGAATGGCTATTGAATAACTCACAATGGAGGAGTACATATAAAGCTAGAGCTTGGGCAAGTCAACCCTCTCACAAGCCACACCACTTAGCCATGGATACTAACGCTCACACAGTAGAGTCCATAACTTCACACAAGAGAGGAAATCAGCCTAGAAATTAGGCTGACCATTCACACACGACCTAGAGAGCTAGAAAATGCTTTCATGGTAAACTCCTAGTGGTCACATAACCCAGAATCCCATGGAGTATCACCATGTATCCATGGCTAGCACACAAGGATCTCACCTCACCTAAAAAGTCAGGAGAGGTATTCTTTTCCTAGTCAGCACACTCTAACAAGGCAACCCAAGAATCTAGGAACTTTTTGAATATTTCTCACATCAGGTCTTGACCATGGACCACTTGCCTTTCTTTTCAGGCTAAGGCATGGATTCATCGTCCATGGTCATCTAGAAACCGGTGGTGGATGATTTGAAACTTAAAAAACTCATGTTTCCCAATCCAACCTTGGCATCGGCCTGAAACTTGGACCGTAGACATTTTGCCACTGATCCTTCAAGTAAAGAAGTCGAATTGATGATCGGAGTAGGCATCTGATAGTTTCCTGGTACTTTCTCATGTGGACCTAAAACTAAGCCGGATGGCTCCTTTCCCAACAATCTCCCATTTTGCTACAGTTAGAGTAGGCTGAGTCGACATGCCTTCATGCTAAACTGCTACTTCTCACGGGTCACTGGCTTGGTACAAAAATCAGCGACATGCTTGCTGGTAGGAGTAAACTCCAGCTTGATAGCACCCTCTTGCACCATGTGCCTCATGAAGTGATATACGATGAAAATGTGCTTGGTGGGTGCATGGTACTCTGCATTCTTGGTGAGTGTGATTGCGCTCTGGTTGTCGACACGCACATGAACAAGAACTGCTGTACTCCCACTCATCTCCACCATGAGACGCTGAAAGCCAAACTATTTCCGTGGCTTGAAAGGTGATAGAGACATAGTCAACTTCCGTGCTTGAGGTAGCCACGACCGCCTGTCGCTTGCTGTACTAGCTGATGGCCCC
Source organism: Penium margaritaceum (assembly GCA_023375785.1). Lineage (NCBI taxonomy): Eukaryota > Viridiplantae > Streptophyta > Zygnematophyceae > Desmidiales > Peniaceae > Penium > Penium margaritaceum. Next base: position 195,680 of record SZWC01000324.1, on the reverse strand, counting down.
ACCATTCATGAGGAAAACATGTCCAAAGGTGGAGTTGCGGTCCTCAGGGTTTGAAGCCAAATCTGCGTCTGTATAGGTGATGATGTTATTGTCATTGTCGTTGTACGTGATACCGATGTTGATGGTTCCACCAAGATAGCAAAAGACCTGCTTCACTCCCATCTGGTGCTCACGTCCGGGATAAGCCATGTACTTACAGCTTGTGCGAGGTCCTGCCTAGTTGTCACCATGAGGTACATGAGACTGCCGACGACGCTCTGGTACTTCTGCTGCTTTGCTACATCCGCTTCTCCATTAGCCTCTGCCATGCCAAACCGCTGCAACACATCCTTGATATACCGGCTTTGCTATAACAAGAGAGATCGTGATATGCAGTCACGCTTATCAGGATACCGAGGAAGTATGATGCCTCCCCTGGATTGGACATTTGGAAGTGCTCGTGCATTGCCTCCTTGAATTCTTGTAGTGAACACATGCTGTTGGAAAGGAGAAGCATGTCATCCACATAGAAGATGATGATGAGCTCCTCATGACCATGTTGCCAGCGATAGATGTTATAGTCACTCACTATGCTCAAACCTCATGCACTTTAGCGCTACATGCAATTTCTGGCTCCAAGCATGGAAACCAGGTGCTTCTGGCCATCTAAGACGAATCCCTCCAACTACTCCATGTAGACTCCCTCCTCCAAGTCATCGTTCAAGAATGTCGTCTTGACATCCGTGTGGTGAATCTATAAGTCCTTAGGTGTTGTATAAGAAAGGAGCATGCGCACAGAGGCAAACTTTGCAACAAGAGCAAAGATTTCTCTGTAGTCGATGCGTTCCGGTAGCGAGTAGCCCTTTGGCGACTAGCCTCGCCTTGTATTTCTCGAGGTTGCTATCTGTGCCCCTCTTCTTCTTGAAAACCCACTTGCACTTGACTACCTTGCGTCCAAGTGGACGCTTAGTCAGCTCTGAGGTACTGTTTTTGAGCTGCGATTGTATCTCTTGCTGCACAGCTTGCACCCAATCTGTTGCATCTGGTGCAGCCATGGCCTCCTTGTATGACATCCGTTCATATGAGTCTGCTGCAACTACGACATTCATCTGGTCTGGATTTTGGAGCATCGAAAAATGCCCGCGCTCACCAGGCTTGTACCGCACCCTAAGAGGGTACCTTCGACCTGCTGTTGGAGCGTTAGCAGGCAGCATGCGTGGTGCTGCTAGAAAAACTGCACATGCTGATGGTGGTGTATCTTCTTCCTCTGCTTCTCCCAAATGAGGTTGTAATATCTGCTGTATCAAACATGGTTCTCCCACTTTCACAATAGAGGAAGGTTGAGGAGAGGCGGGGTCAGCGAAAATGTTTACTTCCAGTGCTTTATGAACTCCTGGTTTTGCTACCATTTTGCAGATGATGTTGGTGTCGATGACGTTTCTTTCTTTGAAAACAACATTCCGAGAGATGATAACGTGGCAAGTGTCCCTCTTGTAGAGACGATAGGTCTTGTTGCCACATCATATCTCATCATCGGTATCTGTACGCTCTTCGCATCCCATTTTTGCTGCTTCTCCTTGGACACGTGCATGTGCGCCAAGTAAGGGTGCACACCGGGTAAGATTCCCGGATCCCATATTGGATTCGGATTCACAAATCCGAATCCAGGTCTGGCTTTGATTCACAAATCCAAATCTGGATTCGCGAATCCGTAAGATTCACGGATCTTTTCCGAATCCTTTGGGTGATGGCAGGTAAAAATAATCTAATATGCCACATAAATCCCTGTTTCCATGTTGAAACAATAGGGAAAAGGATCTCCGAATCCCGAATCGAATCCTCATGAAGGATTTGGATCCCCAAATCCGAATCTTTATCCGGGTTCACGAATCTTATTCATGAATCCTAGGATTCGGTGTGCAGCCTTAGCGCCAAGCTGCCAAACACGCGAAGATGACCCATGTTAGGCTTCTTGCCCAACCATGCCTCGTACGGTGTCATCTTCTCTAGGGCCTTGATTGGAACGCAGTTCTTGATATACACCTCAGTGCTCATTACTTCAGCCCAAAAGTCATAGGTGAGCTAAGCTGTGCGCAGCATGGAGCGCGTCGACTCAAAGATGGTGTTGTTGGGAAGTTCTGCTATGCCGTTCTGCTACGGCGAATATGACCGTATCGATTGTGCCTTGATGCCTCTTGCTTCAATGTACTACTAGAACTCCTTACTCAGGTACTCTGTGCCACGGTTGCTGCGCAATGCCTTGATCTTCTTGCGATTTCGATTCTCCACCATTGCCATGATCTCCTTGAACCTTTCAAAGCATAGATCCTTGGAGGAAAGGAAGTACACAACAGTATAACAGCTGAAATCATCAATGAAGGTGAGAAAATACCTTGAGCCTCCAAAGCTCGGGGTCTGCATCGGGCCACACAAGCCTGTGTAGATCAGCTCGAGCACCTCTTTTGGAAGCTCCCCTTCTCCAAAGAACGCCTTGCGATACTGCTTCCCCCCCAAACAGCCGATGTACAACTGCTGTTCAAAGTTACAGATGATGGGAAAATCATGCACCATCTGCTTTGTTTGAAGTTGGTACAAGGCGTGCATGCCAATGTGGCCGTCGCACGCATGTCAGATATCGCGAGCAGAGTCTTGCAGCAGTGGTGTAAGCCACAGATGGCGAGCTTTGGTGATGCTTAGTGCATCACCATGCATCACCATGTACCACCAGAGGCGGTACATGGCACCTTCCTTCACCAACCTGGCAAACTCCTGTCTTGTTTCCTTGTCGAGGATATAGCCATAGTCGTCGATAAAGATTAATCGCAGTCCTCTGTTGGTGACAGAGGACACTAAGAGAGAGGATACGTAGTGAAGATGCGAGTTGGAGATGGTGTTCACAAGCAGCCTATAGGCTTGCCCGTCCTTCTTCCACTCCTTATATGTCACTACTATAGTTGTAGATGAACTTGCATCTAGTGCACCTTTCTGTGACGTCTTCCCTGCCACTACCTCCACTGCGGTGATGCCTTTTGCCTGTAGAGGCGTAGCTTGCTTGTGAAGTCGCCGCTCACCACCTAGCCCCACTCCTCCAAAAGGAGGTGGGAACGGATCTTCCCAAACATGAAGTTGGCGCGTCCTTCTAGCCTCTCCAAGGGCTTGGTTTCTGTTACCACGCCCGCTATTGCCATTCCGAGCTTTGGTGATGCTTAGTGCTACCCTTGAGTGGCGGTCCTACCCTTGTTTTTGCAGTTACTTTCACCAGAAATCTGCCTGACAGAAAATGGACTGTAGAGGCCACCTGACTGGGAATAAGCAAAAACCAAGTCTACAGCTCAAAAACGTCAGCTCAAAACCTTTTAGATGGACCCATAAAACAGGGTCATCAACAAGGGATTTTCAGAGATATGCTCTTTTGAAAGTCACGATATGTTGTTGCTCCTAGTCGAGCTCAGACCAACTAGCTTATAAACGACATTTCTCCGAAACGTACTAATGGAATGTAAATACTTTTGCACCAATTGAAAGCTTATGAAATAGAATTTGATTGACATGTGCTACTTTTTAAAGTTTGACAAAGAAATGAGAGAGTTATGGTCATCACAAAGAGATAGTCTTACAAAGGGAGAACAGTAGCCTTGACTGACCTTGTTTTGAGCATAACTCTCAATCCAAACGTTGGATCATTGCGATTTTAATCTCGTTTGAAAGCTTATCGTTTGACATTCAAGATCTTGTGGTGGATTGTCAATTAAAGTGAAAATTTAACCCTAATCGATCACTTTCAAAGTGATGGCATGTCCTGGCTGAATGTGGCACACGGAGCCTTGGAGCAATAAACATGTAGAACTGGAAGGGCATCACTTGTGCTAAAGAATGGTTGTTGAATCACTCAAAATGATGAAGTACATATAGAGCTAGAGGTTGGGCAAGTCAGCCCTCTCACAAGCCAGACCACTTAGCCATGGAGGCTAAGGCTCACACACTAGAGTCCATAATCTCACACAAGAGGGGAAATCATCCTAGCAATTAGGCTGACCATTCACACACAACCTAGAGAGCTAGAAAATGCTCTCATGGTACACTCCTAGTGGTCACATAACCCACAATCCAATTGAGGATCGCCATGTCTCCATGGCTAGCACACAAGGATCCCACCTCACCTAAGAAATCAATACAGGTAGCCTTTTCCTAGTCAGTACAGTCTGACTATTGGGAAAGAAGCCATCTGGCTCAGTTTCAGGTCCACAGGAGCAAGTTCCAGGAAAGTACCAGATGCCTGCTCCGATCGTCAATCCGACTTCTTTGTTGAAAACATCAGGTGGCAAAATGTAAACGATCCAAGTTTGAGGCCAATCCAACGCTCGGATTGGGAGATATGAATTTTGGAAGTTTCGGGGGTCATGGACCGCCGATATCCGGGTTACCATGGGCGATGGCTCCATGCCTTAGCCTGAGAAAAGAAAAAGGCAAGAGGTCCAGGCTCAAGACCTGATGGGAGAAATATCCAAAAAGGTCCTTGGTCTTAGGATTGCCTTGTGAGAGTGTGGTGACTAGGATTAATACACCTCTCCTTACTTTTTAGGTGAGGTGAGATCCTTGTGTGCTAGCCATGGACACATGGCGATTCTCCATGGGTTTGTGGGTTATGTGACCACTAGGAGTGTGCCATGAGAGCATTTTCTAGCTCTATAGGTCGTGTGTTTGGTCAGCCTGATTGCTAGGCTGATTTCCTCCCTTGTGTGAGATTAAGGACTCTAGTGTGTGAGCCTTAGCCTCCATGGCTAAGTGGTGTGGCTTGTGCGAGGACTGACTTGCCCAAGCTCTAGCTCTATATGTACTCCATCATTTTGAGTGATTGAACAACCATTCTTCAGCACAAGTGATGCCCTTCCAATCACACATGCTCGCTGCTCCAAGGCTTCCTCTCTCCTCCAGATCCAACATTTGGTATCGGAGCCAAGTTCTGCCACTGTCTGCCAGCATAGTCCGTCACTTTGAGAGTGACGGTTCGGGGCGAAACCTTCACCAGATTTTACGATCGACCACTGGATTTTCATGTTGAAAAGACAAGCTTTTGCAACGAGCCCAAGATCACAAAGGTCCAACAGTCAGATTGAGAGTTATGCTCAAAATGAGGTCGGCCAGGGCTACACTCTTCTCTATGAGTAAGACTGTTGCCTTGTGATGACCATATTTTTCTCGTTTCTTTGTCAAATTTAAAACGTGGCACATAGAAATTGTAGAATTTTTTCTAAGCTTTCCATTGGTGCAAAAATATTTGCAATCCATTGATTCGTTTGGGAGAAACGCCGTTTACAAGCTGGCTGGTCTGAGTTAGAGTAGGAGAAGAAGCATACCCCGTTTTCAAGAGGGCATATCTTTTGAAATCCCCCTTTGATGACACTGTTTTATGGGTCGATCCGAAAGGTTTTGAGCTGAATTTTCCAGTGGTGGGCTCAGTTTTTATAAATTCTCAGTCTCCTAGCATCTACAGTCCATTTCTGCCAGACAGATTTCTGGCAGAAGCAGCACCAGAAGCAGGGGTAGCGCCGCCATCCAAGGGCATCGCTGAGCATCACCAAGGCTCAAAATGGCAGCTGCTGGCGTTGTAACAGCAACCCAGCCTTTGGAGAGGCTGGAGGGACGCGCCAACCTTGACGTTTTGGAAGATCCGTACCGGCCTCCTTTTGGAGGAGAGGGGCTTGTGGGAGGTGGTGAGCGGCGACGAGCCGGCTCCACTTCCACGGGCAAAAGGCATCACCGCAGCGCAGGTTGTGGCGGGGAAGACACCGCAAAAGGGTGCAGCTGATGCGGGTTCTTCTGCAGCTGTACCAGCGACGTATGAGGAGTGGAAGAAGAAGGACAGGCAGGCCTACAGGTTGCTTGTCAATACCATCTCCAACCCGCATCTTCAGTACGTGAGTGTCAAGGCTACTGCAAAGGAGGGGTGGGACACATTGTGCAAGAAGTATGAGAGCAAGGATCCTGCATTCCTTATGCTTTTGGAGGAAAAGANGCCGCAAAAGGGTGCAGCTGATGCGGGTTCTTCTGCAGCTGTACCAGCGACGTATGAGGAGTGGAAGAAGAAGGACAGGCAGGCCTACAGGTTGCTTGTCAATACCATCTCCAACCCGCATCTTCAGTACGTGAGTGTCAAGGCTACTGCAAAGGAGGGGTGGGACACATTGTGCAAGAAGTATGAGAGCAAGGATCCTGCATTCCTTATGCTTTTGGAGGAAAAGATGATAGCGCTGAAAATGCAGGGTGGTGAAGGGATGGAGGCATATCTTGACAGGACAAAGGAGCTGGCGAAGAAGCTGAGAGCGGCCGGAAACCCTGTGGAAGAGTCGCGCTTCATCCTCCTCTTGCTGAGGGGACTCCTAACTAGCTACGACACGGTGCGAGAGATGTTGGAGTGCCAGCCGACTCTCATCCTCGACTTCATCTGCACGCAATTGGTGCATGTGGAATTGCGTCGCAATGCAGCAAACCGCAATGGCGGCAGCAGCAGCAGTGAAGCATCTTCATGGCCATGGGCTCACGCAACCAGCAACAGTAGCAGTCCGGGCATCAAAAAGGCAAGAAGAAGGGCAAGTGCCCCTATTTCCAGAAAGAGGGGCACTACAAGAAAGAGTGCTTCAAGTTCAAGAGGGACCAGAAGGAGCAGCAGCAGCAACAGGAAAAGCAGCAATCTCCGCAGCAACAGCAGCAGCAGTCACAATAACGCCAGCAATAGCAGCAGCAGCAGAACCAGACTAGCGTGCGCCATTTTGGCAACATGAACGTCGCCAAGGAGGTGCGCGACCGCCTCTTCATGGCGAAGTCTGACATGTCGCAGAAGGAAAAGGCGGATCTGGCGTGGTACAAGGACTCGGGGTGTACTAAAGAGTCTGACGCACCACAAGGAGTGGTTCACGTAGCTGCTCTCCATTCCCCCCCCCCCGTCCGATTGTTTTGGGTGATGATCGGGTGGTGTATGCTGAGGGGATTGGGATTTTGGAGATGTGGTTCGAGACCCCGCGTGGCATTGAAGTGGGAGTTTTCCATGGCGTGCTATAGGTACCCGATGCTGCTTTCAACCTCCTCTTAGTCTCCTCTATTACAAACACATGACTGCGCGTTGTCTTCGATGATGACTATGGCTACATCCTCAACAAGGATACAGGAGAGGAGTTGGCCAGGTCGGTGAAGGAGGGCGACATGTACCGCCTATTGGGGGCAGCCAAGATCCTGCGTGAGCAGAGTCTTGCAGCAGTGGTGCAAGCAACAGATGGCAAGATCTGGCATGCGCGATACGGCCACATTGGCATGTGCGCCTTGCAGCAGCTTCAAGCAAAGCAGATGGTGCGTGACCTGCCTACCATCTCTAACTTTGAGCAACACTTGTGCGTCCGCTGTTAGGAGGGGAAGCAGCACCGGGAGGCGTTTTCTGGAGTAGGGGAGCGTGCGAAGGAGGTGTTGGAGCTGGTCCACACGGACTTGTGTGGACCCATGCAGACCCAGAGCTTTGGAGGGTCTAGGTATTTCCTGACCTTCATTGATGATTGCAGCCGTTACACTACTGTGTACGTCCTTCCTTCCAAGGATCAAGGCATTGACAGGTTCAAGGAATTCAAGGCCATAGTGGAGAACCAGGCTGGCAAGAAGATCAAGGCGCTGCGCAACGATTCGGTGGAGAGTACCTGAGCAAAGAGTTCCAGGACTACCTCGCAGCAGCTGGCATCAAGGCGCAGCGTACCGCGCCGTACTCTTCGCAGCAGAATGGTATAGCAGAACGCGCCAACCATACCATTGTGGAGTCGGCGCGCTCCATGCTGCACGCGACTCGACTGACCTACGACTTGTGGGCTGAAGCCGTGAGCACTGCGGTCTACATCAAGAACCGTAGTCCAACTAAGGCGCAGGAGCAGATGACGCCGTACGAGGCGTGATTCGGCAAGAAACCAAGTATGGGCCATCTTCGAGCATTTGGTAGCCTGGCGCACATGCACGTGCCCAAGATAAGCGGCAGAAATGGAATGCAAAGAGTGCGTAGATGCTGCTGATTGGCTACGACGTGGCAAGCAAGGCCTATCGCCTCTATGAGAGGGATACAGGCCACGTCATCATCTCCAGAGATTTTTTCAACGAGAGCAACGTCATTGGCACCAACATTGACTTTGAAGAGGCAGCAAAACCAGCAACTGACGAGACCATGGGAGCAGGAATCCTTCCTTACCCAGTCTCTCCCGATCCTTCTTCTATTGTGACAGTGGGAGAATCACTCTACTCTCCCATGTCTGATGCAGCAGATACAGCAGCCTCATCGTCAGAAGCAGAGGAGGGAGATGTAGCACCACCAGCAGAAGTAGTTATTCCAGCAACACCGCGCCACCCACCCGCTAACGCTCCAGCACCAGGTCGTAGGTACCCTCTTAGGATGCGTTAGAAGCCTAGTGAGCACGGCCATTTATGGATGCTGCAAAAACCAGAATAGATGAATGTTGCAGTTGCAGCAGATTCAAATGAGCCAACGTCATACAAGGAGGCCATGGCTGCACCGGATGCAACAGTTTGGGCACAAGCCGTGTAGCAAGAGATACAGTCGCAGCTGGACAGCAGCACATGGGAGCAGACTGAGCGTCCACCTGGACATAAGGTGATCAAGTGCAAGTGGGTGTTCAAGAAGAAGCGGGGAGCAGATGGGAATCTGGAAAAATACAAGGCGAGGCTGGTCGCCAAGGGCTACTCGTAGCAGGAGGGCATTGACTACACAGAAACGTTTGCCCCTGTTGCAAAGTTTACCTCTATGCGCACGCTCCTCTCTTATGCAGTAGCTGAGGACTTTGAGGTTCACCACATGGATGTCTAGACGGCATTCTTGAATGGTGACATGGAGGAGGAGATCCACATTGAGCAGCCGGAGGGGTTCTTCATGGATGGCCAGGAGCACCTGGTTTGCAAGCTGCAGAAGTCGCTATACGGCCTGAAGCAAGTGTCGTGTGCTAGGAACCAGAAGTTGGATGCGGCGTTGAGGTGCATGGGGTTTGAGCGCAGCGAGTGTGACTATAGCGTGTATCGCTGGCAGCATGAGCATGAGATCATCATCATCATTGTCTATGAAGATGACATGTTCCTCCTTTCCAATAACATGTCTGCATTGCAGGAGCTCAAAGAAGCCATGTAGGAGCGCTTCCACATGTCTGATCTCGGAGAGGCATCATACTTCCTTGGTATTAAGATCACGCGTGACCGCAAGTCACGCTCTCTCTCGCTGCAGCAGAGCCGTTACATCAAAGATGTTTTGCAGCGGTTTGGCATGGCAGAGGTAAAACCCATCGGTACGCCACTGGAGACGCGACAATACCTCGTGAGCTTCAATGGAGAAGCAGATGCAGCCGAGCGGAAGAAGTACCAGAGCGCCGTTGGCATCCTCATGTACCTGATGGTGGCAACCAGGCCGGACCTCGCACAGGCTGTGATTGCTGTGAGCCAGCACATGGCTAGTCTTGGACCGGAGCACGAGAAGGCAGTGAAGCGGATCTTCCGCTACCTTGCTGGAACCATCAACGTTGGCATCACCTACAACGGCAACGACAACGTCATCTTCGGCTACACAAATGCAGATTGGGCTTCAAATCCTGATAACCGCAAGTCCATCTCTGGACATGTATTTCTCATGAATGGAGGTGCCATCAGCTGGTGCAGCAAGCAACAAGTGGTCGTGGCCACCTCGAGTACAAAAGCTAAGTACGTATCTCTCAGCTTTGGAGCCAAGGAAGCAGTTTGGCTCCAGCGTCTCATGGCCAAGATGAGTGGGAGTGCAGCAGTTCTAGTTCCTCTGCGTGTCGACAACCAGAGCGCAATTGCAATCGCCAAGATTCCTGAGCACCATGCACGCACCAAGCAAATTGATATCGCATATCATGTCATCAGGCACATGGTGCAGGAGGGTACTATCAAGCTGGAGTTTACTCCAACCGGCAAGCAAGTCGCTGATTTCTGCACCAAGCCAGTGACCCGTGAGAAGCAGCAGTTCTGCATGAAGACATGTGGACTCAGCCCACTCTAATTGCGGCAAAGTGGGAGATTATTGGGAAAGGAGCCATCCGGCTCATTTTCAGGCTCACAGGAGCAAGTTCCAGGAAAGTACTAGATGCCTTCTCCGATTGTCGATCATACTTCATCGTTGAAAAGATCAGGTGGCAAAATGTATACGGTCCAAGTTTGAGGCCGATCCAACGATCGGATTGGGAGATGTGAATTTTTGAAGTTTCGGGGGTCATGGACCGCCGATATCCGGGTGACCATGGGTGATGACTCCATGCCTTAGCCTAAGAAAAGAAGAAGGCAACAGGTCTAGGGTCAAGACCTGATGGGAGAAATATCCAAAAAGGTCCTTGGTCTTAGGATTGCCTTGTCAGAGTGTGGTGACTAGGATAAAGATACCTCTCCTTTCTTTTTAGGTGAGGTGAGATCCTTGTGTACTAGCCATGGACACATGGCGATTCTCCATGGGTTTGTGGGTTATGTGACCACTAGGAGTTTGCCTTGAGATCATTCTCTAGCTCTCTAGGTTGTGTGTGAGTGGTCAGCCTGATTGCTAGGCTGATTTCCTCCCTTGTGTGAGATTATGGACTCTAGTATGTGAGCCTTAGCCTCCATGGCTAAGTTGTGTGGCTTGTGAGAGGGCTGACTTGCCCAAGCTCTAGCTCTATATGTACTCCATCATTTTGAGTGATTGAACAACCATTCTTCTGCACAACTGATGCCCTTCAAATCACACATGCTCGCTGCTCCAAGGCTTCCTCTCTCCTCTAGATCCAACACTGACAAGGCAACCTTAGAATCTAGGACCTTTTTGGATATTTCTCCCATCACGTCTTGAACCTGGACCTTTTGTTTTTACTTTTCTGAGCCTAAGGCATGGACCCATCGCCCATGGTCATCCAGATACCGATGACAGATGACTGCGAAAACTTCCAAAATTCATATCTCCCAATCTGACCGTTGGGGTTTACGGTTGAGAACTTAGAACGCATACATTTTTCTCATTGGTCTTTCCGATGGAGAAGTTGCATTGACCATCCAAGTAAGCATCTGGTAGTTCGTTGGAATGTGCTCCTGTGGACTTGAAACTGAGCTGGATGGCTCCTTTCCCAACAATTCCTTCGACAAGAGGTTGAAGCTCTAAAAGGTGATGTTGGATATGAAGCAAGGTGTGTCAAAAAGGACATGGCGCTTGTGATTTGTGTGATATCAGTCACAGCGTGAGTCAAAACATGTACACGTGCAAGGTATTATACATGCATCAAAGACTTATAACAAGCTTATGTTGAGCTGACATGCTCCTTGTACATGGCTGACATTTGGACAAGCAGAGGACGGACTAGGCATTTCCTAAGTCTGGTCCAGATAGACAATGCATATAATGCTCCTTTGGAGCAAGCTGCCTTGGTCTAAACTGGATAGTATGGCCAGCAAATACTACCTATGACAACTCCTTGTGTTTTAGACATTCCAGAGTTATTTTCTCAAGTGAAAGGTCATTGGGTCAAATCCCAGCCCAATGAGAAGTTTTCTTTGTGACGAAAAGGGGACAAGAAGGTTCTAAGAGACATCTTAGAACATTCAAAGGACATTCCTGGTGCTTGGCTCCATTTGGCGGTCATACGGAGCGCCATGTAGACAGGGGAGGTGATGCAATCTAGATTGCCCCCATAGTGGCTCATCAAAGGAGCCATTGTGTGCCTAGGTTAGAGGCTGGCTTTAAGACTATAACAACTTGTCAGTAGCCTGCCATTGAGTATAGTGTTTACCTTTGAGACTCCTCGTATAGTTGTCCATCAGAGGCAGATACGAAAGAAGCATTGCCCTTATTGTCTTGTAGCGTGCAAAGCTCCATGTACTTCATCTGCTCCATTAGCTCCAACAACGGGTGCTGGCACTTAGCGAGCAAGCGACAAGGATATCCTCTGCCATTGGACATATGACCCTTGGGCCCTAACCAGGATAAGCTGTACCCTTGGAGGCATGACCCTAGATTTGCTAGTGTGCATTCTTCTCTCTTTATAGGTGATCGACTGCCAAGGGGTGAGCAACGGATCTCCACCTTTTAAACTAGTAGTAGAAAACAACCAACATCAGCCTAATCGGTGTCAACAAAGTAGAGAACTAGTCAAGTAGTATGACGACACCTGCATCTCTCATTCTTGAGCACGTCAACAATGGGATGTCAAAGTTCACAAGGATAGGTTTTCCCTTGTGGTAATTTGAAATTGTCATGAGGGTGTGAGGCTACTTGAAGATGTTCCTTGAATATGAGGTTGAACCTTTAAAAATAGATGCTAGATATGAAGCGTGGAGTGTCGAAAATGACATGGCGCTTGCGATTCTTGTGACATGAGTACATGAGTCACAACCTGTCTACCTCGAAGGTATAACGCATGCACCAAAGGCTCATGAGAAGCTTGCACGTGTACACCAATCAAAGACTCTTGCTAATGACCTCTCCATCATTCAAAAGCTGATTTTGATGAGGGTGAGCAAGGGTGAGTCAATTCTAGAATTCCCTTTCCAGTTTGAAGGATTGCTGGAGTAAGTGACCCAAATAAACTGGGAAATTGACACCAACATGTAGGCCATGATCCTCCTCATGGCGCTACCTAAAAGCTGGGATCCTCCGATCACCGTCTTTGGCGGTTGGAAGGAGGAGGATTTGACATATGAGGTAGTGTCCGAGTACGTGCGCAACAAATGCCATGCGTCGCAGCGGTAGTGAGGCTATCATTTCAACGTATGCTTAACGGTACGGTGGTCATGCCAAGAACTCCTCTTGTGGTCAGAGCACCAGCGGAAGCGGTGGCGGTGGAGGAAAAGACAGTACTGGCGGTGGAAAGACTTCAAAGAGTCCTCCGAAGTGCCATAACTGTGGCAATCCTCGGCATTGGGCACGAGAGTGCAGGGCTCCCAAGAAGGAAGAGGGAGATCATGGTGCTAGATATGAGGGCAAAGGAAAGGGTAAGAAGGAGTTGACAAACATGTTTGCCGAGAGCGTGGCGGCAACCAAGGGAGTGGCACTGCTCAAGCCTGGAGCCTACAGGCTTGACTCTGGCACAAACCACCACTTTTCAAATAGGAAGGATGGGTTCATCTCCATTGGGGACACTCAATCTTGCTTTTGGTGTGCTAACGGTAGCCTTGTCCATGCACAAGGTAAGGAAGATAAGTTGATCAACATCAGCATGAATGATATTGAAAAACACTTGAAGCTAGAGAACATTGTCTACATACCGTCCTTTGCGGCAAACCTTTTGTCAATATTCAAAACCATGGACCACGACATGACAGTTGTCTTCACAGAGGAGGAGGCCGTAATTGTCAAGAACATAGACATCAAGATCTCCTATCCCAAGGAGAGTCTAGTCGCACAGGTCCTAAGAGTTGATGGGCTGTATGTGCTGCAGACCAAACCCCTTGAGAGTACGAATGAGAGATATGCGGCGGTTGAAGAACCCAAGTCTCCAAAACCTGATGTTGCACCACAAGCCGTCACCATGGCGGCCCACTCCACCAACACGGATGTTGAACTGTTGGACAGGCGGTTTGGCCATGTGGCCGACAGCACATTGCAAGCTATGTAGCAGCACAAAGTAGTTCATGGGATGGAGGGATGCAAGGCTAAGGATGAGGGAAAGTGCAAGAAGATGTGTGAGCCATGCCCCCAAGGGAAGGTAAAGAGGAAGCCCTTTGAGCGTAATGGTCCATGTGCAACAGCAATCTTGGATTTGATTCACTCTGATGTGTGCGGATCATTCCGCACCCCTTCAAACAATGGCAAGAAAACATTCTTGACCTTTATCGATCACCATAGTCGCAATATGTGGATCTACTTCCTCAAGACAAAGGGAGAGGTCAAGGAGAAGCTACAAGAGTTTTTCCTAATAGTAGAGCAGCAGACAAGTAAGAAGGTCATGGCACTGCGTACGGACAACGTTGGTGAGGCAGAGGCCTGCAAAGGCTGGTTGAGCCAACACGGCATCAATAACCAGACAACCATGCCTTACTACCCCCATAGTAATTGTGTTGCCGAGTACATGAACGAGAGTATCCTCAGCATGACACAAAGCATGCTCTTCGACGCAAAACTCCCACCTCGCTTCTGGGCTGAAGCTACAAGAACGTCTTACCACCTTGTGAACCTCACTCCAGCAGCTACGCTTGGAAGGCGTGGTAAGAAACAGCAAGAGAAGTAGCTTAGGACGCCATTAGAGGCTTGGTCAGGGAAGCCACATGCCTCATACTTGAGGGTCTTTGGCTGTACTGCTAGGCAAAGGTCCAAGCAGAAGAAGGAATTGGCAAGGTAGATGCACGTGCTCGTAAGTTAATAATGGTCAGATACGACAGTACACACAAGGCGTACAAGCTGTAGAACCAAGCGAATGGAAAGCTCATAAGCAACCGAGATGTCGAGTTTGATGAAACCATGCTCGGCAAGGGAGAGTCGCTAGACCCTGTCCATGCTCCCAAATCAGGAGAGTGGGTTGTGTTTCTCGAGTCAGGTGATCAGGCTCCTGAGAACTGGCAGATGGTGCCAATGAAGAATGGTGCCCCAGGGAGAGTGGCTGTGCAGGCTGACACAACGAGACTATGACACTGCGTCAAAGTTGTCCGAGGCCTCTGAGTCAAACTCTGAGGTAGGTGGCTCTTCCTCAAACAACAAATCACTGGCACTACAGGAGCAACAGAAGCAACTAAGCCTTGAAACACCACCAATAATACTCCGGCGTAGTACGCGCCAAAAGAAACCTCTGCCCAAGTACGATGCTCAGGGTGCGGAATGGACCGGATTCAGCTGGTCATGCTTGGCGCAAGGAGAGCGTTTGACCGTAACGAAGGCTATGAACATGCCAGATGCGGCCAAGTGGAAGGAGGTAGTGGATAGCAAACTCGCATCCATTGAAGAGAACGAAACATGGGTTCTAGTGGACAGGCCCCCAAACACGCACGTGGTTGGGTCAAAGTCGGTACTCTAGAAAAATTTCAAGCAGCATGGTACTATCGACCAGTACAAGGCAAGAGTTGTGGCAATGCGAGTAGTTTTGTGAAACTTTCATCTCGGCAAGCATGAAAACCCCTTTGCCACAAGTGTTGCCTTGTACTTGTTGAAAGTACCATCATGCTTGAACGTTTTTGGAATACCCACTTTGATCCGATCACGTGCGCGTTTGGGGGCCTGTTCACATGAACCCATGCTCCGTTCTCTTTAATGGAAGTGAGTTTGCTATCCACTACCTTGTTCCACTTGGCCGCATCTAGCATGTTCAAAGCCTCTGTTCCGGTCAAAGACTCTCTTTGAGCCAAGCATGAGCAGCAAAGTCGGATCCATTCCGCACTCTTAGCATTGTACTTGGACGGATGTTTCTTCTGGCGCGTACTACGACGGAGTGTTCTTGGTGGTGTTTCAACGCTTAGCTTCTTCTGGTGCTCCTGCACTACTAGTGATCCATTGTTTGAGGAAGAACCACCAGCCTTAAATTTTGACTCAGATGCCTCGGACGACTCAGACTCAGTGTCAGAGTCAGTCCCTGTGTCAGCCTCTAGAGCCACTCTCCCTGCAATACCATCCTTCACTCAAAAAATCTACCAGTTCTTTGGTGCCTCATCACCTGAATCGAGCAACACAACCCACTCTCCTGATTTGGCTGCATGGACAGGATTGAGCGACTCTCCCTTGCCGAGCGTCCTTTCACCAAACTCAACATCTCGACACCTGATGAGCTTTTGAGCCGCTTGGTCCCAGAGCCTGTATGCCTTGTGTGTAGTATCATATCAGACCATTACACACTTGCGAGCGCGCGTATCCACTTCCTTCTCCTGCTTGGACCTTTGCCCAGGCAATACAGCCGAAGATCCTCAAGTATGAAACATGTGCCTTCTTCCCTGATCAAGCCTCCGATGGCCTCCTGAGCTGCTTCTCTTAGTGCTTCTTATCACGTCTTCCAAGTGCGGCTACCGGAGTGAGATTCACAAGGTAGCAAGCAGTTCTTGAAGCTTCAACTTGTTTTGAGGTTGGAGTTTGGTGTCAAAGAGCATGCTTCATGTCATGCCGAGGATAGTTTGGCTCATCTGCTAGGCAACGCCATTACTGTGGGGGATATAAGGTACGGTGGCGTGGTGGTAGATGCCGTGTTGGCTAAACCAGCCCTTGCACGCCTCGTAATCCCCACCGTTGTCCGTGCACAGTACCTTGACCTTCTCGCTTGTCTGCAACTCTACCATCGTACTAAACTATTGTAGCTTCTCCTTGACCTCTCCCTTTGTCTTGAGGAAGTAGATCTACATCTTGCAACTGTAGTGATTGATGAAGGTCAAGAAATACTTACCGCTGTCGTTCGAACGGATGTGGATTAGTCCGGACGCATTAGAGATAATCACGTCCAAGACTGGTGACGCTCATTGCCCATTACGCTTAGAAGGCTCTCTTTGCCTTGCCTTGGAGGCATGGCTCACACAGCTTCTTGCACTTTCCCTCATCCTTGGCCTTGCATCCCTCCATCTGATGAAGCACTTTGTGCTGCTCCGTAGCTTGTAGTACGCTGTCGGCCACATGGCCAAACCTCCTGTGCCGAAGCTCATCATCTATGTTAGTGGAATTGGCCACCATGGTGATGGCCTTTGTTGCAACATCAGGCTCAGGAGATTAGGGATCTTTAACCGCCGCATATCCCTCGTTTGTACTCTCAAGGGGTTGGTTTGTAGCATGTGTAGCCCATCAGCTCTTGGAACTTGTGCGACAAGACTCTCCTTGGAATAGGAGATCTTGATGTCCTTGTTATTGACAATCATTTCCTCCTCCTCCGTGAAGACAATCGTCATGTCGTGGTCCGTGATTTTGGAAACTCACAAGAGCTTTGTTGCAAACGATGGCATGTAGACGTCATTCTCTAACTTCAAGTATTTTTCAGCACCGTTCATGTTGATGCTGATCAACTTATTACCCTCGCATTCTGCATGGACAAGGCTTCCTTTGGCACACCTGAAGCGACGTTCAATATCCCCAACGGAGATGAAGCCATCCAAGTCTCTTGAACACTAGTGTTTCGTGCCAGAGTCGAGCCTGTAGGCTCTACGCTTGAGCAATGTTGCTCCCTTAGTTGCCGGCACACTATCAACCATCATGTTTGTCAACGTCTTCTTACCCTTTCCTTTGCCCTCATGTGTACCACCATGATCTCCGTCTTCCTTCTTGGGAGCCCTACACCAATGCCTAGGCTAACCACAGTTATGGCACATCCCTAGACGTTTTGAGCTCTTTCCACTGCCACCATTACGTTTTCCTCCACTACCACGGCTTCCGCTACCGCTCTAATCAGAAGAGGAGTTGTTGCCACGACCATCGCTTTGTACAGCAAAGGCTGAAGTATTAGCCTTAGGATCGTTGCGACGCATGGCCTCATTGCGCACGTACTCGGACACTGCCTCATACGTCAAATCCTCCTCCTTCCAATCGCCAAAGATGGTGATCAAAGTACCCCTGCTTTCAGGTAGCGTTATGAGGAGGATCATGGCCTAAATGTTGGTGTTGATTTCCTAGTTCTTTTAGATAACTTGTTGCAGCAGTTGGAAGTGGAAGAGAGAGGGAGCCTTGGAGCAGCGAGCATGTGTGATTGGAAGGGCATCACTTGTGCTGAAAAATGGTTGTTGAATCACTCAAAATGATCGAGTACATATAGAGCTATAGCTTGGGCAAGTCAGCCCTCTCACAAGCCACACCACTTAGCCATGGAGGCTAAGGCTCACACACTAGAGTCCATAATCTCACAAAAGGGAGGAAATCAGTCTAGCAATCAGGCTGACCACTCACACACGACCTAGAGAGGTAGAGAATGCTCTCATGGCACACTCCTAGTGGTCACATAACCCACAAACCCATGGAGAATCGCCATGTATCCATGGCTAGCACACAATGATCTCACCTCACCTAAAAAGTAAGGAGAGGTACCTTTATCCTCATCAGTACACTCTGACAAGGCAATCCTAAGACCAAGGACCTTTTTGGATATTTCTCCCATCAGGTCTTGACCCTGGACCTCTTGCCTTTTTGTTTTCTCAGACTAAGGCATGGAGCCATAACCCATGGCCACCCAGACATCGACGGTCCATGACCCCCAAAACTTTTAAAATTCAGATCTCCCAATCCGACCGTTCGATCGGCCTCAAACTTGAACCGTAGACGTTTTTCCACCTGATCTTTCTAATGGTGGAGTCAGATTGACGATCGGAGCAAGCATCTTGTACTTTCCTCAAGATTGCTCATGTGGACCTGAAACTAAGCCAGATGGCTCCTTTCCCAGCAATCTCCCACTTTGCAGCAGTCAGAGTGGGCGGAGTCCACATGCCTTCATGCAAAAATGCTTCTTCTCACGGGTCACTGGCTTGGTGCAGAAATCAGCGACTTGCTTGCTGATTGGAGTAAACTCCAACTTGATAGCACCCTCCTACACCACGTGCCTAATGAAGTGATATGCGATGTCAATGTGCTTGGTACGTCCATGGTGCTCAGGATTCTTGGCGAGTGCGATTGCGCTCTGGTTGTCGATTCGCACAGGAACTGGAACTGCTGCACTCCCGCCCATCTTTTCCATAAGATGCTGAAGCCAATCTGCTTCCTTGGCTCTTAAGCTGAGAGAGACGTACTCAGCTTCCGTTCTAGAGGTGGCCACGACCACGTGCCGCTTGCTGCACCAGCTGATGGCCCCACGATTCATGAGGAACACATGCCTAGAGATGGACTTACGGTCATCAGGGTTTGAAGCCCAATCTGCATCCGTGTAGCCGATGATGCTGTTTCCGTTGCCGTTGTATGTGATGCCGATTTGGATGGTTCCAGCAAGGTAGCGGAAGATCCGCTTTACTGCCTTCTAGTGCTCAGGTCCGGGATTCGCTATGTGCTGGCTCATAGCGCTTATAGCCTGTGCGAGGTCCGGCCCAGTTACCACCATTATGTACATGAGACTACCGACGGGACTCTGGTACTTCTGCCACTCAGCTGCATGTGCTTCTCCACTGAAGCTCACGAGGTTCAGCTACGTCTCCAGCGACATGCTGATAGGTTTTGCGTCTGCCATGCCAAACCGCTGCAAAACATCCTTGATGTAGCGGCTCTGCTGTAGCGAGAGAGAGTGTGACTTGCGGTCATGCGTGATCTGGATACCGAGGAAGTATGATGCCTCCCCGAGATCAGACATATGGAAGCGCTCATGCATGGCTTCCTTGAACTCCTGTAGTGTAGACATGCTGTTGGAAAGGAGGAGCATGTCATCCACATAGAGAGTGATGATGAGCACCTTATGACCATGCTGCCAGCGATAGATGCTGTAGTCACACTCAGTGCGCTCAAACCCCATGTACTGCAATGCTGCATCCAACTTCTGATTCTAAGTACGTCACGCTTGCTTGAGGCCGTACAGCGGCTTTTGCAGCTTGCAAACCAGGTG
Source organism: Penium margaritaceum (assembly GCA_023375785.1). Lineage (NCBI taxonomy): Eukaryota > Viridiplantae > Streptophyta > Zygnematophyceae > Desmidiales > Peniaceae > Penium > Penium margaritaceum. Next base: position 176,223 of record SZWC01000324.1, on the reverse strand, counting down.
CTCGTGGCCATCCATGACGAACCCCTCCGACTACTCCATGTAGATCTCCTCCTCCAAGTCACCATTCAAGAATGCAGTCTTGACATCCATGTGGTCAACCTCAAACTTCTCAGCTGCTGCATGAGAGAGGAGCGTGCACACATAGGAAAACTTTGCAACAAGGGCAAAAGGTTCTGTGTAGTCGATGCCCTCCTGCTACGAGTAGCCCTTGGCAACCTGCCTCGCTTTTTACTTTTCCAAGTTACCATCTGCTCCCCGCTTCTTCTTGAATACCGACTTGCACTTGATCATCTTACGTCCAGATGGACGCTCAGTCCAAGTGGACGCTCCCACGTGCTGTTATGCAGCTGCGACTGTATCTCTAGCTGCGACTGTATCTCTTGCTACACCGCTTGTACCCAATCTGCTGCATCCCGTGCAGCCATGGCCTCCTTGTATGACGTTTGCTCATCTGAATCTGCTGCAACTGCAACGTTCATGTGTTCTAGTTTTTGCAGCATCCAGAAATGGCCGCGCTCACCAGGCTTGTAACGCACCCTAAGAGGGTACCTATGACCAGGTACTGGAGCGTTAGCAAGCGGCTGGCGCGGTGCTGCTAGCACAACTGCTTCTGCAGGTGGTGCTACATCTCCCTCCTCTGCTTCTCCCGATGAGGCTTCTGTATCTGCTGCATCAGACATGGGAGAGTAGAGTGATTCTCCCATTGTCACAATAGAAAAAGGATCGGGAGAGACTGGGTTAGGAAGGATTTCCGCTCCCACTATCTCGTCAGTTTCTGCTTCTTCTGCCTCTTCACAAACAATGTTGGTCCCGATGACGTTGCTCTCGTTGAAGACGACATCTCTGGAGATGATGACATGCCCTGTATCCCTCTCGTAGAGGCGATAGGCCTTTCTTGCTATGTCGTAGCCAATCATCAGCATTTGCGCACTCTTTGCGTCCCATTTCTGCCGCTTCTCCTTGGGCACGTGCATGTGCGCCAGGCTGCCAAATGGACGGAGATGACCCACGCTTGGTTTCTTCCGGAACCAGTCCTTGTACGGCGTCATCTGCTCCAGCGCCTTAGTTGGACTACGGTTCTTGATATAGATCGCAGTGCTCATGGCTTCTGCCAAGAAGTCGTAGGTCAGCCGAGCCGCGTGCAGCATGGAGTCCGTCGACTCCACAATGGTACGGTTGGCGCGTTCTGCTACACCATCCTGCTACGGTGAGTACAGCGCGATACGCTGCGCCTTGATGCCAGCTGTTGCGAGGCAGTCCTGGAACTCCTTGCTCAGGTACTCTCCACCGCGGTCGCTACGCAACGCCTGGATCTTCTTGCCAGTCTGGTTCTCCACTATGGCCTTGAACTCCTTGAACCTGTCATAGCACTGGTCCTTGGAAGGAAGGATGTGCACAGCAGTGTAACGGCTGAAATCATCAATGAAGGTCAGGGAATACCTAGATCCTCCAAAGCTCTGGGTCTGCATCGGTCAGTACAAGTCCGTGTGGACCAGCTCCAACACCTCCTTTACATGCTCCCCTGCTCCAGAGAATGCCTCGTGGTACTGCTTGCCCTCCAAACAGTCGATGCATAACTGCTGCTCAAAGTTAGAGATGGTAGGCAGGTGACGCACCATCTGCTTTTCTTAAAGCTGCTGCAAGGCGCGCATGCTGATGTGGCTGTAGCGCACATGCCAGATCTCGCCATCTGTCGCCTGCACCACTGTTGCAAGACTCTGCTCATGCTGGATCTTGGTCGCCCCCAGCAGGCGGTACATGTCGCCCTCCTTCACCGACCTGGCCAACTCCTCTCTTGTATCCTTGTTGAGGATGTAGCCATAGTCATCATTGAAGACGGCGCGCAGTCCTGTGTTTGTAAGAGAGGAGACTGAGAGGAGGTTGAATGCAACATCAGGTACATACAACAGGCCATGGAACACTCCCACTTCAATGCCACGTGGGGTCTCCAACCACATCTCCACAATCCCAATCCCCTTAGCAAACCCCGCCCGATCATCATCCATAGTGATAGGACGGTCAGGGATGGACAACAGCTATATAAACCACTCCTTGTGATGTGTGAGGCTCTTGGTACATCCTTAGTCCTTGTACCATGCGAGATCCGCCTTCTCCACCTGCGATATGTCAGACTTTTCCATGAAGAGACGGTCGCGCACCTCCTTGGCCACATTCATGTTGCCAAAGTGGCACACCCCAGCCAGGTTCTGCTACTGCTGCTGCTCCTGCTGACGCTGCTGTGACTGCTGCTGCTGCTACTATAGAGATTCCTCCTTTTGCTACTACTACTGCTGCTCCTTCTGGTCCCTCTTGAACTTGAAGCACTCTTCTTGTAGTGTCCCTCTTTCTGGCAATTCTGCACTTGCCCTTTGTCTTGCCTCTCTAGTGCCCCGATTGTTGCTACTCTTGGTTGCGTGAGCCCATGGCTTTGAAAGCTGCTTCACTTCTGCTGTTGCTGCCATTGCGCTTTGTTGCATTGCGACGCAGTTCCACCTGCACCAGGTGCGTGCAGATAAATTTGAGGTTGAGAGTCGGCTGGAATTTCAACGTTTCTTGCACCGTATCATAGCTCGTTGGGAGTCCCCTCAGCAAGAGGAGGATGAAGCGCGTGTCTTCCACAGGGTTGGTGGCCGCTTTCAACTGCTTCCCCAGCTCCTTTGCCCTGTCCAGGTACGCCTCCATCCCTTCGCCACCCTACATTTTCAACGCCATCATCTTCTCCTCCAAAAGCATGAGGAATGCAAGATCCTTGCTCTCATACTTCTTGCACAACGTCTTCCAACCCTCCTTTGGAGTAGCCTTGTCACTCACGTACTGAAGATGCGGATTGGAGATGGTGTTGACAAGCAACCCGTAGGCGTGCCTGTCCTTCTTCCACTCTTCACATACCGCTGCTGCAGTTGTAGATGAACTTGCATCTGCTGCACCTTTGTGCGGCGTCTTCCCCGCCACTACCTCTGCTGCGGTGATGCGTTTTGCTCGTGGAACTGTAGCCGCTCGTCCCCGCTCACCACCTCCCACAAGCCCCTCTCCTCTAAAAGGGGGCGGGTACGGATCTTCCAAAACGTGAAGTTGGCACGTCCCTCCAGCCTCTCCAAAGGCTGGGCCGTGTAACAACGCCAGCTGCTACCATTTTGAGCCTTGGTGATGCTGAGCGCAGCCCTTGGATGGCGGCGCTAGCCCTGCTTCTGCTGCAGCTTCTGCCAGAAATCTGTCTGACAGAAAATGGACTGTAGATACCAGCAGACTGGGAATTTGGAAGAATGGAGCCCACCACTGAAAATTTCAGCTCAAAACCTTATGGATCAACGTATAAAACAGGGTCATCAACAGGGGATTTTGAAAGATATGCCCTCTTGAAAACAGCGTATGTTTCTGCTCCTACTCTAACTAAGACGAGCCAGCTTGTAAACGGCATTTCTCCCGAAGGAATCAATGGAATGCAAATATTTTTGCACCAATGGAAAGCTTAAGAAAAAAAGTACAATTTCCATGTGCCACGTTTTAAATTGGAGAAAGAAACCAGAGACTTATGGTCATCACAAGGCGTCAGTCTCACTCATAGAGAAGAGTGTAGCCCTGGCCGACCTCGTTTTGATCATAACTCCATCCGATTGTTGGATCCTTGGAATCTAGGGGTCGTTGGAAAGCTTGTTTCTTAAAATTGAAGATCTTGTGGTCGATCGTCAAATCTGGGGAAGGTTTGACCCCAACCCGTCACTGCCAAAGTGACGGCCTGTGCTGGCTGAAAGTGGCAGAACTTGGCTCTGATACCAAAAGTTGGAACTGGAGGAGAGAGGGAGCCTTGGAGCAGCGAGTTTGTGTGATTGGAAGGGCATCACTTGTGCTTAAGAATGGTTGTTGAATCACTCAAAATGATGGAATACATATGGAGCTAGAGCTTGGGCAAGTCAGCCCTCTCACAAGCCACACCACTTAGCCATGAAGGCCTTAGCCTCCATGGGGATTTTCAGAGATATGCCCCTTTGAAAACAGGGTATGCTTCTGCTCCGACTCCAACTCAGACCAGCCACCTTGTAAACGGCGTTCCCCCCAAACGAATCGATGGAATGCAAATATTTTTGCTTTAATGGAAAGCGTAGAAAAAATACTACAATTTGCATTGGCCACTTTTTAAACTTGACAAAGAAACAAAAGAGTTATGGTCATCACAAGGCGACAATCTTGCTCCTAGAGAAAAGTGTAGTCCTGGCCGACCTCATTTTGGGCGTAACTCTCAATCTGACCTTTGGATCTTTGTGATCTTGGGCTTGTTGGAATGCTTGTCTCTTGAACTTGAAGATTATGTGGTTGACTGTCAAATCTGGTGACGGTTTCTCCCAACCCGTCACTCTCAAAGTGACGGCCTGTGCTTGCTGAAAGTGGCAGAACTTGGCTCTGATACCAAATGTTGGGTCTGGAGGAGAGAGGGAGCCTTGGAGCAGCGAGCATATGTGATTGGAAGGGAATCACTTCTGCTTAAGAATGGTTGTTTAATCATTCAAAGTGATGGAGTACATATAGAGCTAGAGCTTGGGCAAGTTAGCCCTCTCACAAGCCACACCACTTAGCCATGGAGGCTAAGGCTCACACACTAGAGTCCATAATCTCACACAAGGGAGGAAATCAGCCTAGCAATCAGGCTAACCACTCACACACGACCTAGAGAGCTAGAGAATGCTCTCATGGCACACTCCTAGTGGTCACATAACCAACAAACCCATGGAGAATTGCCATGTGTCCATGGCTAGGACACAAGGATCTCACCTTACCTAAAAAGCAAGGAGAGGTACCTTTATCTTAGTCTGCACACTCTAACAAGGCAATCCTAAGACCAAGGACCTTTTTGGATATTTCTCCCATCAGGTCTTGACCCTGAACTTCTTGCCTTTTTCTTTTGTCAGGCTAAGGCATGGAGCCATCACCCATGGCCACCCAGACATCGACGGTCCATGACCCCTGAAACTTCGAAAGTTCATATCTCCCAATCCGACCGTTGGATCGGCCTCAAACTTGGACCGTAGAGAGTTTTCTACCTGATCTTTGCAATGGTGAAGTTGGATTGACAATCGGAGGAGGCATCTAGTACTTTCCTGGAAATTGCTCTTGTGGACCTGAAACTAAGCCGGATGGCTCCTTTCCCAACAGCAGCAGTCCTTTTAACTGTAATAGGAAGTCCGGAATTGACTCTTCCTTGCTCACTCTCATCGAAAGCAGCTTTTGAAGGATGAAGAGGTGATTTGAGAGAGCTGTTGATTGGTGTACATGTACAAGGTTCTCATAAGCCTTTGATGCATATGTCATACCTTCGAGGTGGACATGCTATGACTCGTGGTCTGATGTCACAAGAATCGCAAGCGCCATGTCATTTTTAAAACTCCACGCTTGATATCTAGCATGTGTTTTTGGAGATTCAACCTCTTCTCCAAGGAACATCTTCAAGTAGCCATCTACTCTCATGAGAATCTCAAATTGCCATTTCCACAAGGGAAAACCTATCCTAATGAACTTTGATATCCATACATTGACCTGCTCGAGAGTGAGTGTCAGGGGTATCATCATACTACTTCTCTACGTTTTTGCTTCCTTGCTTCGTTGAGGCTGATGTAGGCTGATCTAGGTTGTTGTATCCTACAAGTTCAAAAGGTGCAAATCCGTCGCTTACCCCTTAGCCGTTGATAACATGCAAACAAAGAACGCACACTAGCAAACCCAGGGTCGTGCCTCCAAGGGCAGATTTTATCCTTGTTGAAGCCCAAGGGTCGTACCGCCAAAGGCAGAGCTTATCCTTGGTCCTTGTTTGCTAAGTGTCAAAACACGCTGTTGGAGCTGATGGAGCTGATGGAGCAGATGGAGCTTATGCACGCTGCAAGACAAAGAGGGCGATTAATCGCACAAAAGCGTACCTTAGAACTAGTTTGTGTGGGCCTATAGCCCTTTCTCAACCTGCTTGAGGCGACGGTCTAGAAAATGGGTCCAGACACTATGGTTCCCGCCGACCACTCTTCATACTACAACCAAGAGATGATATCACCGTCAGAGCCAAGGTTCTACACTAAGCAGTTCATAGGAATCACTTCCTCACACTGTCCTTAGCACCTGGTCACTTTCGCACGAGGAGCGAATTCCTGGGGCTTAGACCAACCAACGCTTCTTTAGTGTGTGCCTCTGGTGGACAACTTTGTTAGGAGTCTCAAAGGTAAGAAGTGTACTCAATGACAGGCAACTGACAGGTTCTTATAGTCATAGAGCGAGCCTCTAGCCTAGGCACGTAGTGGCTCCTTGGATGAGTCACTTTGGCTATCTGGATTACGCCATCTCCTTTGCTACATGACGCCCCTTGTGACTGCCAAGTGGCGCCAACCACTAGGAAGGACCTTAAGATGTTCTAAGATGTCTCTTAGAACTTTCCTGTCCCCCTTGTGGTCACAAAGAAAATAAGTCACGGGGCTGGGATTTGACTCAGTGACCTCTCAATCCAGAGACTAACTCGAGAACATCTATGCCAGGAGTTATCCTAGGTAGTGTTTACTATATAGATACCGACTAGGGAAGAAAGATCGATTACAAAAGCCCACCTCGGGCTTTTATGTGCCTCTTGAACGGTGGTGCAGTCTCTTGGGCAAGCAGAAAGCAAGACTGTGTCTTCCTCTATACTACTGAGGCACAGTACAGCACTCTATTAGAAGCATGCAAGGAGACACTATGGCTACGTAGTTTGCTTGCCGAGATGGAATGCCACAAATGGAAGCAATAAAGTTCCGCATGGAAAACAAGAGTGCCATAAAAGTCGCACAAGATGATTTCATCTCCCGGTAAACCAAGTACATCGACATCAGGTACCACTACTCACCCGACGTGTTGGAACTATAGGAGAGAGTGAGCCTTGGAGCACCGAACATGTGGTACTAAAAGAGCATCATTTGTGCTAAAAATGGTTGCTCAGTCATTTAATATGATGGAGTACATATAAATCTAGAGCCTGGACAAGTCAGCCCTCTCACAAGCTCCACTCCTTTGCCATGGAGGCTAAGGCTCACACACTAGAGTCCATAGATTCACTCAAGAGAGGAAATTGGCGTAGCAATTAGGCTCACCAGCCACACACGACCTAGAGAGCTAGAAAATGCTTTTATGGCACACTCCTAGTAGACACGTAATCAACAATCCCATGAAGAGTCACCATGTATCCATGGCTAGCATACAAGGATCTCAGATCACGTAAAAAGTAAGGAGAGGTACCTTTTTCCTAGTCACCACACTCTGACCAGGCAAGCCAAGAAACTAAGCCCTTTTTGGATATTTTTTCCATCACGCCTTCATCGTAAAACTCTTGCTTTTTTATTTTCTCAAGTTCAGGCATGAACCATCGCCCATGGTCATCCACACTCCAGCGATTGATGACCTAAAAAAATTGAAAAACATCATCTCTCATAATCCGACTATTGGATCGATGATGTCAGATCAACAATTGGAACACGTATCTGGTACTTTCTTGAAAATTGCTCCTATGTGTCAACCTGCCTGAGGCAACCGTCTAGAAAACGGGTTCCGACAGAATGGCTCCCGCCAACCACTCTTGGTATTGCAACCAAGAGATTATATCACCCTCAGATTCAAGGTTCCACACTGAGGAGTTCATAGGATTAATTTCCTTGCATTGTGTCCTTAGCACCTGGTCACTTTCAGGCGAGGAGCTAACTCTTGGGGCTTAGACCAGCCAATGCTTCTTTAGTGTCTGCCTCTCATGGAAAACTCTGTTAGGAGTTTCGACAGTAAGAATTGTACCCAATGACAGGCAACTAACAGGTTCTCATAGTCGTAGAGCCAGCCTCTAGCCTAGGCGCGCATTGCCTCCTTCGATGAGCCACTTTGGGGGCAATCTGGATAGCAATATCCCCCCTGCCTACATGGCGCTCCATGTGACCGCCAAGTGGCGCCAGCCACCAGGAAGGACCTTGGAATGTTCTAAGATGTCTCTTAGAACCTTCATGTCGCCCTTTTGGTCACAAAGAAGATTAGTCATTGGGCTCGGATTTGACCTTTGACCTCTTGCTCTAGAGACTAACTCTGGAACGTCTAAGCCACAAGGTGTTGTCCTAGGTAGTGTTTGCTAGCTAAACAATTTAGTTCAGACCAAGGGGACTTGCTCTAAAGGAGCACTGCATGCCTTGTCTATCTGGACCAGATTTAGGCTGCTTACTCCAAGGAAGCAAGTCATGCCTAGTCTGTCCTATGCATGTCCAAATGTGAGCCATGGACAAGGTGCACATCAAGTCAACACTATGGACCTGAGACTAAGCTGGATGGCCCCTTTCCCAACAATCTCCCACATTTTTGCAATCAAAGTGGGCTGATTCCACATGCCTTCATGCAACACTGTTGCTTCTCACGAGTCACTAGCTATGTACAAGAATCAATGACTTGTTTGCCAGTTGGAGTAAACTCTAGTTTGATGGCACTCTCTTGCACCATTTCCTTGGTTAAGTGATATGCAATGTCAATGTGCTTCGTCTGCATGGTGCTCAAGAATCTTTGTGAGTGTAATTGCGCTCTATTTGTCAAAGTGTACAAGAATTATAGCAGTAGAACTCCCACTCATATGTGCCATGAGACGCCGAAGCAAACCTGCTTCCTTTGCTTGGCAGCAAAGAGAGACGTAATGAGCATCCGTATTTTAGGTGGCCACCGTTGGATCTGGAGGAGACAAGGAGTCTTGTAGCAGCGAGCATGTGGGAGTGAAAGGGCATCACTTATGCTAAAGAATGGTTGTTGAACCACTCAAAATGATAGAATGCATATAGAGCTAGAGCTTGGGCAAGCAAGCCCTCTCACAAGCAACACCACTTAGGCATGGAGGCTAAGGCTGAGTCACTAGAGTCCACAATCGCACACAAGAGAGGAAATCAGTCTAACAATCAGGCAGACCATTCACATACCACCTAGAGAGCTAGAGAATGCTCTCAGGGCGCACTCCTAGTGGTCACATCACCCACAAACCCATGGAGAATCGCCATGTGTCCATGGCTAGCACACAAGGATCTCACCTCACCTAAAAGTAAAGAGAGGTACCTTTATCCTAGTCAGCACACTCTGACAAGGCAATCCTAAGACCAAGGACCTTTTTGGATATTTCTCCCATCAGGTCTTGACCCTGGAGCTCTTGCCTTTTTCTTTTCTCCGGCTAAGGCATGGAGCCATCACCCATGACCACCCAGACATCGCGGTCCATGACCCCCAAAACTTTGAAAATTCATATCTCCCTATCCGACTGTTGGATCGGCCTGAAACATGGACTGTAGATAAATTGCCACCTGATCTTTCCAATGGTGAAGACCGATTGACGATCGGAGCCCACATCTAGAAGGTTCCTGGAACTTCCTCCTGTGGACCTGAAACTGAGCTGGATGGCTCCATTCCCAATAATCTCCCACTTTGCCCCAGTCAGAGTGGGCTGAGTCCACATGCCTTCATGCAAAGCTGCTTCTTCTCATGGGTCACTGACTTGGTGCAGAAATCAGTGACCTCCTGGTTGGTTGGAGTAAACTCCAGCTTGATAGCCCCCTCCTACACCATGTGCCTCATGAAGTGATATGCGATGTCAATGTGCTTGGTGTGTACATGGTGCTCAGGATTATTAGCGAGTACGATTACACTCTGGTTGTTGACGCGCACAGGAATTCGGACTGCTGTAGTCCCACTCATCTCCGCCATAGGACGCTGAAGCCAAACTCCTTCCTTGGCTCCAAAGCTGAGAGAGACGTACTCAACTTCTGTGCTCGAGGTGGCCACGACCACCTGCCGCTTAGTGCACAAGCTGATGGCACCTCCATTCATGAGAAACACATGTCGAGAGATGGACTTACGGGTCTCAGGATTTGAAACCCAATTTGCATCTATGTAGCTGATGATGCTGTTGTTGTTGCCATTGTAGGTGATGCTGACGTTGATGGTTTCAGCAAGGTAGCGCGAGATCCACTTTACTGCCTTCTGATACTCTGGTCGGGGATTAGCCATGTGCTGGCTCACAGCGCTCACAGCCTGTGCGAGGTCTCGCCTGGTTACGAGAATCAGGTACATGAGACTGCCGACTGCGCTCTGGTACTTCTACTGCTCAGCTACATCTGCTTCTCCATTGAAGCTCACGAGGTACTGCCGTACCTCTAGTGGCATGCCGATGGGTTTGGCCTCTGCCATGCCGAACCGCTATTGGACGTCCTTGATGTAGTGACTCTGCTGTAGCCAGAGAGAGCGTGATTTGTGGTCATACGTGATCTGGCTGCCGAGGAGGTATGACGACTCCCCAACATCAGACATCTAGAAGCGCTCCTGCATGGCCTCCTTGAACTCCTGTAGTGCAGACATGCTGTTGGAAAGGAGGAGCATGTCATCCACATAGATGATGATGATGAGTACCTCATGACCATGCTGCTTGCGATAGACGCTATAGTCACACTCACTGCGCTCAAACCCCATGCATTGCAACGCTGCATCCAACTCTGGTTCCAAGCACGCGATGCTTGCTTGAGGCCTTGCAGTGACTTCTACAGCTTGCAAACCAGGTTCTCCTGGCCATCCATGACGAACCCCTCCGGTTGCTCCATGTAAATCCCCCCCTCCAGGTCACCGTTCAGGAACGCCATCTTGACGTCCATGTGGTGGACCTCAAAGTTCTCTGCTCTTGCATAGGAAATGAGCGTACGCACATAGGCAATCTTTCAAATAGGAGCAAAGATTTCCGTGTAGTCGATGCTTTCCTGCTGCGAGTAGCCCATGGCGACCAGCCTTGCCTTGTGCTTTTCCAGGTTGCCATCTGCTCCTCGCTTCTTCTTGAACACGCACTTGCACTTGATCACCTTACGTCCGGGTGAACGCTTAGTCAGCTGCCACGTACCATAATCGAGCTCCGACTATATCTCCTGCTGCACAGCTTGCGCCCAATCTACTACATCTGGTGCAGCCATGGCCTCCTTGTACGACGCCGGCTCATCAGAGTATGCTGCAACGACGACGTTCATCTGGTCTGGTTTCTGGAGCATCCAGAAATGCCCGTGCTCACCAGGCTTGTAGTGCACCCTAAGAGGGTATCTTCGACCTTGTGCTAGAGCGTTAGCAGGCGGTTGACGCGTTGCTGCTTGCACAAGTGCTGCTGTTGATGGTGGTGCATCTTCTTCCTTTGCCTCTACTAATGAGGCCGTTGTATTTGCTACATCAGACATCGGAGAGTAGACTGGTTCTCCCATTGTCACTGTGGAGGAAGGATCAAGAGAGATTGGGTCACAAAGGATATCTGCTCCCATTGTCTCATCCGCTATTGCTTCTGCTGCCTCTTCATGGACAATGTTGGTGCTGATGACGTTGCTCTCGTTGAAGACAACATCCCTAGAGATGATGACGTGGCCTGTATTCCTCTTGTAGAGGCGATAGGCCTTGCTTGCCACGTTGTAGCCAATCATCAGCATATGCGCACTATTTGCGTCCCATTTCTGCCACTTCTCCTTGGGCATGTGCATTTGTGCAAGGCTGCCAAATGCTCGGAGATGACCCACGCTCGGTTTCTTGTCGAACCACACCTTGTTGAGCCGCGTGTAGCATGGAGCGGTTCTTGATTAAGACTGTAGTGCTCACGGCTTTAGCCCGGAAGTCGTATGTCTGCCGAGGCGCGTGTAGCATGGAGCGCGCCGACTCTACAATGGTACGGTTGGCGCATTCTGCTACTCGGTTCTGCTGCGGCGAGTACGGCGCGGTACGCTACGCGTTGATGCCACCTGCTGCGAGGAAGTCTTGGAACTCCTTGCTCAAGTACTCTCCACCGCGAGCGCTGTGCAGGGCCTTGATCTTCTTGCTATTCTGGTTCTCCACCATGGCCTTGAACTCCTTGAACCTGTCAAAGCACTGGTCCTTCGAAGGAAGGATGTACACAGCAGTGTAACGGCTGAAATCATCAATGAATGCCAGGAAATACCTAGAGCCTCCAAAGCTCTGGGTCTGCATGGCTCTGGACAAGTTCGTGTGGACCAGCTCCAAGACCTCCTTCGCAAGCTCCCCTGCTCAAGAGAACGCCTCTCGGTGCTGGAGAGAGGGAGCCCCGGAGCAGCGAGCATGTGTGATTGGAAGGGCATCACCTGTGCTAAAGAATGGTTGTTCAATCACTCAAAATGATGGAGTACATATAGACCAGGACATGAAACTGAGCCGGATGGCTCCTTTTCCAACAATCTCCCACTTTGCCGCAGTCAGAGTGGGCTTAGTCCAGATGCCTTCATGCAAATTGTTGGAAAAGGAGCCATCCGGCTCAGTTTCATGTCCTTTATCCTAGTCAGCACACTCGGACAAGGCAATCGTAAGACCAAGGACCTTTTTGGATATTTCTTCCATCAGGTCTTGACCCTGGACCTCTTGCCTTTTTCTTTTCTCAGGCTAAGGCATGGAGACATCACCCATGGCCACCCAGACATCGACGGTCCATGACCCCCGAAACATCCAAAATTCATATCTCCCAATCCGACTATTGGATCGGCCTCAAACTTGGACCGCATACATTTTGCCACCGGATCTTTCCAATGGTGAAGTCAGATTGACAATCGGAGTAGGCATCTGGTACCTTCCTGGAAATTGCTCTTGTGGACATGAAACTGAGCCGGATGGCTCCTTTTCCAACAATCTCCCACTTTGCCGCAGTCAGAGTGGGCCTAGTCCAGATGCCTTCATGCAAAACTGCTGCTTCTCACGGGTCACTCGCTTGGTGGAAAAATCAGCGACCTGCTTCCTAGTTAGAGTAAACTCCAGCTTGATAGGATCCTCCTACACCATGTGCCCGATGAAGTGATATGCGATGTCAATGTGCTTGGTACGTACATGGTACTCACGATTCTTGGCGAGTGCGATTGCGCTCTGGTTATCGACGAGCACAGGAACTGGAATTGATGCACTCCCACTCATCTCCCCATGAGACGCTGAAGTCAAACTGCTTCCTTGGCTCCAAATGTGAGAGAGATGTACTCAGCTTCTGTGCTTGAGGTGGCCACGACCACTTGCCGCTTGCTGCACCAGCTGATGGCCCAACCATTCATGAGGAAGACATGTCCAGAGATGGACTTACGGTCCTCAGGGTTTGAAGCCCAATCTGCATCTGTGTAGCCGATGATGCTGTTTTCATTGCTGTTGTAGGTGATGCCAATGTTGATGGTTCTAGCAAGATAGCGGAAGATCCACTTCACTCCGTTCTGGTTCTCAGGTCCGCGGTTTGCCATGTGCTGGCTTACAACGGTAATAGCCTATGCGAGGTCTGGCCTGGTTGCCACCATCAGGTACATGAGGCTACCGACGGCACTCTAGTACTTCTGCTGCTCAGTTGCATCTGCTTCTCCATTAAAGCTCACGAGGTACTGCCGCGTCTCCAGCGGCGTGCTGATGGGTTTTGCCTCCGCCATGCCGAATCGATACAAAACATCCCTGATGTAGCGGCTCTACTGCGGTGAGAGAGAGCGTGACTTGTGGTGACGCGTGATCTGGATACCGAGGAAACATGATGCCTCCCCGAGATCAGACATCTGGAAGCGCTCCTATATGGCTTTCTTGAACTCCTGCAGTGCAGACATGCTGTTGGAAAGGAGGAGCATGTTATCCACACAGATAATGATGATGAGGATCACATGCTCATGCTGCCAGCAATACACGCTCTAATCACACTCGCTGCGCTCAAACCCCATGCACCGCAATGCCGCATCCAACTTTTGATTCCAAGCACGCGACGCTTGCTTGAGGCCGTACAACGACTTTTGCTACTTGCAAACCAGGTGCTTCTGGCCATCCATGATGAACCCCTCCGGCTGCTCCATGTAGATCTCCTTATCCAAGTCACCATTCAAGAATGCCGTCTTGACATCCGTGTGGTGAACCTCGAAGTCCTCAGCTGCTATATAACAGAGTGTCACTCTGCACTTAGGGTTTAGGGTTAACGGCGTCGACAGGCAAACCGCCGATTGCCCTTGGTGTTTCAACCAAGGTAGAGATCACCCACGGAGTGGTGTTTCCACATTGAAAGGTTCATTTAGCTTGTCCAAACCCTGGCCAGAGAGTGTTCCAAACTCTCACCCAGCAGGCAATGCTACACACCAAAGTGTGCACTTGCACTTCTTCTTTACCATCTTTCTTGGTGGCCAACAAGGGATTTGTTTTCTCCCAAGTCTCAAGAGTAAGAGATGATTTATAATCACATGCAAATCATAGGCCTCATATAGTCTGTGGTTAGTGCTCCCAGTGGCTCCTTGGAGGGGCATCCCTCCAAGGCCACCCTAGACAGTGTCATCAGCTTTTATGACATGGCACCCTCTGTGACCACTAAGTGGCACTTGATCCACCTTGGACATTAGAGGCTTGTAGGAAGCTTCCTCGGCCCTTTTGCGTCACAAAGAAAACTTGGTCATTACGGGATTTGACCCCGGACCTCTCGCTTGCAAAACGGTGCCTTCACCCACTAGGCTGTAGGAAGTTGTCATAAGGAGTATGCACCAGGTAGACTACTAAGAGTAGACCAAGGGGACTTACTCCACAAGGATGAGCAGTGCATGCCTTGTCTCTCTCAGTCTCTCTTGCATGTCGTTGGGGGACTTGCGCTACAAGCGCAGTGCATACCCAGTCTAAATCTTCCACAAATTGAACCAGGAGCATACACAGAACATAACAAACTCTCTCTTGAATCTACGTCCATCTGTGGCTACATTCCTGCTACGGCCATGGGTCCAGCGATGACGGCCACTTGTGAAGTAGGCCGCCCATTCAGCCCTGGTCTACTGCGCTCACCATCCCGATGCCCTGTGCTCCTGCCATAAGCGGGTCACTATCTAGCGGCTTTGTCAGGAAGTCCGCAAGCATCTGCTTGGTCGCAATGTCTTGCAGATCCACCACTCCCTTGGCGATGAGGTCGCGCGTGTAGTGATAGCGGATGTCGATGTGCTTGGTCCGCCTGGAGAGGGTGTCCTTGAACGCGATGTCCATCGCGCTCTGGTTGTCGACGTGGACGACCGAGGCATCCTTCTATGGTGCGTGCATCTCAGTGAGGAAGCTGCGTAGCCACTGCGTCTCCTTGCACATCTCAGACAGCGCCACGTACTCAGTNGCAAGCATCTGCTTGGTCGCAATGTCTTGCAGATCCACCACTCCCTTGGCGATGAGGTCGCGCGTGTAGTGATAGCGGATGTCGATGTGCTTGGTCCGCCTGGAGAGGGTGTCCTTGAACGCGATGTCCATCGCGCTCTGGTTGTCGACGTGGACGACCGAGGCATCCTTCTATGGTGCGTGCATCTCAGTGAGGAAGCTGCGTAGCCACTGCGTCTCCTTGCACATCTCAGACAGCGCCACGTACTCAGTTTCTGCAGTTGAGATGGAGACACAGTCCTGCTTGCGGCTGGCCCATGACATAGTGCTGCCGTTCACAAGGCACACAAAGCCCGAGGTGGACTTCCCATCATCCACGTTACCTCCAAAACCTGCGTCGGTATAGCACTTGAGGCGCAAAGGGTCTGTTCCTTAAAGGCCGCTGTACTACAGCCCCATGTGCCGTGGCTTGTTGAGATAGCGGAAAATGCGCTTCACGACCTCCCACTGGAGTGACCCAGGGTTGGTCACGAACCGACAGACTAGCCCCACAGCAAATGAGATGTCCGGCCGCGTGCCAACCATGGCATACATGATGCTACCCACCGTAGATTGGTATGGCACATCGTGCATTTCGCGGCGCTCAGCTTCCATGCTGGAGGAGTGGGCGGAGGTGAGATTGCACTTTGTGGGGAGAGGAGTACTGAGGGGTTTGGCGTCTTCCATGCCATATCGCCAAAGCACCTCTGAAATGTACTTCGTCTGGTTGAGCTTGATGGTGCCTACAGCTCGGATGCGATGTATGGCGATACCCAAGTAGTACGCAAGCTTGCCCATGTCCTTCATTTGAAACCGCTCATGCAGCTTCTCCTTGAGGGCCTCGAGGGCCTTCATGGAGGTGGAGTTCAGAATAAGGTCATCCACGTACACCGCTACCAGTACAGCCCCTGATCATCCGCACACACATACACGCTGGGGTCGTTGTGGCAGTGCGAGAAGCGTAGGCCAGCCATGAAGCTGTCCATCTCCTTATACCAGATCCTTGGGACCTGTTTCAGCTCGTAGAGCGCCTTGATGAGGCGACACACCTGCCCGGGTTTTGCCTTGACACCCTCGGGCACCTCCATTAGTATCTCCTTGTCAAGCTTCCCGTAGAGGAAGGCGGTCTTGACGTCCATCTGGTGGATTTCCATGTTGCGTACCGCAGCCACAGTTAGCAAGGTGCGGATGGAGGGGAAACACGCGACAAGAGAGTAGGTCTGGTCGTACTCAGACCCTGCTCTC
>SZWC01000324.1:112483-159826 GCA_023375785.1 Penium margaritaceum | reverse complement strand
TTGTGGCAGTGCGAGAAGCCTAGGCCAGCCATGAAGCTATCCATCTCCTTATACCAGATCCTTGGGACCTGTTTCAGCTCGTAGAGCGCCTTGATGAGGCGACACACCTGCCCGGGTTTTGCCTTGACACCCTCGGGCACCTCCATTAGTATCTCCTTGTCAAGCTTCCCGTAGAGGAAGGCGGTCTTGACGTCCATCTGGTGGATTTCCATGTTGCGTACCGCAGCCACAGTTAGCAAGGTGCGGATGGAGGGGAAACACGCGACAAGAGAGTAGGTCTGGTCGTACTCAGACCCTGCTCTCTGCGAGAACCCCTTCGCGACAATCCTTGCCTTGTACTTGTCGATGCTGTTGTCTTGCTTGCGTTTGATGCGAAAGACCCACTTCACGTCCACCACGTGTACGTTTTGTGGTCTGTCCACCAGCTCCCACATTCCGTTCTCTTCGATGGAGGCAAGCTCGCTCTCCATCGCCTCCTTCCACTTAGCGGCGTCTGGCCGCGAGAGAGCCTCGGCGATGGTAGCCGGCTCTCCCTGCGCAAGGCACGACCAATCAGGCCAGTCCACTCGGCCTTCCCTCCGTCGTACGGCTTCGCAGGCTTTGCTTGGCGCTCACTATGCCGCAATGGTGCTGGTGCTGACTGCTTGTGCTACTGTTGCTGTATTACTTCCCCAGGAGGGGTCGCTGGGAGGGAAGAGCCACTGGCCTCTGAGAAGGCCTCGGATGTCTCCGACGCGGTGTCGAATGTCAACTCCGCTTTAGCCTGAGCGGATGCTCTCCCTAAATTGGCAGCCTCGCTCTCTACGGCCACTGGCGTCCCATGCCAGTTAGGCAGGGGTGTGTCACCCGCCTTTAGCAGCACGATCCACTCTCCCTGTTTTGGAGAGTTCTCTGGGTCCACCAGTTCTTCCTTGCCGTGTGACTCTTCCTGGAAGGTCACATCTCTGGAGGTGATGACTCTCCTTGCTGCCTGGTCCCATAGCCTGTACGCCTTGTGCGCGGCCTCGTAGCCGATCATCACATACTTGCGCGCACGTACATCCAACTTCCTTGCTCCTTGCCCATCCTGGACTTTGGCCCGAGCCGTGCAGGAGAATGCCTTTAGATGAGAGGCATCCGGCTTCTTTCCCGACCACGCCTCCTGCGGCGTCATGCGTTCTGCATTTTGCTCCTTTTCTGCCCCCTTGCTGCGTAGTGCTGCAGCAGGCATGAGGTTGATGAGGTAGCATGCAGTAGGCGCTGCTTCCGCCCAGAAGCGAGGAGGGAGCTTTGAGTCGAACAACATGGTTTGCGTCATGGCCAGAATGGTCTGGTTCATGCGCTCGGCCACGCCGTAGCTTTGCGGTGTGTAGGGGGTAGTAGGTTGGTGGACAATGCCGTGTGCCGGAATCCACAGCTTGCACCCTTCCCACTCTTCGCCGTTGTCACTCTGCAGGGCTTTGACCTTCTGCCTGGTTTCTCGCTCCACCATGGCGACAAACTGTTGCAGGTGCTCCAGCACCTCTCCCTTGGTTTTGAGGATGTACACCCACATCTTCCGAGAGTAATCATCGATGAAGGTGAGGAGGTACTTGGAGCCGCCATTGGACGTGGTACGCATGGGGCCACACACGTCGCTGTGGACAAGGTCGAGTATGCCCTATGCTCTGCGACCGTTTTTGGAGAAGCGTTTCAGCTTTCTCTTGCCTTGCAGGCAAGCCTCACACCCAGCGTTGCATCCACCCTTCAGCTCACACCCCTCCAGCTTGCGTAAACGCTTCTGCTCCTGCATGACCTACGGGGTGCTGTCGGCCACGTGCCCAAGACGTTTGTGCCATAGCTTCGCAGTTGCTGCTCTCGTGTCTTTAGCCGCCACAGCAGGCGGCATGGATGGTGTCTTGGTATTTGGCAATGGTGCAACTTCTGCTCCTGCCTCTGCCGCCCCAGCATGCCCTTCCGCGCTCTTTGTCTGCAGAACGTATAGTCCATCCATTCGTGGCACCTTGGCGACAAGGTCTGACACAGCGTAGGTAATTGTCATGTCCTCGTTCTTGAGGATGATGGCTTCCTTCTGTGTGAACACCACCGTCATCGCGTGATCTGTAATTCGCGAGACGGAGAGGAGGTTCGCGGCGAAAGTTGGCATGTAGACGACGTTCTGCAGCCGCAACTCCTTGTCAGCTCCGTTGAGCTGCGTGTGCACGACCTCTCCCTCACCAGCTACGTACTTAATGCCGCCATTGGCGCATCGGAGCTTGGCCGTGGACAGTGTGAGGGACGAAAAGCCACATCCCTCGCAAGAGGTGTGGTATTTTGTGCCACTGTCAAGCCCGAAGGCTCCTTTCGTAGCAGCGCAGAGCCCTTGGGAGGGGCCTTGCTCTCGGCCATCATGCTCGTGGACGTCGAGTCCACCTTCTTACTCACGTTGCTACTCCCACCACCGCCTCCTTCCTTCTTTGGTGCGCGACACACCCGTGCCCAATACCCCGCCTTGACAAAGTTGTGGTACTTGCCTTTCTTCTTGCCGCTCTTCCCGCCACCACTGTCTCTGTTGTTGCCATGAGAGGAGGTGCCTCCCGAGCCACTCGCATACGCGGCGTTACTGATGATGCCGCTGTTACGCCGCATGGCCTCGTTCCGGACAAACTCGGAGACACGAGGGTACGTGATCTCCGACTCCTTCCAACAAACCAAGGTGGTGATCATCGGAATCCAGCTTGGCGGCAAGGCCATGAGGAGAATCATGGCCTGCATCTGTTGGTCGAGCTGCCAGGACATGGCGCGGGCTTCTTGAAGCAGTCCTTCAAAGTGCTGGAGGAAGTCCGAGATGGACTCCCCCTCGCCCACCCGCAGCCCGATGGGGCGCTGCAGGATGAAGAGTCGATTGGCGAGGGAAGTTGACTGGTACACGTTTGTCAACTTGGTGTAAGCCTCAGCTGCCGTCGTGCACCCAACGATGTGGGAGATCAGGGAGGGGTTTATGGACATGACGAGGAGTGCGAGAGCGATGTCATTCCGCTCTTGTCACCTTGCGTATTCCGCGCTTACCTTGTCCTCCGGTGGTACCTCCGTCCCTTTCAGCATGTTGAGGTATCTGTGCACGCGCATCATGACCTCAAACTGCCATTTCCACGTGCCGAAGGCTTTGCCATCAAAACATGTGATGGAGTTGGCCGCACCCAACTCGGCGGGCCGTGAGTTGACAGGAAGGATCTCTTGACATCCCGGCATGACTGCAGTGTAGTGAAGGATACTCACTTAGTCTCTGCTGTTCTGCTTCGTTGAGGCCGATGTAGGCTGATGAGGCTGATGACTACTACAGATTTTCAAGGTGCAGTCTGTTGCACACTCCACCAGTCGATGGTCTTCTAGCTATTGTGGAGGAAGTGCTCCCACAAACATGAGGTCGTACCCACAAGGCCAGAGCGTAACCTGCTTAGGACTCGAGGGTCATACCAACAATGGCCGAGCGTATCCTCGTTCCTTGTCCATGGAGAGTAAAAGTGGATCACGGGTCCAACCCGCGTCCGGTCTCTCACAATGTGTACCTTGGTCCAAGTGGACCAACGATGAAGCAGATGGAGCAGTGGTGTCTTGTGTGTTGCGGATGTACCTGTCACGTGAACTGAGCGGTGGTTCAAAGCAAAAGTTTCCTGACCAGTGTCGGCCCATAACCCTTTGTCACTCCACACTTGGCCAGGGTCTAGAGTAAACGGCGCCGACATGCAAACCGCCCACCGCCCTTTGTATTTCAACCAAGGTGGAGATCACCCACAGAGTGGTGTTTCCACACTGAAAGGTTCACTTAACTTGTCCCAATTGTGGCCGAAGAGTGTTCCAAACTCTCAACCAACTGGCAATGCTACCCACCAAAGTTTGTACTTGCACTTGTTCTTTACCCTCTTTCTTGGTGGCCAAGAAGGGATTAGTTTTCTCCCAAGTCTCAAGAGTAAGAGATGATATATAATCACATGCAAATGACAGGCCTTGTATAGTCTCTGGTCAGTGCTTCCACTGGCTCCTTGGAGGGGCCTTCCCCCAAGGCCACCCTAGACAGTGTCATCAGCTTTGATGACATGCCACCCTCTGTGACCGCCAAGTGGCGCTTGATCCACCTTGGACATTAGAGGCTTCTAGGAAGCTTCCTTGGCCCTTTTTAGTCACAAAGAAGGTTTGGTCATGGCGGGATTCTACCCCAGACCTCTCGCTTACAAGACGGTGCCTTCACCCACTAGGCTGTAGGAAGTTGTCCTAAGGAGCATGCACCAAGTAGACTACCAAGAGTAGACCAAGGGGACTTACTCCACAAGGATGAGCAGTGCATGCCTTGTCTCCCTCAGCCTCTCTTGCATGTCGCTGGGGGACTTGCGCTACAAGCACAGTGCATACCCAGTCTAAATCTTTTGCTGATTGGATTCGGGGCATACACAAAACATAACAGAGAGGAGCTTGCGCATAGAGGCAAACCTTGCAACAGGGGCAAAAGTTTTTTGTGTAGTCGATGCCCTCCTGCTGCGAGTAGCCCTTGGCGACCAGCCTTGCCTTGTACTTTTCCACATTACCATCTGCTCATCGCTTCTTCTTGAACACCCACTTGCACTTGATCACCTTACGTCCAGGTGTCGCTCAGTCAGCTCCCACATGCCATTATCCAGCTGTGACTATATCTTCTGCTGCACGGCTTACGCCCAATTTGCTGCATCCGGTACAGGCATGGCCTCCTTGTATGATGTTGGCTCATCTGAATGTGCTGAAACTGTGACGTTCATCTGTTCTGGTTTTTGGAGCATCCAAAAATAACCGTGTTCACCAGGCTTGTAACGCACCCTAAGAGGGTTCCTGCGGCCTGGTGTTGAAGCGTTAGCGGGCAGCTGGCACGGTGCTGCTTGCGCAACTGCTGTTGCTGGTGGTGCTACATCTCCCTCCTCTGTTTTTGCCGATGAGGCTGTTGTATCTGCTACATCAGACATGGGTGAGTAGTGTCATTCTCCCACTCTCACAGTAGAGGAAGGATCGGGAGAGACTGGGTCAGGAAGGATTTCTGCTCCCACTGTCTCGTTAGTTGCTGGTTCTACTGCCTCTTCACACACAATGTTGGGGCCGATGACGTTGCTCTCGTTGAAGACAACATCCCTGGAGATGATGACGTGGCCTGTATCCATCTTGTAGAGGCGATACGTCTTGCTTGCCACGTCGTAGCCAATGATCAGCATCTGCGCGCTCTTTGCATCCCACGTTTGGTGCTTCTCCTTTGGCACATGCATGTGCGCCATGCTGCCAAACGCGCAAAGATGACCCACGCTCGGCTTCTTGCCAAACCGCGCCTCGTACGGCGTCATGTGCTCCAGGGCCTTGGTTGGACTACGGTTCTTGATGTACATCGCATTGCTTACTGTTTCCGCCAAAAAGTCGTAGGCGAGCCAAACCACGTGCAAGATGGAGCGCACTGACTCAACAATGGTGCGGTTGGCGCATTCTGCTACGCAATTCTGCTACGGCAAGTATGGTGTGGTACGCTGCGCCTTGATGCCTGTTGCTGCGAGGTAGTCCTGGAACTCCTTGCTCAGGTACTCTCCACCACGGTCGTTACGCAGCGCCTTGATTTTCTTGCCAGTCTGGTTCTCCACCATGGCCTTGAACTCCTTGAACCTGTCAAAGCACTGGTCCTTGGAGGAAAGGAAGAACACAGCAGTGTAACGGCTGAAATCATCAATGAAGGTGAGAAAAAACCTAGAGCTACCAAAGCTCTCGGTCTGCATCGGGCCACACAAGTCAGTGTGGACCAACTCCAGCACCTCCTTCGCGCGCTCTCCTGCTCCAAAGAACGCCTCGCGATGGTTATTGCCCTCCAAACAGCCGATGCACAACTGCTGCTCGAAGTTAAAGATGGTGGGCAAGTCACGCACCATCTCCTTCGTTTGAAATTGCTATAAGGCGCGTATGTTGATGTGGCCGTAGCGCACATGCCAGATCTCGCCATATGTCGCCTACACCAATGCTGCAAGACTCTGCTCACGCGGGATCTTGGTCGCCCACGGCAGGCGATACATGTCGTCCTCCTTTCCCGACGAAGCCAACTCCTCTCTTGTATCCTTGTTGAGGATGTAGCCATAGTCATCATCGAAGATGACGCGCAGTCCTCTGTTGGTGAGAGAGGACACTTAGAGAAGGTTGAACGCAGCATTAGGCACATACAGCACACCATGGAACACTCCCTCTTCAATGCCACGCGGGGTCTCCAGCCACATCTCCACAATCCCAATCCCCTCAGCATACACCACCCGATCATCACCCATAGCGATAGGACAGGGAGGGATGGACAGCAGCTGTCTAAACCACTCCTTGTGATGTGGGAGGCTCTTGGTACATCCTGAGTCCTTGTACCATCCGAGATCCGCCTTCTCCACCTGCGACATGTCAGACTTCCCCATGAAGAGATGGTCGCGGACCTCCTTGGCCACATTCATGTTCCCCAAGTGGCGCACACCAGCCTGGTTTTGCTCTTGCTGCTCACGCTGCTGTGACTGCTGCTGCTGTTGCTGCTTTTGCTACTGTTGCTGCAATGAGTGCTGCTGCTGCTGCTCCTTCTGGTCCCTCTTGAGCTTGAAACACTTCTTTTTGTAGTGTCGCTCTTTCTGGCAGTAGTGGAATTGGCCTTTCTTTGTGCCTTTCTACTTCCTAGACTATTGCTGTTTTTGCTGGTTGCGTGAGCTCGTGGCTTCAAAAGCTGCTTCACTGCTGCCACCGCCATTGCGCTTTGGTGCATTGCAACGCAATTCCACCTACACCAGGTGTGTGTGCAGATGAAGTGGAAGTTGAGAGTTGGCTGGCAATCCAGCGTCCCTCGCATCGTGTCATAGCTGGTTAGGTATCCCCTCAGTAAGAGGAGGATGAAGCGCGTCTCTTCAACAAGGATATCGACGGCTCTCAGCTGCTTCGCCAGCTCCTTTGCCCTGTCCAGATACGTGTCCATCCCTTCACTTCCCTGCATTTTCAGCGCCATCATCTTTTCCTCCAAAAGCATGAGGAATACGGGATCCTTGCTCTCATACTTCTTGCACAACGTGTCCCATCCCTCCTTTGCAGTAGCCTTGTCACTCACGTACTAAAGATGCAGGTTGGAGATGGTGTTGACAAGCAACTTGTAGGCCCGCCTGTCCTTCTTCTACTCCTCATACACCTGGTACACTTGTACAAGAACCCGCATCAACTGCACCCTTTCACAGCATCTTCTCTGCCACCACCTGCGCTACGGAGATGCCTTCTGCCTGTGGAACTGGAGCCAGCTCGTCGCCGCTCACCACCTCCCATAAGCCCCTCTCCTCGAAAAGGAGGCGGGTACGGATCTTCCAAAACGTGAAGTTGGCATGTCCCTCCCGCCTCTCCAAAAGCTGGGCTGCTGCTACAATTCCAGCTGCTGCCATTTTGAGCCTTGGTGATGCTCAGCGCTGCCCTTGGATGACGGCGCTATCCCTGCTTCTGCTACTACTTCTGCCAGAAATCTGTCTGACAGAAAATGGACTATGGATGCCACCAGACTACAATTTTGGAAAAATGGAGCTTACCACTGGAAATATCAGCTCAAAACCTTTCAGATCGACCCATAAAACAGGGTCATCAACAGGGGATTTTGAAAGACATGCCCTCTTGAAAACAGGGTATGCTTCTTCTCCTACTCCAACTCAGACCAGCAAGCTTGTAAACAGCGTTTCTCCCAAACGAATCAAAGGAATGTAAACATGTTTGCACCAATGAAAAGCTTAGGAAAAATGCTACAATTCGCATGTGCCTTGTTTTAAATTTGACAAAGAAACGAGATAGTTATGGTCATCAAAAGGCGACTGACTTACTCATAGAGAATAGTGTAGCCATGGCCGACCTCGTTTTGAGCATAACTCTCAATCCGACCATTGGATCTTTACGATCTTGTGATCGTTTGAAAGCTTGTCTCTTGAAATTGAACATTCGTTGGAGAATTGTCAAATCTGGTGAAGGTTTGACCCCAACCTGTCACTCTCAAAGTGACGGCCTGTGCTTGCTGAAAGTGGCAGAACTTGGTCCCGATACCAAATATTGGAACTGGAGGAGAGAGGGAGCCTTGCAGCAGCGAGCATGTGTGATTGGAAGGGCATCACTTGTGCTGAATAATGGTTATTTAATCACTCAAAATGATGGAGTACATATAGAGCTAGAGCTTCGGCAAGTCAGTCCTCTCACAAGGCACACCACTTAGCCATGGAGGCTAAGGCTCACACACTAGAGTCCATAATCTCACACAAGGGAGGAAATCAGCCTAGCAATCAGGCGGACCACTCACACACGACCTAGAGAGCTAGAAAATTCTCTCATGGCACACTCATAGTGGTCACATAACGTACAAACTTATGGAGAATCCCCATGTGTCCATGGCTAGCACAAAAGGATATCATCTCATCTAAAAGGAAAGGAGAGGTACCTTTATCAAAGTCAGCACACTCTGACAAGGCAATCCTAAGACCAAGGACCATTTTGGATGTTTCTCCTATGAGGTCTTGACCCTGGACTTCTTGCCTTTTTCTTTTCTCAGGCTAAGGCATGGAGCCATCACCCATGGCCACCCAGACATCGACGGTCCATGACCCCCGCACCCTTTGTCACCCTTTGTCACTCCGCACTTGGCCACGGTCTAGAGTAAACGGCACCGACAGGCAAACCGCCGACCGCCCTTGGTATTTGAACGAAGGTAGAGATCACCCACATAGTGGTATTTCCACACTGAAAGGTTCACTTAGCTTGTCCCAACCGTGCCCGGAGAGTGTTCCAAACTCTCACCCAACTGGCAATGCTACACACCAAAGTGTGCACTTGTACTTGTTCTTTACCCTCTTTCTTAGTGGCCAACAAGGGATTAGTTTTCTCCCAAGTCTCAAGAGTAAGAGATGATATATGATCACACGCAAATGACAGGCCTTATATAGTCTCTGGTCAGTGCTCCCGGTGGCTTCTTGGAGGGGCCTCCCCCCAAGGCCACCCTAGACAGTGTCATCAGCTTTGATGACATGGCACCCTCTGTGACCGCCAAGTGGCTCTTGATCCACCTTGGACCTTAAAGGCTTCTAGGAACCTTTCTTGGCCCTTTTTAGTCACAAAGAAAATGTGGTCCGGGCGGGATTCGACCCCGGACCTCTCGCTTGTGAGACGACGCCTTCACCCACTAGGATGTAGGAAGTTGTCCTAAGGAGCATGCACCAGGTAGACTACCAAGAGTGGACCAAGGGGACTTACTCCACAAGGATGAGCAGTGCATGCCTTGTCTCTCTCAGCCTCTTTTGTTTGTCGTTGGGGGACTTGCGCTACAAGCGTAGTGCATACCCAGTCTAAATCTTTCGCTGATTGGACTAGGGGCATACACAGAACATAACAAACTTTCCCTTGCACCTGCGTCCATCTGCGGCTAGATTCGTGCTGCAGCCATGGGCCCAGCGATGTTGGCCACCGGTGAAGTAGGCCGCCCGTTCAGCCCTCGTCTGCTACGCTCACCATCCCGATGCCCCGTGCCCCTGCCATGTGCGGGTCACTGTCTCGCAGCTTCGTCAGGAAGTCCGCGAGCATCTGCTTGGTTGCGATACACTGCAGATCCACCACTCCCTTGGCAATGAGGTCGCGCGTGTAGTGATAGCGGATGTCGATGTGCTTGGCCCGCCTGGAGAGGGTGTCCTTGAACGCGATGTCCACAGCGCTCTGGCTGTCGACGTGGACGACTGTGGCCTCCTTCTGTCTTGCTTGCGGCTGGCCCATGACACAGCGCCGCCATTCACAAGGCACACAAAGCACGAGGTGGACTCCCTATCATCCACGTTGCCTCCAAAATCTGCGTCGGTGTAGCACTTGAGGCGCAAAGGGTCTGTTCCTTGGAGGCCGCCGTACTACAGCCTCATGTGTCGTGTCTTGTTGAGATAGCGCATAATGTGCTTCACGGCCTGCCAATGGAGTGGCCCAGGATTGGCCACGAACCGACTGACTAGCCCCACAGCAAAGGAAATATCCAGCCGCGTGCCAACCATGGCATACATGATGCTCCCCACCGCATACTGGTACGGGACATCCTGCATTTCGCAGCGCTCGGCTTCCGTGCTGGGGGAGTGGGCGGAGGTGAGATCGCACTTCGTGGGGAGTGGAGTGCTGAGGGGTTTGGCGTCTTCCATGCCATAGCGCTAAAGTACCTCTGAGATGTACTTCGTCTGGTTGAGCTCGATGGTGCCTGCAGCTCGGTTGCCATGTATGGCGATGCCCAAGTAGTACTCAAGCTCGCCCATGTCCTTCATCTGAAACCGCCCATGTAGCTTCTCCTTGAGGGCCTCGAGGGCCTTCATGGATGTGGAGGCCAGAATCAGGTAATCCACGTACCGTGCTACTAGCAACAGCCCCTGGTCATCCGCACGCACATACACGCTGGGGTCGTTGTGGCAGTGCGAGAAGCGTAGGCCAGCCATGATGCTGTCCATCTCCTTGTACAAGATCCTTGGCGCCTGTTTCAGCCCGTAGAGCGCCTTGATGAGGCGACACACCTGTCCGGGTTTTGCCTTGACACCCTCGGGCACCTCCATTAGTATCTCCTCGTCAAGCTTCCCGTAGAGGAAGGCGGTCTTGACGTCCATGTGGTGGATTTCCATGTTGCACGCCGCAGCCATAACCAGCAAGGTGCGGATGGAGGGGAAGGACGCGACAGGAGAGTAGGTCTTGTCGTACTCAGACCCTGCTCTCTGCGAGAACCCCTTCACAAAGATCCTTGCCTTGTACTTGTCGATGCTGATGTCTTGCCTGCGTTTGATGCGTTAGACCCACTTCACGCCCACCACGTGTGTAATTGGTGGTCTGTCCACCAGCTCTCACGTTCCGTTCTCTTTGATGGAGGCGAGCTCACTCTCCACCGCCTCCTTCCACTTAGCGGCGTCCGGCCGCAAGAGAGCCTCGACGATGGTAGCTGGCTCTCCCTGCGTAAGGCACAACCAGCTCAAGCCAGTCCACTCAGCCTTCCCTCCGTCGTATTGCTTTGTAGGCTTTTCTTGGCGCTCACTGCGCCGTAGTGGTGCTGGTGCTGGCTGCTTGTGCTGTTGCTGCTGCTGTGCTTCCCCAGGAGGGGTCGCTGGGAGGGAAGAGCCACTGGCCTCTGAGGAGGCCTCGGATGTCTCCGACGTGGTGTCGGATGTCAACTCCGCTTCAGCCTGAGCGGACACTCTCCCTGAATTAACAGCCTTGATGTCTACGGCCACTGGTGTCCGACGCTAGTTAGGCGAGGGTGTGTCACCCGCCTCTAGCAGCACGATCCACTCTCCTTGTTTTGGAGAGTTCTGTGGGTCTAGCAGTTCTTCCTTGCCGTGTGACTCTTCTTGGAAGGTCACATCTCTGGAGGTGATGACTCTCCCTTCTGCCTGGTCCCACAGCCTGTATGCCTTGTGCGCGGCCTCGTAGCCGATCATCACGCACTTGCGCGCACGTGCATCCAACTTCCCCGCTCCATGCCCGTCCTGGACTTTGGCCCAAGCCGTGTAGGAGAATGCCTTTAGGTGAGAGGCATCCGGCTTCTTTCCCGACCACGCCTCCTGCGGTGTTATGCGTTCTGCACTTTGCTCCTTTTCTGTCCCCTTACTGCACAGTGCTGCAGTAGGCATGAGGTTGATGAGGTAGCATGCAGTACGCGCTGCTTCCGCCCAGAAGCGAGGAGGGAGCTTTGAGTCGAACAGCATGGCCAAAATGGTCTGGTTCATGCACTCAACCACGCCGTTGCTTTGCGGTGTGTAGGGGGTAGTAGGTTGGTGGACAATGCTGTGTGCCTGAAGCCACGGCTTGCACTCCTTGTACTCTCTGCCATTGTCGCTTCGCAGGGCCTTGATCTTCCGCTCAGTTTGTCACTCCACCATGGCGACAAACTCTTGCAGGCGCTCCAGCACCTCTCCCTTGGTATTGAGGAAGTACACCCACACCTTCCGAGAGTAATCATCGATGAAGGTGAGGAGGTACTTGGAGCCGCCGTTGGACGTGGTGCGCATGGGGCCACACACGTCGCTGTGGACGAGGTCGAGTATGCCCACTGCTCTGCGAGCGTTTTTGGAGAAGCGTTTCCGCTTTNTCCGCTCAGTTTGTCACTCCACCATGGCGACAAACTCTTGCAGGCGCTCCAGCACCTCTCCCTTGGTATTGAGGAAGTACACCCACACCTTCCGAGAGTAATCATCGATGAAGGTGAGGAGGTACTTGGAGCCGCCGTTGGACGTGGTGCGCATGGGGCCACACACGTCGCTGTGGACGAGGTCGAGTATGCCCACTGCTCTGCGAGCGTTTTTGGAGAAGCGTTTCCGCTTTGTCTTGCCTTGCAGGCAAGCCTCACACCCAGTGTTGCATCCACCCTTCAGCTCACACCCCTCCAGCCCGCGTACAAGCTTCTACTCCTACATGACCTACAGGGTGCTGTCGGCCACCTGCCCAAGGTGTCTGTGCCACAGCTTTGCAGTTGCTGCTCCCGCATCTTTAGCCACCACAGCAGGCGTCATGGATGGTGTCTTGGCGTTTGGTGATCGTGCAGCTTCCGCTCCTGCCTCTGCGGCCCCAGCGTGCCCTTCCACGCTCTTTGTCTGCAAAACGTAGAGCCCATCCATTCGTGGCATCTTGGCGACAAGGTCTGACGCAGCGTAGGTAATCGTCACGTCCTCGTTCTTGGGGATGACGGCTTCCTTCTGTGTGAACACCACTGTCATCACGTGATCCGTAATCCGCAAGACATAGAGGAGGTTCGTGGCAAAAGTTGGCATGTAGACGATGTTCTGCAGCTGCAACTCCTTGTCGGCTCCGTTGAGCTGCGTGTGTACGACCTTCTCTCCCTCACCAGTTGCGTACTCGATGCCGCCGTTGGTGCACCAGAACTTGGCCGTGGACGGTGTGAGGGAAGAAAAGCCACATGCCTCACGAAAGGTGTGGTAGTCCGTGCCACTGTCGAGCCCGAAGGCTCCCAGCCGTAGCAGCGCAAAGCCCTTGGGAGGGGCCTTGCTCTCGGCCACGATGCTCGTGGACGTCGATTCCACCTTCTTACTCATGTTGCTACTCCCACTACCACCTCCTTCCTTCTTTGGTGTGCGACACTCCTGTGCCCAATACCTGGCCTTCCCACAATCGTGGCACTTGCCCTTCTTCTTGCCGCTCTTCCCACCGTCACTGCCTCTACTATTGCCATGAGAGGAGGTACCTCTCGAGCCACTCGCGTATGCGGCGTTGTTGATGACGCCGTTGTTGCATCGCATGGCCTCATTTTGGACAAACTCGGAGACACGAGGGTACGTGAACTCCGACTCCTCCCAACCACCCAAGGTGGTGATCATGGGGCTCGAGCTTGGCGGCAAGGCCATGAGGAGAATCATGGCCTGCATCTGTTGGTCGAGCTACCAGGACATGGCGCGAGCTTGTTGAAGTAGTCCTTCGAACTGCTTGAGGAAGTCCGAGATGGACTCCTCTTCACCCACCCGCAGCCCGATGAGGCGCTACAGGATGAAGAAACGATTGGCGAGGGAAGTTGAATAGTACACGTTTGTCAGCTTGGTGTAAGCCTCAACTACTGTCCTGCATCCCTCGATGTGGGAGTTTGGGGAGGGGCTTATGGTCGTGACGAGGAGTGCGAGGGCGATGTCATTCCGCTCTTGCCACCCTGCGTATTCTGCGCTTGCCTCGTCCTCCGGTGCCACCTCCGTCCCTTTTAGCATGTTGAGGTACCCGCGCACGCACATCACCACCTCAAACTGCCATTTCCACGTACTGAAGGCTTTGCCATCGAAGTGTGCGATGGCATTGGCCGCACCCAACTCGGCGGGCCGTGAGGTGACTGGAACGATCTCTTGACCCCCCGGCCTGACTGCAGTGTGGTCAAGGATGCTCACTTAGTCTCTGCTGTTTTGCTTCGTTGAGGCCGATGTAGGCTGATGAGACTGATAACTGCTACAGATTTTCAAGGTGCAGTCCGTTGCATACCCCTCCAGCCGATGGTCTCTTAGCTATTGTGGAGGAAGTTCTCCCACTGACACGAAGTCATACCCACAAGGGCAGAGCGTAACCCGCTTAGGATTCGAGGGTCATACCAACAATGGTAAAGCGTATCCTCGTTCCTTGTCCGTGGAGAGCAAAAGTGGACCACAGGTCCAACCCGCGTCTGGTCTCTCACAATGTGTACCTTGGTCCAAGTGGACCGACGATGAAGCAGATGGAGCAGTGGTGTCTTGTCTGGTGCGGAGGTACGTGTAATGTGAACTCACCGGTGGAACAAAGAACCAAGTTTCCCGATCAATGTGGGCCCATAACCCTTTGTCACTCCGCACTTAGCCACGGTCTAGAGTAAACGGCGCCGACAGGCAAACCGCCGACCGCCCTTGGTATTTCAACCAAGGTAGAGATCACCGACAGAGTGGTGTTTCCACACTGAAAGGTTCACTTAGCTTGTCCCAACCGTGGCCGGAGAGTGTTTCAAACTCTCACCCAACTGGCAATGCTACACACCAAAGTGTGCACTTGCACTTTTTCTTTACCCTCTTTCTTGGTGGCCAATAAGGGATTCGTTTTCTCCCAGGTCTCAAGAGTAAGAGATGATATATGATCACATGCAAATGACAGGCCTTATATAGTCTCTGATCAGTGCTCCCACTGGCTCCTTGGAGGGGCCTCCCCCAAGGCCACCCTAGACAGTGTCATCAGCTTTGATGACATGGCACCCTCTGTGACCGCCAAGTGGCGCTTGATCCACCTTGGACCTTAGAGGCTTCTAGGAAGCTTCCTTGGCCCTTTTTAGTCACAAAGAAAACTTGGTCCGGGCGGGATTCGACCCCAGACCTCTCGCTTGTGAGACGCCGCCTTCACCCACTACGCTGTAGGAAGTTGTCCTAAGGAGCATGCACCAGGTAGACTACCAAGAGTAGACCAAGGGGACTTACTCCACAAGGATGAGCAGTGCATGCCTTGTCTCTCTCAGCCTCTCTTGCATGTNTCCCACTGGCTCCTTGGAGGGGCCTCCCCCAAGGCCACCCTAGACAGTGTCATCAGCTTTGATGACATGGCACCCTCTGTGACCGCCAAGTGGCGCTTGATCCACCTTGGACCTTAGAGGCTTCTAGGAAGCTTCCTTGGCCCTTTTTAGTCACAAAGAAAACTTGGTCCGGGCGGGATTCGACCCCAGACCTCTCGCTTGTGAGACGCCGCCTTCACCCACTACGCTGTAGGAAGTTGTCCTAAGGAGCATGCACCATGTAGACTACCAAGAGAATGCCAAGGGGACTTACTCCACAAGGATGAGCAGTGCATGCCTTGTCTCTCTCAACCTCTCTTGCATGTTGTTGGGGGACTTGCGCTACAAGCGTAGGACATACCCAGTCTAAATCTTCCGCTGATTGGACTAGGGGCATACACAGAACATAACATGCCTATAAGGTCTTGACCCTGGACCTCTTGCCTTTTTCTTTTCTCATGCTAAGGCATGGAGCCATCATCCATGGCCACCCAGACATCGACAGTCCATGACCCCCAAAACTTCGAAAATCCATATCTCCTAATCCGACCGTTGGATCGGCTTCAAACTTGGACCATGGACATTTTTCCACCTGATGTTTCCAGTGGTGAAGTTGGACAGATGATCAGAGCAAGCATCTGGTACTTTCCTGGAAATTGCTCTTGTGGACCTCAAGCTGAGCCGCATGGCTCCTTTCCCAACAATCTCATACTTTGCCGCAGTGAGAGTGGGCTGAGTCCACATGTCTTCATGAAAAACTGCTGCTTCTCACACCACTGGCTTGGTGCAGAAATGAGCGACCTGCTTGGAGGTTGGAGTAAACTCCAGCTTGATAGCACCCTCCTGCACCATGTGCGTGATAAAGTAATATGCGATGTCAAAGATCTTGGTACGTTCATGGTGCTCAGGATTCTTAGCGAGTGCGATTGCGCTCTGATTATCGACGCGCACAGGAACTGGAACTACTGCACTCCCACTCATCTCTCCCATGAGACGCTGAAGCCAAACTACTTCCTTGGCTCCAAAGCTTAGAGAGACGTACTCAGCTTCCGTGCTTGAGGTGGCCACGACCACCTGCCGCTTGCTGCACCAGCTGATGGCCCCACCGTTCATGAGGAACACATGTCAAGAGATGGACTTACGGTCCTCAGGGTTTGAAGCCCAATCTGCATCTGTGTAGCCGATGATACTGTTGTTGTTGCCATTGTAGGTGATGCCGATGTTGATGGTTCCAGCAAGGTAGTGGAAGATCTGTTTTACTGCCTTCCGATGCTTAGGTCCGGGGTTTGCCATGTACTGGCTCACAGCGCTGACAGCCTCTTCGAGGTCTGGCCTGGTTGCCACCATCAGGTACATGAGGCTGCCGACGGCGCTCTGATACTTATGCCACTCAGCTGCATTTGCTTCTCCATTGAAGCTCACGAGGTACTTCCGCGTCTCAAGCGGCGTGCCGATGGGTCTTGCCTCTGCCATGCCAAACCGCTGCAAAACATCCTTGATGTAGTGGTTCTGCTACAGTGAGTGCATGACTTGCGGTCACGCGTGGCCGAGGAAGTATGATGCCTGCAAGTCACGCTCTCTCTCACTGCAGATCTGAAGGGAGGAAAAGATGATGGCGTTGAAGATACAGGGTGGTAAAGGGATAGAGACGTACCTGGACAGGGCAAAGGAACTGGCAAAGTAGCTGAGAGCGGCCGGCAACTCTGTGGAAGAGATGCGCTTCATCCTCCTCTTGCTAAAGAAACTCCCAACCAGCTACGACACGGTGTGAGAGACGCTGGAGTGCCAGCCAACTCTCGACCTCAACTTCATCTGCACACACGTGGTGTAGGTGGAATTGTGTCACAATACAGCAAAGCGCTACGGCGGCGGGAGCAGTGAAGGAGCTTTTGTAGCCACGAGCTCACGCAACCAACAGTAGCAGCAGCAATCTGGGCAACAGTGAGGCAGAAAGAAAGGCAAATGCCACTACTGTCAGAAAGAGGGACAATACAAAAAGGAGTGTTTCAAGCTTAAGAGGGACCAGAAGGAGCAGTAGTAGCAGTAGTCATTGCAGCAACAGCAAAGGAAGTAGTAGCAACAGCAGTAGTCACAGTAGCGTCAGCCGCAGCAGCAGCAACAGCAAAACCAGGCTGGTATGTGCCACTTTGGCAATATGAATGTGGCCAAGGAGGTGCGGGACCATCTCTTCATGGTGAAGTCTGACATGTCGCAGGTTGAGAAGGCATATCTCGCATGGTACAAGGACTGAAGGTGTACCAAAAGCCTCACACATCATAAGGAGTGGTTTACACAGCTGCTGTCCATCCCTCCCCGTCCTATCGCTATGGGTAATGATCGGGTGGTGTATGCCAAGGGGAATGGAATTGTGGAGATGTGGTTGGATATCCCACGTGGCATTGAAATGGGTGTTGGATCTCGAGGAGAGAGGGAGCCTTGGAGCAGCAAGCATGTGTGATTAGAAGGGCATCACTTGTGCAGAAGAATGTTTATTTAATCACTCAAAATGATGGAGTACATATAGAGCTAGAGCTTGGGCAAGTCAGCCCTCTCACAAGCCACACCACTTAGCCATGGAGGCTAAGGCTAGAATACTAGAAACCATAATCTCACACAAGGGGTGAAATCAGCCTAGTGATCAGGCTGACCACTCACACACGACCTAGAGAGCTAGAGAATGCTCTCATGGCACACTCCAAGTGGTCACATAACCCAAAAACCCATGGAGAATCGCCATGTGTCCATGGCTAGCACACAAGGAGCTCACCTCACCTAAAAAGCAAGGAGAGGTACCTTTATCCTAGTCTGCACACTCTGACAAGGCAATCCTAAGACCAAGGACCTTAATGGATATTTCTCCCATCAGGTCTTGACCCTAGACCTCTTGCCTTCTTCGTTTCTCAGGCTAAGGCATGGAGCTATCACCCATGGCCACCCAGACATCGACGGTCCATGACCCCTAAAACTTTGAAAATTCATGTATCCCAGTCCGACCGTTGGATCGGCCTCAAACTTGGACCGTAGACATTTTGCCACCTATTCTTTCCAATGATGGAGTCAGATCGATAATCCAAACAGGCATCTGGTACTTTCTTGGAAACTTCTCTTGTGGACCCGAAACTAAACCGGATGGCTCCTTTCCCAACGATCTCCTTCTTTGCCGTAGTAAGAGTGGACTGAGTCTACATGTCTTCATGCAAAACTGCTACTTCTCACGGGTCACTGGCTTGGTGCGGAAATTAGCAACCTACTTGCTGGTTGGAGAAAACCCCAGCTTGATAGCACCCTCCTGGACCATGTGCCTGATGAAGTGATATGCGATGTCAATGTTCTTGGTACGTGCATGGTGCTCAGGATTCTTGGTGAGTGCCATTGCGCTCTGGTTGTCAACGCGCACAGGAACTGGTATTGCTGCACTCCGACTCATCTCTGCTATGAGACACTGAAGCCAAACTGCTTCCTTGGCTCCAAAGCTGAGAGAGATGTACTCAGCTTCCGTGCTTGAGGTGGCCAAGACCACCTGCCACTTGCTGCACCAGCTGATTGCCCCACCATTCATGAGGAACACATGTCCAAAGATGAACTTACGGTCCTGAGGGTTTGAAGCCCAATCTGCATCTGTGTAGCCGATGATGCCGTTGTCGTTACCGTTGTAGGTGATACCGATGTTGATGGTTCCAGCAAGGTAGCGGAAGATCCGTTTCACTGCCTTCTGATGCTCACGTCGGGGTTTGCCATGTGCTGGCTCACAGCGCTAACAACGTGTGCGAGGTCCAGCCTGGTTGCCACCATCAGGTACATGAGGCTACCGATGGTGCTCTGGTACTTCTGCCGCTCACTTGCATTTGCTTCTCCATTGAATTTCACGAGGTACTGCCGCGTCTCCAGCGGCGTGCCGATGGGTTTTGCCTCTGCCATGCCAAACCGCGGCAAAACATCCTTGATGTAGCGGGTCTGCTACATGGAGAGAGAGCGTGACTTGCGGTCACGCGTGACCGAGGAAGTATGAAGGTTTCACCCCAACCCGTCACTTTCAAAGTGACGGCCTGTGCTGGCTGAAACTGGCAGAACTTGGCTCTGATACCAAAGGTTGGATCTGCAGGAGACAAGGAGCCTTGGAGCAGCAAGCATGTGGGACTGAAAGGGCATCACTTGTGCTAAAGAATGGTTGTTGAATCACTCAAAATGATGGAGTACATATAGAGCTAGAGCTTGGGCACGTAAGCCCTCTCACACGCCACACTGTTAGCCATGGAGGCTAAGGCTCAGACACTAGAGTCCACAATCTCACACAAGGGAGGAAATCAGCCTAACAATCAGGCTGACCAGTAACACACGACCTAGAGAGCTAGAGAATGCTCTCATGGCGCACTCCTAGTGGTCACATAACCCACAAACCCATGGAGAATCGCCATGTGTCCATGGCAAGCACACAAGGATCTCACCTCACCTAAAAACTAAGGAAAGGTACCTTTATCCTAGTGAGCACACTCTGACAAGGCAATCCTAAGACCAAGGACCTTTTTGGATGTTTCTCCCATCAGGTCTTGACCCTAGAGCTCTTGCCTTTTTCTTTTCTCAGGCTAAGGCATGGAGCCATCACCCATGGCCACCCAGACATCGGCGGTCCATGACCCCCGAAACTTCGAAAATTCATATCTCCCAATCCTATTGTTGGATTGGCCTGAAACTTGGACTGTAGATAATTTTCCACCTGATCTTTCCAATAGTGAAGTTGGATTGATGAGTGGGCATATGGAAGTTTCCTCGAACTTGCTCTTGTGGACCTTATACTGAGCCGGATGGCTCCTTTCCCAACAGCCACAACCACGTACCGCTTGCTGCACCTGCTGATGGCCCTGCCATTAATGGAAACACACGTGTACAGATGGACTTGCGGTCCTCAGGGTTTGAAGGCCAATGATGATGCTGTTATCATTGCTATTGTAGGTGATTCCAGTGTTGATGGTTGCAGCAAGGTAGCGGAAGATTCGCTTCACTGCCTTCTGGTGCTCATGTGCGGGACTAGGCATGTGCTCGCTCACAGCGCTGAGAGCGTGTGGGAGGTCCGGCCTGGTTGCCATCATAAGGTTCATGAGACTACCAACGGTGCTGTGGTACTTTTGGCACTGAACTCCATCTGCCTCTCCATTGAAGCTAACGAGGTTCTGCCGTGTCTCGTGTAGCATGCAGATCGGGTTGGCCTCAGCCATGCCAAACCGCTGCAAGATATCCTTGACATAACAAATCTCCTACACAGAGAGAGAGAGCATGATTTGCAGTCACACGTGATCGTGATACTGAGGAATTAAGATGCCTCTCTGAGATGTAACATCTGGAGGAGCTCCTGCATGGCCTTGTAAAACTCCTCTAATGTAGACATGCAGCTGGAAACGAGGAGCATGTCCTGCACATAGACCGTGATGATGAGCACCGCACGACCATGTTGCCTGCGATAGGTGGTATAGTCTCACTTGCTGCTCTCAAACCGCATGCACTGCTTGCTTGAGGCCACACAGTGACTTGTACAGTTTACAAAGCAGGTGCTCTTGGCCATCCATTACAAATCCCTACAGCTGCTCTATATAGATCTCCTCCTCCAAGTCACCGTTGAAGAATATCTTGATATCCATGTGGTGGACCTCGAAGTCCTCAGCTACTGCATAAGAAAAGAGCTTGTGTACAAAGGCAAAGTTTGCAACAGGAGAAAATGCTTTAGTGTAGTCGATGTAGTGACTAGCCCTTGGTGATGACCCTCGCCTTGTACTTTTTTAGTTTACCATCAGCGCCCTTCGTCTTCTTGAACACCAATTTGCAATTGATAACCTTGTGTTGAGGTTTACGCTTAAAAAGCTCCCACGTACCGTTGTCGAGCTAGAACTGTATCTCTTGCTACACACACTACATCCAATCTACTTCATCTGGTGTAGCCATTGCCTCCTTGTAACACGTAAGCTCATCAGAGTCTGCTGTAACAGTGACGTTCATCTATCCTGCTTTTTATAACATCCAAAAGTGGCCACGCTCACCAGGCTTGTACCGCTCCCTAAGAGAGTACCTGCGACCTGGAACTAGAGCGTTGGTAGTAGGCTGGCGTTTTGGTACAGGCACAATTGCTACTGTTGGTGGTGCTCCATCTCGTTCCTTTGCTTGTGCCAATGAGGTTGCCGTAAGTGCTCAATGAGACCTAGGAGAGAATTGTGGTTCTCACATTGCAATAGTGAAGGAAGGATCAAGAGAGATTGGGTTAGGGAGGATATCTACTCCCATTATCTTGTCAGATGATGATTCTGCTCCCTTTTCACAAATAATTTTGGTACTGATGACGTAACTCTCATTGAAGATGAAATCCTAAAAGATGATGACGTGGCCAGTATCCCTCTTGTAAATATCCCTCTTGCAAAGACAATAGGCCTTCCTTGCCATGTCATAGCTGATCATCAACATCTGTGAAATCATCGCGTCCCATTTTTGTCACTTTTCCTTCGACACGGGCACGTGCGCCAAGCTGTCAAACGCACAAAGATGGCCTACACTTGGTTTCTTGCTAAACCATTCCTTGTATAGCGTCATGTGTTCTAACGCCTTGGTTAGACTGTAGTTCTTGATGTAGACTGTAGTGCTTCCTGGTTTGGCTCACATTTCCTAATTGAGCCAGGTTGCGTGACGCATGGAGCATACCGACTCAATGATGGTGCGGTTGGCGTGTTCAGTAAGGTTGTTTTACTACGGTGAGTATGGCTCACTGCAGTACGCCTTGATGCTAGCTAGTGCGAGGTAGTCCTAGAAGTCTTTGCTTAGGTAATCCCTACTACGGCCACTACACAACGCCTTGATTTTCCTTCCTCCAAGGACCAGTGATTTCACAGGTTGAAGGGATTTAAGGCCATGGTAGAGAACCGGATGGGCAAGAAAATCAAGGCATTGTGCAGCAATCGCAATGGAGAACACCCAAGTAAAGACTTTGCCGACTACCTTGCAGTAGCTGGCATCAAGGCGTAGCGGACTACGCCATACTTGTCGCAATAGAACGACATAGCAGAATGCTCCAAGCACACCATCGTTGAGTTGGCGTGCTCCATGCTGCACGTACCTTGGCTCACCTATATCTTGTGGGAAAAAATAGTGAGCACTACAGAATACATGAAGAACCGTAGTCCAACCAAGGCATGGGAGCAGATGATGTCATACCAGGCATGATTTGACAATAAGCGGAGCGTGGACTACCTTCGTGCGTTTGGCAGCTTGGCCCACAGGCACGTGCCCAAGGAGAAGTAGGAGAAATTGGACATGAAGAGCGTGTAGATGCTGATGATCGTCTATGACATGGCAAGTAAGGCCTATCGTCCCTGCAAAAGGGATACCAGCAACGTCATCATCTCTTGGGATGTTATCTTTAACAAGGGCAACGTCATCGGTACCAATATTGTTTCAGAAAAAGCAAATCAACGAGCAAGTGACAAGGCACTAGGAGCGATGACCCTTCCCGACCCACTCTCTCTTGACCCTTCCTCTATTCTGACAGTGGGAAAACCACTCCATCCTCCTGGATTTCATGTAGTAGATACAACAACCTCATTGGCAGAAGCAGAAGAAGGAGATGTAGTACCACCAGCAATAGCAGTAGTACATGTAGCATCCGCATGATGCCCGCTAATGCCCCTGCACGAGGTTAGAGGTACCCTCTCACAGTGCAGTACAAGTTTGGTGAGCGTAGACATTTTTGGATGTTGCAAAAACCAGACCACATGAATGTCATAGTTGCAATATATTCAGATGAGCCAACGTCATACAAGGAGGCCATAGCTGTACTAGATAAGCAAGAGGTGCAACAAGAGATACAGTCACAGTTCGACAACGGCACATGGGAGATGACTGAGCGTCTACCTTGACGCTGTCAACCTGCTTGAGGCGATAGTCTAGAAAACGGGTTCCAACACAATGATTCCCGCCGATCGCTCTTGGTATTGCAACCAAGAGATGATATCACCCTCAGAGCCAAGATTCCATACCGAGCAGTTCATAGGAATTACCTCCTTGCAATGTGTCCTTAGCACCTGGTCACTTTCGCACCAGGAGCTGACTCCTGGGACTTAGACCAACGAATTTTTCTTTAGTATTTGCCTCTGGTGGACAAATGTGTTAGGAGTCTCAAAGGTAGGAACTATGCTCAATGACAGGCAACTGACACATTCTTATAGTCCTAGAGCCATTCTCTAGCCTAGGCGCGCAGTGGCTCCATGGATGAGCCACTTTGGGGGCAATCTGAATTGCATCAACCCCCTTGCCTACATGGTACTCCTTGTGACCGCCAAGTGGCGCCAGCCACCAGAAAGGACACTGGAATGCTCTAAGATGTGTCTTAGAACCTTCTTGTCCCCATTTTGGTCACAAAGAGAATAAGTCATCGCGCTGGGATTTGACCTAGTGAGCTCTCACTCTTGAGACTAACTCTCGAACGTGTAAGCCACAAGGAGTTGTCCTAGGTAGTGTTTGCTTGCTATACTATCCAGTTTAGACCAAGGAGACTTACTCCAAAGGAGCAGTGCATGCCTTTTCTATGTGGACCAGTCTTAGGGGACCTACTGCAAGGGTGCTCCCTTGGAGATATAGCAGTGCATGTCTAGTCCATCGTGTGCCTGTCCAGATATCGGCCATGGACAAGGAGCACATCAGGTCAACAAACTCTTCCTTGCACCTCTGTCCATTAGGTGTGAAATCTCTTCTCTCTCGAGCAGTCTTGGCTCCAGTCTTCGTCCGCTGCGTTAACCATGCCAATGCCTTGAGTACATGGAGAGTGCAATTCAATGTCTAGCGCCTTTGTCGTGCAATCTGTCAGCATCTTTCTGGTCTCCACGTATTCCATGTTCATGATCTCTTTTGCGACCAGGTCGCGTCAGTAGTGGTACCTGATGTTGATGTGCTTGATCCGCCGAGAGATGAAATCCTCCAGTGCTATTTTCATGGCCCTCCTGTTGTCAATGCGGACCTCTGCTGCCTCTGTTTGTGCTACATTCATCTCTACAAGCAAACTGTGTAGCCATTATGTCTCCTTCTAACAGAGTGATGCACTCTGCCTTAGTGGTAGAGAGGGAGACGTAGTCTTTTTTTCTGTCATTGATTCTTCCTCCCAAGTCTGTGTCTATGTAGGACACCAACCGTAGTGGGTAAGATCCTTCTTGGCCTCCAAACTCTTGTTCCATGTGTCGTGTCTTCTGTAGATAGCGCATGATGCCCTTGACTGTTTTCCACTGCTGTGGTCCTGGATTAGGCAGAAACCTGCTCACTTGTCCCAGAACATAACAAATTTCAGGTCGTGTTCCTACCATGGAATACATGAGGCTTCCAACAGCAGACTCGTAGAGAATAATCTCCATGTTTTATCGTTGTGATTCCTTGCTGGAGCTGATGGAGGAGGAGAGATTCGTGTCTGTTGTCATGGGTGTGCTGATGGGCTTGCAGTCGTCCATGTTGTAGCGCTTGAGGACCTCCATGAAGTACTTGGTTTGGTTCAGCTCAATGGTGCCTGCTGCTCGATTGGGATGGACGGTTATCCCGAAGTAGAACTCAAGCAGATCCATGTCCTTCATCTTGAACATGTTGCTGAGATCTATATTCAGCTTGTTCAACAACTTGACTGAAGACAAGCAGATGATCAGGTCATCCACGTACACTGCAACCAACATCAAGCCTTGCTTATCCTCCCGCTTATAGACACTAGGGTCATTAAGGCAGTGCATGAAGAAGAGCCTTGCCATGAAGCCATCCATGTCCTTGTACCACATCCTTGGGGCCTGTTTCAACCCCTAAAAGTGCTTTGACTAGTTTGCAAACCTTGCACTCTCGAGCTTTCAGTCCCTGGGGCACTTCCATCAACACTTCTTTGTCTAGCTTCCCGTATAGGAAAGTTGTATTGACGTCCATGTGGTGGACCTCTAGATCTTTTCAGCAGCGATGTCCAACATGGATCTGATGGAGACAAAGGTGACAAAAAGCGCGAAGGTCTCTTCGTAATCTGAGCCTGTACACTAGCAAAACTCCTTTGCCACAACTCTTGTCTTGCACTTGTCCATAATGCTATCGTGCTCGAATTTCTTCTGGAATACCCACTTTGATCCTACCACGAGCGTGTTTAGGGGCCTGCCCACGAGAATCCATGTTCTGTACTCTTCAATCAATACGATTTTTCTATCCATTACCTCCTTCCACTTGGCTGCGTCTGGCATGTTCATAGCTTGTGTTACGGTCACAGGCTCTCCCTGAGCCAAGCATGATGAGTTGAGTCTGGTCCATTCGCCACTCTCAGCATCGTACTTGGACGGAGGTTTCTTTTGGCACGTACTACACTGGAGTGTTGCTGGTGGTGCTTCAAGGCTTAGCAAGCAGTTCTTGCAGCTTCAGCCAAGAGGCAAGGTGGGAGTTTGGCGTTGAAGAGCATGCTTTGTCTCATGCCGAGGATAGTCTGATTCATCTACTCGACAACCCCATTACTCCGAGGGGTGAATGGCGTTGAGGTCTGGTGGTTGATGCCGTGTAGGCTCAACCAGCCTTTGCCTCCTCATACTCACCACCGTTTTTTGTGGACACTGCCTTGACCTTCTTGCTTGTTTGTCCCTCTACCATGGCGAAAAAACCTTGTAGCTTCTCCTTGACCTCTTCCTTTGCCTTGAGGAAGTAGATCCACATCTTTTGACTGTGATAATCAATGAAAGTAAAGAAGTACTTCCTGCCACTGTTTTTGGGAGTGCGGATTGGTCCACACACATCAGAGACAATCAGGTTCAAGATTGCTGCCGTACATTGTTCATTCAGCTCAAAGGGCTTTCGTTTTATGCCTTGCCTTGGAGGCATGGCTCACAAAGCTTCTTGCACTTTTCCTCATCATTGGCCTTGCATCCCTCCATTCCATGAACCTTTTCGTGCTGCTGCATAGCTTGCAACATACTGTCAACCTCATGGCCAAATCGCTTGTGCCATAGCTCACTATGTATGTCGGTGGAGCTGGCTGCCACGGTGACGGCCTGTGGTGTAACATTAGGCTTTGGGGACCTGGGCTCTGTAACCACCGCATATCCCTCATTTGTACTCTCAAATAACTTGGTTTGCAACATGTACCGTCCATCAACTCTAGGGACCTATGCGACAAGACTCTTCTTGGAATATGACATCTTGATGTCCTTCTTCTTGATAATTATAGCCTCCTTCTCTGTGACGATGACTCTCATGTCCTGGTTCGTGCTTTTGGACACTGACAAGAGATTTGCCACAAAAGACGTAATATAAACAACGGTCTCCAGCTTAAAGTCTTTTTCGGTACCCTTCGATTGATGCTTATAAACTTATCTTGCTCGCCTTGCGCATGGACAATGCTTGTGTTGGCACACCTGAAGTAACGTTCACTATCCCGAATTGAGATGAATCCATCCTCCTCCCTTGAAGAGTGGTGGTTCTTGGAACAGTTGAGCCTGAAGGCTCGACGCTTGAGCAATGCTGCTGCCTTGGTTGCCAGCACGCTCTCATCCATCATGTTCATCAACTCCTTCTTACCCTTTCCTTTGCCCTCATATCTATTACCATGATCTCAGTCTTCCTTCTTCAGAGCCCTGCACTCTGGTGCCCAATGCCTAGGCTTGCCAGAGTTATGGCACTTTTGAGGATACTTTGAAACCT
Organism: Penium margaritaceum; assembly: GCA_023375785.1. Taxonomy (NCBI): domain Eukaryota; kingdom Viridiplantae; phylum Streptophyta; class Zygnematophyceae; order Desmidiales; family Peniaceae; genus Penium; species Penium margaritaceum. Next base: position 133,158 of record SZWC01000324.1, on the reverse strand, counting down.
TTCCACCGCCATCACTACCTTTTCCTCCACCGCTACCGCTTCCGCTGCAACTCTAACTAGAAGAGGAGTTGTTGCCACGACCACAGTACTATGCAGTACTGGCTGAAATATTAGCCTTGCTAGTGCTGCGTTGCATGGCTACGTTGTGCACGTACTCGAACATTGGCTCATACGTCAAATCCTCCTCCTTCCAACTACAAGCATGGTGATCAGAGGACCCCATGTTTTAGGTAGCGGATTTAGGAGGATCATGGCCTGCATTTTGGTGTCGATTTCTCTTTTCGTTTGGGTCACCTACAACAACAGTCCTTCAAACTACAATAGGATGTCCGGGATCGACTCTTCCTCGCTCACCCTCATTGAGATCAGCTTTTGAAGGATCAAGAGGTGATTTGCGAGAGCCGTTGATTGGTGTACATGTGCAAGTTTCTCATAAGGCTTTGATGTATGTCTGATACCTTGGGGGTGTTGGGAAAGGAGCCATTCAACTCACTTTCAGGTCCACAGGAGCAAGTTCCAGGAAACTACCACATGCCTACTTCCATTGTCAATCCGACTTCACCATAGGAAAAATCATGTGGCAAAATGTCTACAGTCCAAGGTTTCAGGCCGATCCAACGTTCAGATTGTGAGATATGAATTTTGTAAGTTTCAGAGGTCATCGACCGCCGATTTCTGGGTGACCAGGGGCGATTGCTCCATGCCTTAGCTTGAGAAAAGAAAAAGGGTAAGAGGTCCATGGTCAAGACCGGATGGGAAAAATATCCAAAAAGGTCCTATATTCTTGGGTTGCCTTGTCAGAGTGTGCTCACTATGAAAAAGGTACCTGTCCTTACTTTCTATGTGAGGTGAGATTCTTGTGTGCTAGCCATGGACACATGGCAATTCTCCACGGGATTGTGAGTTATGGGACCACTAGAAGTGTGCCATGAGGGTATTTTGTACCTCTCTAGGTCATGTGTGAGTGGCTAGCCTCATTGCTAGGCTGATTTCCTCTCTTGTGTCAGATAATGGACTCTAGTGTGTGAGCCTTAGCCTCCATGGCTAAGTGGTGTGGCTTGTGAGAGGGCTGACTTGCCCAAGCTCTAACTCTATATGTTCTCCATTATTTTGAGTGATTCAACAACCATTCTTCAGCACAAGTGATGCCTTTTTAGTCCCATGTGTTTTATTCTCCAAGGCTCGCCCTCTCCTCTAGTTCCAACACTTGGTATCAGACTTGGTCATACTTTCAGCCAGCACAGGCCGTCACTTTCAGAGTGATAGGTTAGGGTGAAATCTTCACTGAATTTGATAATTAACCAGTGGATTTTGAAGTTCAAAAGACAAGATTTCCGACAATTGCAAAATCGTGAAGATGAAACAGTCGGATTGAGAGTTATTCTCAAAACCAGGCCGGCCAGGGGTACTCTTCACCTTGAGTAAGACTGTCGTCTTGTGATGACCATAACTCTCTCATTGTTCTGTCAAATTAAAAAAGTAGCACATGCAAATTGAAGTATTTTTTTAAGCCTTTGATTTATGCAAAATTATTTGCATTCCATTGGTACGTTTTGGAGAAACGCTGTTTACACGCTGGCTGGTCTGAGCGGAAGTAGGAGCAGCAGCATACCCTGTTTTGAAAAGAGCATATATCTTAACATCTCGTGTTTTTCCCTTTTTCATGGGTTGATCTGATTTTTTTTTAGCTGAACTTTCTAGTGGTGGGCTTGGATTTTTCAAATTCCGGGTCTGCTCGCCACTACTGTCCATTTTCTGTTACACAAATTTCTGGCAGAAGGAGCAGAAGAACCAGGGGTAGCGCCGCCTCTCAAGGGCAGCGCTAAGCATCACCAAAGCTGAAAATGGTTGCAACAGGCGTGGTAACATCAGCCCAGCCCTTGGAGAGGCTGGAAGGATGCTCCAATTTCACGTTGTGGAATATTTGTACCCGCCTCCTTTTGGAGGAGAGGGCTTCGTGGGAGGTAGTGAACGGCGACAAGCACGCTCCGCCTCTTCACGCAAAAGGCATCACCGGATCGGAGGTGGTGGCGGGGAAGATGACACATAAAGGTACAGCATGTGCAAGTTCATCTACAACTGCAGCCGCAACATTTGAGATGTTGAAGAAGAAGGACAGACAGGCTTACACGCTGCTTGTCAACACTATCTCCAACCTGCATATTCAGTATGTGGGTGACAAGGCTACTGCAAAAGAGGGGTGGGACACGTTGTGCAAGAAGTATGAGAGCAAGGATCCTCCGTTCCTCATGCTTTTGGAGGAGAAGATGATGGCGTTGAAAACGTAGGGTGGTGAAGGGGTTGAGGCGTACTTGGACAAGGCAAGGGAGCTGGCAAAGAAACTAAAAGTGGCTGGCAACCCTGTGGAAGACACGCGCTTTGTCCTCCTCTTGTTGAGGGGATTCCGAACGAGCTATGACACAGTGTGAAAGATGTTGGAGTACCAATCAACTCTCAGCCTGGACTTCATGTGCACGTACCTAGTACAGGTAGAATAGTGTTGTAATTCAGCAAAGCGCGATGGCAGCAACAGCAGCAGTAAAGCAGCTTTCATGCCCATGGGCTCACGCAACCAGCAGTAGCAACAATCTTGACAGCAGAGAGGTAAGAAGAAAGGCAAGTGCCACTATTGCCAAAAACAGGGATAGTACAAGAAAGAGTGTTTCAAGTTCAAGAGACCAGAAGGACCAGAAGGACCAAAAGGAGCAGCAGCAGCAGCAGCAGAACCAGAACGGCGTGCATCATTTTGGCAACATGAACGTGGCCAAGGAGGTACGCGACCGCCTCTTCATGGCAAAGACTAACATGTCGCAGAAGGAGAAGGAAGATTTGGCGTGGTACAAGGACTCATGTAGTACCAAGAGTCTGACACACCACAAGTAGTGGTTTACTCAGCTGCTCTCCATTCCCCTCCGACCCATTGTTTTGGATGATGATTGGTTGGTGTATGCCGAGGGGATCGGGATTGTGGAGATGTGGCTCGAAACCTCATGTGGCATTGAAGTGGGAGTGTTCCATGGCGTGTTGTACGTACCTAATGCTGCGTTCAACCTTCTCTCAATGTCTTCTTTCATCAACACAAGACTGTGAGTCGTCTTTGACGACGACTATGGCTAGATCCTTGACAAGGAAACATGAGAGGAGTTGGCGAGGTTGGTGAAGGAAGGCGACATGTACCGCCTGTTGAGGACGACCAAGATCCCACGCAAGCAAATTCTTGTACCAATAGTGCAGGCCAAAGATGGGGCAATCTAGCATGCCCACTACGTGCACTTTGGCATGCATGCCTTGGATCAACTTTAAACAAAGCAGATAGTGCCTGACTTCCCAACATCTCTAAATTTATACAGCAGTTTTGCATCGGGTGTTTGAAGGGAAAGCAGTATCGTGAGGCGTTCTCTTGAGCACGAGAGCACGCAAAGGAGGTGCTGGAGCAGGTCCATACAGACTTGTATGGCCCGATGCACACCCAGAGCTTTGGAGGCTCTATGTATTGTCTCACCTTCATTGATGATTTCAACCGTCACACTGTTGTGCACTTCCTTTCCTCCAACGACCCGTGCTTTGAAAGGTGTAAGGAGTTTAAGGCAATGGTGGAGAAACAGACTGGCAACAAGATCAAGGCGTTGCGCAGCGACCATGGGGGAGAGTGCCTGAGCAGGTAGTTCCGGGACTACCTTGCAGCAGCATGCACCAAGGCGCGGCAGATTGAGCCATACTCGCCGCAACAAAACGGCGTAACAAAACGCGCCAACTGCACCATCGTTTGCTTGGCGTGCTCAATGTTGCACGTGGCTCGGCTCACCTATGACGTCTGGGTCGAAGCAGGGAGCATTGCGATGTACATCAAGAACCGCAGTCCAACCAAGGGCCTGGAGCAGATGACGTTGTACGAGGCTTGGTTTGGCAAGAAGCTGAGCGTGGGTGAACTTGCGTTTTGCAGCTTCGCGCACATGCATGTGCCTGACGAGAAGCGGTAGATATGGGACGTGAAGAGCGCACAGATGCTGATGATCGGATATGATATGGCAAGCAAGTTGTATTGTCTCTACCAAAGGGATACTGGCCACGTTATCATCTCTATGGATGTTGTTTTCAACTAAAGTAACGTCATCAAGACCAATATCATCTGAGAAGAGGCAGCATAACCAGCAGCTGATGAAGTAGTGGGAGCAGACATTCTCCATGACCCCATCTATCCTGAACCTCCCTCTACTATGATAGTGGGAGAACCACTCCACTCCCTCAAGTTGGATGCAGCAGATACAGCGGCCTCATCAGCAAGAGCAGCGAAAGAAGATGCACCACCATTAGTAGGAGCAGTTATGCCACTAGCACCGTGCTAGCCGCCTGCTAACGCTCCAGCACCTGGTGGAAGTTACCCTCTCAGGGTTCGCTATAAGCCTGGTGAGCGCGGGAACTTCTTAATGCTCCAAAAACCAGACTAGATGAACGTGGCAGTTGGAGCAGAATCTGATGAGCCGATGTCGTACAAGCAGGCCATGGCTGCTCCAAATACAACAGATTGGGGACAAGCTGTGCAGCACAAGATACAGTCGCAGCTCAACAACAGTACGTGGGAGCCAATTGAGCGTCCACCTGGATGTAAAGTAATCAAGTGCAAGTGGGTGTTCAAGAAGAAGAGGGACATTGATTGCAACCTCAAAAAACACAAGGCGTGGCTAGTCGCTAATGGCTACTCCTAAGAGGAAGGCATCGACTACACGGAAAGCTTTGCTCCTGTTGCAAAGTTTGCCATTGTTTGCACACTCCTTTTTTGTGCAGCTGAGGACTTCGCCATTCACCACATGGATATCAAGACGGCATTCTTGAACGATGAATTTGAAGAGGAAATCTACATGGGACAAGTGGAGTGGCTCGTCATCGATTGCCGGGAGCACCTAGTTTGCAAACCACAGAAGTTGTTGTACGGCCTCAAACAAGCGTCGCGTGCTTGGAACAAAAAATTGGATGTGGTACTTCAGTGCATGGGGTTTGAGCATAGTGAATGTTAGTACAGATTCTATCGCTAGTAGCATGCTCATGAGGTGCTCATCATCATCGTCTATGTGGATGACATGCTCCTCCTTTCCAATAGCATGTTTGTACTATAGGAGTTCAAGGAGGCCATTTAGGAGCACTTTTAGATGTCTGATCTTGGAAGGGCATCATACTTCCCGGGAATCAAGATAATTGTGTCTGAACATAAATAGCGCTCTCTCTTGCTGTAGCAGAGCCGCTACATCAAGGATGTTTTGCAACGGCTTGGCATGGCAGAGGCCACACCCATTCGCACACCGCTAGAGTCGCGGTAGTTACTGGTGAGCTTCAATGGAGAAGCCGATGTAGCTAAGGGGCAGAAGCACCAGAGCACCGTTGCCAGTCTCATGTTCCTGATGGTGGCAGCCAGGCCGAACCTCACACGGGCTGTGAGCGCTACGTACCAGCACATGGCTAATCCCAGACCTGAGCACGTGAAGGCATTGAAGCACATCTTAGGCTACCTTGCTGGAACCATCAACATCGGCATCACCTACAATGACAACGATAACAGTTTCATCGGCTACACAAACGCAGATTGCGCTTGAGACCTTGAGGACCGCAAGTCCATCTGTAGACATGTATTCCTCATGAATGGTGGGGCAATCAACAGGTTCAGCAACGAAGAGGTGGTCATGGCCACCTGAAGCATGGAAGCTAAGTACGTCTCTCTCAGCTTTGGAGCCAAGCAGTTTGGCTTCAACGTCTCATGGAAGTGATGAGTGCGAGTCCAACAGTTCCTGTTCCTGTGCGCGTCCACAACCATAGCGCAATCGTACGTACCAAGAATCCTGAGCACCGTGCAAGTACCAAGTACATTGACATCGCATATCCCTTCATCAGGCACATGGTGCAAGAGGGTGCTATCAAGCTAGAGTTTTCTCTAACAAGCAAGCAGGTCACTCATTTTTGCACCAAGCCAGTCACTCGTGAAGAAGCAGTAGTTCTACATAAAATCATGTGGACTCAGCCCACTTTGACTTCCGCAACGTGGGAGATGTTTGGAGAGAGAGCCATACGGCTCAATTTCAGGTCCACAGGAGCAAGTTCCAGGAAACTACTAGATGTCTACTCCGAGTGTCAATCAGATTTCCTCATTGGAAGGATCAGGTGCCTTAATGTCTATGGTCCAACTTTCAGGCCGATCCAACGGTCGAATTGTGAGATATGAATGTACAAAGTTTCCGGGGTTAACAACCGCCGCTATCTGGGTGACCATGGGCAATGGCTCCATGCCTTAGCCTGACAAAAGAAACAAGGCAAGAGGTCCTGGCTCAAGACATGATGGGAGAAATATCCAAAAAGGTCCTAGATTCTTGGGCTGTCTTGTCAAAGTGTGCTGATTAGGAAAAAGGTATCTCTCCTTGTCTTTTACTGGAGGTGATATCCTTGTGTCCTAGCCATGGACACATGGCGATTCTCGATGGGATTGTGGGTTATGTGACCAGTAGGAGAAACCCATGACAGCATTTCCTAGCTCTCTAGGTCGTGTGTGCGTGGTCAGCTTGATTGCTAGGCTGATTTCTTCTGTCGTGTAAGATTATGGACTCTACTTTGTGAGCCTTAGCCTCCATGGGTAAGTGTTGTGGCTTGTGAGAGGGCTGCGGTGCCCGAGCTCTAGCTCTATATGTACTCCATCATTTTGAGTGATTTAACAACCATTCTTCTGTACAAGTGATACCCTTCCAGTCCCAAATGTTTTCTCTTCCAAGGCTCCCTCTCTCCTCCAGTTCCAACAAATAAGGCATCTGGAACTGAGGGAGCTCATGCGCGTTGCAAGATAGATAGGATAAGAGAATGCACAGAACTGTGCCTTACAACTAGTCAGTGTGGGCTAATAATTCTTTCTTAACCTGCCTAAGGTGACGGTCTAGAAAACGGGTTCTAGCACAATGGTTTCCACTGACCGCTCTTGGTATTACAACCAAGAGGAGATATCACCCTCAACGCCAAGGTTCCATACTAAGCACTTCATAGGTATTCGTTCCGTGTAATGTGTCCTTACCACGTGTTCACTTTCGCGCGAGGAGCAAACCCCTTGGGCTTAGAGGAACCAATGCTTCTTTAGTGTGTGCCTCTGGTGTATAACTCTGTTAGGAGTTTCAAACGTAGGAACTATAATCAAGGACAAACAATTGACAGATTCTTATAGTCCTAAAGCCGGCCTCTAGCGTAGGCATGCAGTTGCTCCTAAGATGAGCCACTTCGCGAGCAATCTTGATTATATCATCCTCCCTGCCTACATGGTACTCCTTGTGACCACCAACTGGCTCCACCTACGAGGAAGGACCTTTGAATGTTCTTATATGTCTCTTAGAACCTTCTTGTCCCCTCTTTGGTCACAAAGAAAACTAGTCACTAGGCTGGGATTCGACCCACTGACCTCTCGCTCTAGAGGCTAACGTCGGAATGTCTAAGCTTCAAGGAGTTGTCTGAGGTAGTGTTTACTGGTTATACTATCCCGTTTACCTAGGAGACGTACGCCAAAGGAGCAGTGCATGGCTTGTCTATCTGGACCAGACTTAGGGGACTTACTCCAAAAGGAGGAGTGCATGCCTAGTCTGCCCTATGCCTGTCCAAATGTCAGTTATGGAAAAGGAGCATATCAGGTCCACACCTTTGCCCTGTCTCAGTATACCTGCATCCCTTCGCCACCTTGCATTTTCAACGCCATGATCTTCTTGTCTAAAAGCATGAGGAATGGAGGATCCTTGCTCTCATACTTCTTACACAACGTGTCCCACCCCTCTTTTGCAGTAGCCTTGTCACTCACGTACTTAAAATGCGAGTTGGAGATGGTATTGACAAGCAGCCTATAAGCCTACGTATCCTTCTTCTTCCACTCCTCATGTACCGCAACTGTGGTTGTAGATGAACTTGCATCTCTTGCACCTTCCCATGGCATATTTTCTGTCACAACCTGCGTTACAGTGATGCCTTTTGCCTCTGGAGGCATAGCTCACCACCTCCAACAAGCCCCTCTCCTCGAAAAGGATGCAGGTACAGATTTTGGTAAAACGTGAAGTTGGCGTGCCCTTCCAGCCTCTGCGAGGACAGGAGTGGTGTGACGGTGCCTATTAATGCCATTTTGAGGTTTGGTGATGCTCGATGCTGTTCTTGAGTCACGGCGCTACCCTTGCTTTTGTTGCTACTTCTGCCTAAATCTGTGTAAGAAAAAATGGACTATATGGGCAAGCAAAATAGGAAATTTGAAAACTTGAGCCCATTAGTGGTCAATTCAGCTCAAAACCTTTCAGATCAACCAATAAAACAGGGTCATCAACAGGGGATTTCAAGAGGTATGCCTTCTTGATAACAGGGTATACTGCAGTTCCTACTCTCCCTCCCACTAGCAACCTAGTAAAGGGCTTTCCTCCTAAACCTAAACATGGAATGGAAACATTCTTGTAGTGATATAAACCTTAGGGAAAATACTTTTATTTGCATGTGCTACTTTATAAATTTGGTACTGAAATGAAGGAGTTATGGTCATGACAAGGCAACGGTATTACTCAGAGTGAAGAGTGTAGCCCTAGTCAATCTTGTTTTGAGCATAACAATCAATCTCACCATCGGATCTTCGTGTTTTTCGCTTGTTGGAAAGCTTGGTTTGCAAACATTACTATCCTTGGTCAACTGTCAAATTTGGTCAACCTTTGACCGCAGCCCATCACTCTGAAAGTGGCGGCCTGTACTGCTTGAAAGTGGCAGAACTTAGCTTTGATTCCAATTGTTCAAACAAGAGGAGAGAGGGAGTCTTGGAGCAGCGCACATGTTGGGATGAAAGGGCATCACTTGTGCTGAATAATGTTTGTTGAATGGCTCAAAATAATGGAGTACATATAGAACTTAGAGCTTGGGCAAGTCCGCCCTCTCACAAGCCACACCACTTAGCCATGAAGGCTAAGGCTCAGACACTAGAGTCCATAATCTCACACAATATAGGAAATCAGCCTAGCAATCAGGCTGACCACTCACACACGACCTAGAGAGCTAAGGAATGCTCTCATGGCACACTCCTAGTGGTCTCATAACCCACAATCGAATGGAGAATCGCCATGTGTCCATTACTAGCATACAAGGATCTCACCTCGCATAAAATGTAAAGAGAGGTATCTTTTTCCTAGTCAACACACTCTGACAAGGCAACCCAATAATCAAGGACCTTTTTGGATATTTCTCCCACCAAGTCTTCACCCTAGACCTCTCGCCTTTTTCTTTTCTCAAGCTAGGGCATGGAGCCATCGCCGATGGTCACCCAGACATTGGCGGTCAATGATCCTGGAACTTTCAAAAAATTATATCTCTCTATCTGATCGTTGGATCGGCATGAAACTTGGACCGTGGACATTCTTTCACCTCATGTTTCCAAAGGTGAAGTCACATTGACAATCTGGTAGTTTCTTTGAACTTACTTCTGTGGACATGAAAGTGAGCCTGATGGCTCCTTTTCCAATAGTCTCCCACTTTGCCCCAGTCAGAGTGAGCTGAGTCCACATGCATTCATGCATAACTGCTCCTTCTGACAAGTCACTAGCTTGGTGCAAAAATCAATGTCTTGCTTACTAGTTGGAGTAACTCCAGCTTGATAGCACCCTCCTACACCATATGACTGATGAACTGATAAGCGAAGTCAATGTGCTTGGTGTGTGCGTGGTGCTGAGGATTCTTGGCGAGTGCAATTGCGCTCTAGTTCTTGAGCTGGTTACGAATAGGAACTACCGTACTTTCACTCATCTCTGCCATGAGATGTTTAAGCCAAACGTTTTCCTTGGCTCCCAGGCTCAGAGACACGTACTCACCTTCTGTGCTTGAGGTAGCCACAACCACCTCTTGCTTGCTGCACCAGCTTTTGGTACCTCCATTCATGAGGAGCACATGTCCAGAGATGGGCTTGTCTTTCTCAGAATTTGAGGCCCCATCTGCATTTATGTAGCCGATGATGTTATTGCCGTTACTATTCTACGTTATAACGATGTTGATGGTCCCAACAAGGTAGCGGAAGATCTGCTTTACCGCCTTTTGGTGCTCAGGTCTGGGATTCACTACAAGCTAGCTTACAGCGCTCACGGCCTGTGCGAGGTCTGGCCTGATTGCCACCATGAGGTATATGAGATTGCTGATGGCGTTCTGGTACCTCTACCGCTTAGCCGCATATGCTTCTCTACTAAAGATCACCACGTACTGTTGTATCTTAAGCGGCATGAAGATGGGTTTTGCCTCTGCCATGCCGAAGTGCTACAAAACATCCTTGATATAGCTTCTCTATTGCAACAAGAGACATCGTGATTTGTTGTTACGCGTGATCTGGATACAAAGAAAGCATGATGCCTCCCCAAGATCAGATCTTCAGAAGCCCTCACACATGGCCTCCTTGAGCTCTTGTAGTGCACATATGGTATTAGAAAGGAGGAGCATGTCATCCAAGTAGACAATGATCATGAGGATTTCATGCCCATGCTGCAAGTGATAGACGGTGTAGTCACACTTGCTGGGCTTGAACGCCATGCACTACGATGCCACATCCAAGTCCTCAACTCCTGCATAAGAGAGGAGCGTGTCCATAGAAGTAAACTTTGTGACAGGTTCAAAGGTTTCACTATAGTCAATGTCCTCCTACTTATAGTAGGCCTTCCGCAACCAGCTTTGCCTTGTTTTTTCTTAGGTTACCATTTGCTCCCCGCTTCTTCTTGAATATCCATTTGCACTTGATCACCTTCTATCCACGTGCATGCTCAATCAGCTTCCACGTACCATTCTCGATCTTTGATTGTATCTCCTGGTGCATAGCTTGTGTCCAATCTGCTGCATCTGGTACAGCCATGGCCTGCTTTTATGCCATCGGCTCATCAGAGTCTGCTACAAATGCAATGTACATATGTTCTGGTTTCTGCAGCGTCTAGAAATGGCCACGCTCACAAGGCTTGTAACGCACTTTGAGAGGGTACGTGCGACCTGGTGCAAAAGCGTTGGCTAGCGGTTGGCACAGTACAGCAGGCACAACTGCTGCTATTGGTGGTACTATATCTCCTTCCTCTGATTCTGCCGATGAAGGCATTGTATGTGTTTGATCAGGCATGGGAGAGTAGACTGGTTCTCCCATTGTCACGGTGGAGGAAGGGTCATGAGAGACTAGGTAAGGGAGAATATCTGCTCCCATTGCGTCGTCAAAAGCTGGTTCTATTGCCTCTTCACAAACAATATTGATGCAAATGACGTTGCTCTTGTTGATGGCAAAATGCCTAGATGATGATGTGGCCAAAATCCCTCTCATGGAGGCGATACGCCTTACTTGCCACGTCATAGCCGGTCATCAACATCTGTGCATTTTTTACGTCCCACTTCTACCGCTTCTCTTTGGGAAGGTACATGTATGCCAGGCTGCCAAACGTACGGAGGTGGTCTATGCTTTGCTCTTCCCAAAGCATGCCTCGTACGATGTCATCTGCTCAAATGCGTTGGTTGGACGGCAGTTCTTGATGTACACCAAAGTGCTAAATGCTTCGGCCCTAAAGTCATAAGTGAGCCGAGCCGCGGAAAGCATGGAGCGTGCTGACTCAACAATGGTACGTTTGGTATGTACAGTTATGCCGTTATGCTAAAGCCAGTATGGCGCAGTGCGGGCCGCCTTGATGGCAACCGCTCCAAGGTAGTCCACAGAGACTTTGCTCAGGTATTCGACATGTAATCATTGCATAACGCCTTGATTTTCTTACTCATCTCGTTTTCCACCATTGCCTTGAACTCCTTGAACCTATCAAAGCACCGGTACTTGGAGGAAAGGAAGTACACACTAGTGTAATTGTAAAAATCATCAATGAAGGTCAGATAATACCTAGAGCCTACAAAGCTCTAGGTCTGTATCGAGCCACACAAGTCTGTGTGGACCTACTCCGGCACATCCTTTGAGCACTCCCTTGCTCCAGATAATGCCTTGCAATGCTGCTTCCCCTCTAAACAACCGATGCATAAGTGCTGCTCAAAGTTAGAGATGATGGGCAAGTCACGTACCATCTGCTTTGTTTCAAGTGGTACAAGGCACGCAAGCCCATGTGGCCGTAACTTGCATGCCTGATTTTGCCATCTCTCTCCACCACTGCTGCAAGACTCTACTCACATGGCATCTTGGTTGTCCCAAACAAGGGGTACATGTTCCCTTCCTTCACCGACCTGGAAAATCCCATTCCCGTTTTCTTGCCAAGGATGTAGCTATAGTCATCATCAAAGATGACTCATAGTCCTTTGTTGGTAAGGGAGGACACTGGGAGAACGTCGAACGCAGTATCAGTTACATATAGCATGCCATGGAAGACTACCACTTCAATGCCACGCGAGGTCTCCAACCATATGTCCACAATCCCAATCCCCTTAGCATACACTACTCGACCATCACACAAAGCAATAGGTCAGGGAGGGATTGAGAGCAGCTACGTAAACCACTCCTTGTGGTGCGTCAAACTCTTGGTGTACCTTGAGTCCTTGTACCATGCCAAATCCACCTTCTCCATCTGTGACATTTTGGAGTTTGCCATGATGAGGCAGTCGTAGACCTCCTTCGCAATGTTCATGTTGCGAAAGTGGCACATGTTGGTCTTGTACTATTGCTACTACATACGCTGTTATGACTGCTGCTGCTACTGTAGGAGAGGTTGTTGCTTCTATTGCTATTGCAAGGACTGGTGCTACTACTGCTCCTTCTAGTCCATTTTGAACTTGAAGCACTCTTCTTTCTTGCAATAGAAGCACTTGCCTTTCTTCTTGCCTCTCTACAGCCCAAATTGCTACTACTACTGGTTGCATGAGACCATGTTCATAAAAGCTCCTTCACTACTGCTACCGCCACTGTGCTCTACTACATTGCGACGTGGTTTGACCTGCACCAGATGCGTGCATTGGAAGTCCACCTCAAGAGGCGGCTGGCAGTCCAACGTCTGTCGCACCATGGCATGGCTCGTTAGAAGTCCCCCCAACAAGAGGAGGATGAAGGATGTCGGCCTCCTTCACTTACTTTGCGAGCTTCTTTGCCAGCTTCTTTGCCCTATCCATGTATGCCTTTATCTTGTTCCGACCCTGCATTTACAACGCCATCATTCTCCTCCAAAACTATGAGGAATGCAGGATCTTGTTCTCATATCTTTTGCATAACATGTTCCATGCCTCTTTTTCAGTAGTCTTGTGACTCACATACTGAAGATGCGGGTTGGAGATGGTGTTGACAAGCAGCCTGTAAGCCTGCCTGTCCTTCTTCTACTCCTCATGTTCCCTTGCTAGGGTTGTAGATGAATTGACATCTACTGCACCTTTCTTTGGCATCTTCATCACCACTACCTGCGATATACTGATGCCTTTTGCCTGTGGAAGAGGAGCACGCTTGTCGCCGCTAATCACCTACCACAAGCCCCTCTCCTCCAACAAGAGGCGGGTACGAATCTTCCAAAACATGAAGCTCGCGTACCCTTCCAGCCTCTCTTAGGACTAGGCGACTAGTACCATGCCTACTCTTGCCATTTTTAGCTTAGGTGATGCTCAATGCTACCCTTGAGTGGCGGCACTACCCCTGCATCTCCTACTGCTTTTGTTAGAAATCTGTCTGACAAAACTGGACCGTGGAGGCCAGTAGCCTACGGATTTGGAAAAACTGAGCCCACGACTGCAAAAGAAGCACGTGATTTGAAGTAATATTCCCTTTTGAAAACATGGTATGCTGATGTTCCTACTCCAGTTCAGACGAGCCAGTTTGCAAACGACATTTCTCCCAAATGTACAAATGGAATGCAAATATTTTTGCAAAAATAAAAGCGTAGGAAAAATACTTCAATTTCCATATACTACTTTTCAAATTTGACAAAGCTATGAGAGAGTTATGGTAATCACAAGAGGACAGTCTTGCCCAGCGAGAAGAGTGTAGCCATGGCCGACCTTGTTTTCATCGTAACTCTGAATCCAACAATTTGGCATTCGTGATCTTAGGCTCGTTGAAAAGCTTGTCTTGCATAATTGAATATCTTGTTGTGGATTTTCAAATTTTGTGAACCTTTGATCCTCACCTATCACTCTCATGGTGAGAGCATGTGCTCGCTAAATGTTGAAAAAGGAGCCATCCGGCTCAGTTACAGGTCCATAAGAGCAAGTTCCAGGAAAGTACCATATGCTTGCTCGGGTCGTCAATCCAACTTCACCATTTAAAAGATCAGGTGGAAAAATGTCTACGGTCAGGGTTTGATGCCGATCGAACAGTCGGATTGGGAGATATGAATTTTGAAAGTTTTCGGGGTCATCGACCGCCGATATCTGGGTGACCATGGGCGATGGCTCCATGCGTTAGCCTGAGAAAAGAAAAAGGCGAGAGGTCCAGGGTTAAAACCTGATGGGAGAAATATCCAAAAATGTCCTAGATTCTTCGGTTGCCTTGTCAGAGTGTACTGACTAGGAAAAAGGTACCTCTCCTTACTTTTTAGGTGAGGTGAGATCCTTGTGTGCTAGCCATGGACACATGGCGATTCTCCATGGGATTGTGGGTTATGTGACCACTAGGATAATGCCATGAGAGCATTTTCTAGCTCTTTTGGTCGTGTGTGAGTGGTTAGCCTGATTGCTAGGCTGATTTCCTCTCTTGTGTGAGATTATGGACTCTAGTGTGTGAGCCCTAGCCTCCATGGCTAAATGGTGTGGCTTGTGAGAGGGCTGACTTGCCCAAGCTCTAGCTCTATATGTACTCCATCATTTCGAGTGATTCAACAACCATTCTTCAGCACAATTGATGCCCTTCCAGTCCCACATACTCGTTGCTCGAAGGCTCCCTCTCTCCTCCGGTTCCAACACTTGGTATGAGAGCCAAGTTCTGCCACTTTCAGCCAGCACACGCCGTCACTTTGAGAGTGACGGGTTAGGGTGAAACCTTCACCATTGTTCAAGATGGACCACAGGATATTCAAGTTCATAGGGCAAGATTTTCAACAACTCAAGATCGCAAAGATCCAATGGTTTGACTGAGAGTCATGCTCAAAACAAGGTTGGCTACGGCTACACTCTTCTCTGTGAGTAAGGCTGTCGCCTTGTGATGATCATAACTCTCTTGTTTATTTGTCTGAATTAAAAAGGAGCACATACGAATTGAATTATTTTTCCTAAGCATTCCATAGGTGCAAAACTATTTGCATTCCACTGGTACGTTTGGGAGAAACGCCGTTTACAAGCTGGCTGGTGTGAGCTGGAGTAGGAGCAGAAGCATACCCTGTTTTCAAAAGGGCATATCTCTGAAAATCCCCTCTTGATGACCCTATTTTATGGGTCGATCTGAAAGCTTTAGAGCTGCATTTTCCATTGGTGGGCTTAGTTTTTCAAACATCCTCGTATACCAGCCTCTACAGTCCATTTTCTGTCAGACAGATTTCTGGTAGAAGGAACAGTAGAAGCAGGGGTAGTGCCGCCACTCAAGGGCAGCGCTGAGCATCACCAAGGCACAAAATGGCAGCAGTAGGCGTGGTAACAGCAGCCCAGCCCTTGGAGAGGCTGGGAGGATGCGCCAACTTCATGTTTTGGAACATCCGTACCCACCTCGTTTTGGAGGAGAGGGGCTTGTGGGAAGTGGTGAGCGGCGACGAGCGCGCTCTACCTCCACAGGAAAAAGGCATCACCGTAGCAGAGGTGGTGGCGAGGAAGACGCCGCAGAAAGATGCAGCAGATGCAAGTTCATCTACAACAGCAGCAACGACATATGAGGAGTGGAAGAAGAAGGACAGGCAGGCCTATAGGCTGCTTGTCAACACCATCTCCAACCCGCATCTTCAGTACGTGAGTGACAAGGCTACTACAAAAGAGGGGTGGGACACGTTGTGCAAGAAGAATGAGAGCAAGGATCTTGCATTCCTCATGCTTTTGGAGGAGAAGATGATGGCATTGAAAATGCAGGGCGGCGACGAGATGGAGGCGTGCTTGGACAGGGCAAAGGAGCTGGTGAAGCAGGTGAAAGCAGCCGGCAACCATGTGGAAGACACGTATTTCATTCTCCTCTTGCTGAGGGGACTCCCAACGAGCTATGACAGGTGCGAGAGATGTTGGAGTGCACGCCGACTCTCGACTTGGACTTTATCTGCACGCACCTAGTGTAGGTAGAAGTGCGTCGCAATGCAGCAAAGTGCAATGGCAGCAACTAGAACAGTGATGCAGCTTTCATGGCCATGGGCGCACGTAACCAGAAATAGCAGTCGTCCGGGCAGCAGAGAGGCAAGAAGAAGGGCAAGTGCCACTATTTCAAGAAAGAGTGCTTCAAGTTCAAGAGGGACCAAAAGGAGGAGCAGCAGCAGTAGCAAAAGCAAAAACCTCCACAGCAACAGCAGCAGCAGTCTCACCAACGTCAGCAACAGCAGTAGCAGCAGAACCAGACCGTCGTGCGCCATTTTGGCAACATAAACGTCGCCAAGGAGAAGCGCGACCGCCTCTTCATGGAAAAGTCCAACTTGTCAAAGAAGGAAAAGGCGGATCTGGAGTGGTAGAAGGACTCAGGGTGTACCGAGTCTGACACACCACAAGGAGTGATTTACGCAGCTCTCCGTTCCCCCTCGTCCGATTGCTTTGGGTGATGATCGGGTGGTGTATGCTGAGGGGATTGGGATTGTGGAGATGTGGTTAGAGACCCCGCCTGGAATTTAAGTGGGAGTGTTCTATGGCGTGTTGTACATACCTAATGCTTCGTTCAATCTTCTCTTAGTGTCCTCTCTCACCAACATAGGATTGCGAGTCATCTTTGACGACGGCTACATCCTCGACAAGGAAACAGGAGAGGAGTTGCTCAGGCCGGTGAAAGAAGGCGACATGTACCGCCTGCTGGGGGCGACCAAGATCCCGCGCGAGGAAGGTCTTGCAGCAGTGGCACAGGCCACAGATGGCAAAATCTGGCATGCGCGCGACGGTCACATCGGCATGCGCGCCTTGTAGCAACTTCAAACAAAGCAGATGGTGCGTGATTTGCCCACCATCTCTAACTTTGAGTAGCAGTTGTGCATCGGCTGTTTGGAAGGGAAGTAGCATCGCGAGGCGTTCTCTGGAGCATGGAAGCGTGGGAAAGAGGTGTTGGAGCTTGCCGACATAGACTTGTATTTCCCGATGCTGACCCATAGTTTTGGAGGCTCTAGGTGTTTTCTCACCTTCATTGATGATTTAAGCCATTACACTGTTGTGTACTTCCTTTCCTCCAAGGAATAGTTCTTTGACAGGTTCAAGGAGTTCAAGGAGATGGTGGAGAACAAGACTTGAAGGAAAATCAAGGCACTACACAGCGACCGCGGTGGAGAGTACCTGAACAAGGAGTTCGAGGACTACCTCGCAACAATAGGCATCAAGGCACAGCGCACCGCGCCATACTCGCCGTAGCAAAACGGTGTAGCAAAATGCTCCAACCGCACCATTGTTGAGTCGGCGCGCTCCTTGCTGCACGCGGCTTGGCTCCTCTACGACTTTTGGGAAAAAGCAGTGAGGACTGCCGTGTACATCAAGAACCACAGTCGAACCAAGGCCCTAGAGCACATGATGTCGTACGAGGTGTGGTTCGGCAAGAAGCCGAGCGTGGGTCATCTTTGCGCGTTTGGCAGCTTGGCGCACATGCACGTGCCAACGTAGAAGTGGCAAAAGTGGGAATCGAAGAGCGCGCAGATGATGATCATTGGCTACGACATGGCAAGTAAGGCGTATTGCCTCTACAAGAGGGGCATTAGGCCATGTCATCATCTCTAGGGATGTCGTCTTCAACGAGAGCAACATCTTTGGCCCCAACATTGTCTGTGAAGAGGCAGCAGAAGCAGCACCTGACGAGGCAGTGGGAGCAGACATTCTCCCTGATCCCGTCTCTCCTGATCATTCCTCTATTGTGACAGTGGGAGAACCCCTCTATTCTCCCATGTCTGATGCAGTAGATACAATGGCCTCATTAGCAGAAGCAGTGGAAGAAGATGCACCACCATCAGCAGAAGCAGTTGTGCCAGCAGCACCGCACTAGCCGCTTGCTAACGCTCCAGCACCATTTTGCAGGTACCCTCTCAGGGTGCGTTACAAGCCTGGTGAGCGCGAGCATTTTAGGATGCTCTAGAAACCAGACCAGATGAACGTCGCAGTTGCAGCAGACTTTGATGAGCCAACGTTGTACGTGGAGGCCATGGCCGCACCAGATGTAGCAAATTGGGTACAAGCTGTGTAGCAAGAGATACACTCGCAGCTTGACAATGGTACGTGGGAGCTCACTGAGCATCCACCTAGACGTAAGGTGATGAAGTGCAAGTGGGTGTTCAAGAGGAAGAAGGGAGCAGATGGCAACTTGGAAAAGTACAAGGCGAGGCTGGTCGCCAAGGGCTACTCGTAGCACGAAGGCATCGACTACACACAAACCTTTGCCCTTGTTGCAAAGTTTCCTCTATGCGTACGCTCTTTTCCTATGGAGTAGCAGAGGACTTTGAGGTCCACCACATGGATGTCAAGACTGCATTCTTGAACGGTGACGTGGAGGAGGAGATTTACATGGAGTAGCCGAAGGGGTTCGTAATGGATGGCCAGGAGCACCTGGTTTCCCAGCTGCAGAAGTTGCTATACGGCCTCAAGCAAACGTCGCGTGCTTCCACCCAGAAGTTGGATGCGGCGTTATAGTGCATGGGATTTGAGCGCAGTGAGTGTGACTACAGCATCTATCGTTGGCAGCATGGTCATGAGGTGCTCATCATCATCGTGTATGTGGATGACATGCTCCTCCTTTGAAAAAAGCATGTCTATACTACAGGAGTTCAAGGAGGCAATGCAAGAGTGCTTCTAGATGTCTTATCTTGGGGAGGCATTTTACTTCCTCGGTATCCAGATCACGCATGATCGCAAATCACGTTTTGTCTCACTATAGCAGAGCCGCTACATCAAGGATGTCTTGCACCGTTTCCGCATGGCACAGGTAAAACCCATCCGCACGCCGCTGGAGACGCGGCAGAACCTCGTGAGCTTCAATGGAGAAGCGGATGCAGCTGAGCGGCAGACGTACCAGAGCGCCTTCGGCAGTCTCATGTGCCTGATGGTTGCAACCAGGCCGGACCTCGCATAGGCTGTCAGCGCTGTAAGCCAGCACATGGAAAACCCCGGACCTGAGCTCCACAAGGCAGTGAAGCAGATCTTCCGCAACCTTGCTGGAACCATCAACATCGACATCACCTACAACGGCAACGACAGCAGCATCATCGGCTACACAGACGCAGATTGGGCTTCAAACCCTGAGAACCGCAAGTCCATCTCTCGACATGTGTTCCTCATGAATGGTGGGGCCATTAGCTGGTGCAGCAAGCGACAAGTAGTCGTGGCTACCTTAAGCACTGAAGCTGAGTATGTCTCTCTCAGTTTTGGAGCCATGGAAGCAGTTTGGCTTCAACGTCTTATGGCAGAAATCAGTGGGAGTGCAATAGTTCCAGTTCTTGTGCGCGTCGACAACGAGAGCGCAATCACACTCGCCTAGAATCCTGAGCACCATGCACACACCAAGCACATTGACATCGCATATCACTTCATCAGGCACATGTTTCAGGATGAGATCCGCGTGGTGCGGTCCCGACGTTTGCTTGATCACCTCTAGTGGTTCACGTCTATTGTTTTGGGTGAATCAGAGACTGAGCGTTAGCTTTCTTGTCGCCTCACGTGATGTGAGCAGGAATTTAGAGACAGTCAGTTTGCAAAGGGAATAACGTTGTTTTGGGTTAGTTTTTGAACATAGACATGATCACAATACTTATAGGACTAGTCATGAGCTTTCCAACGTACCAAACAACGCGCAATTTGGCCAAGCGTTGCTCAAGTTATGCTTGCCAAAGCGCAAGTCTCACCCACCACAGAAGCCTGACGCCGCCACTCGCCGTGGCGCCTTCATTCACGTGCGAAGCGCCTTTCCCAAGGCGCATGTCCCATTGCACATGGTGTATCCGTCCCCTGCAATGTTTCTACGCACCCTACCCACTTTTGGGTCGTGTTGGGTGATGGGGTGTGACGAAGTTCAAAACCTGTCCACGGACCTGAAGTCATAATTTAAACGAAGTCCCCGAGTAACAAAATAAACTTCTGAGTTTCGGACGCCGAGCCAGATTTTTGGCTAAGTCCCTCAGTAACAACCTGCACTTACTGGATCCGGTGGATGATCTGCCGGATCAGGTGGATCATCCACCGGACGCCTCGGCAGGCCTATCGGAGCATTTTCTGCAGATGGTATTCTTGTTACTCGGTCCGGTCGATTATCGACCGGATTTAAAGTCGCAGCCGGCTCTCAGAGCCGCTGCGCATACCCCAGCTTTGAAAAGCCATATCTCCTTTGATACTTGTCCGATTTTGGCAAAACAACTTCCACCCGATTAAGCAACTCGTCAGCTTTCAAGGCATATCCTCCATTTTAGGATCCAAGCATATTTTGAGTCGCCAGATCCGCTGGAGCGGAGTTTCCATTTTCTGGCGGCTCGTCAGCGCCTCCCGGCGCCGCACTTGGACATGCGGAGGGGCAATTTTTCAACATTCTCCCCCTTGCACCTTCCATGCCCGCTGCTCCTGCTTGCTCTCACTCATCTTCCGCTGCGCCCTCCAGCCCATCATAGCTGGTCATCCCAAGTCCGGCCACGCTCATCGCGTGC
>SZWC01000324.1:96320-112391 GCA_023375785.1 Penium margaritaceum | reverse complement strand
ACTTGGACATGCGGAGGGGCAATTTTTCAACATTCTCCCCCTTGCACCTTCCATGCCCGCTGCTCCTGCTTGCTCTCACTCATCTTCCGCTGCGCCCTCCAGCCCATCATAGCTGGTCATCCCAAGTCCGGCCACGCTCATCGTGTGCCGGTCTGCGGGTTGCGCTTTGGTCAAGCAATCCGCAAGCATGTTGTGCGTACTGCAATGCTGCAGTACCACCTGCCCCTTCTCGACCATGTCCCGTGCATAGTGATAACGCACGTCAATGTGCTTCGTCCTCCTCTGCTACGTCGGGTTGTTGGTCAGCGAGATGGAGCCCGTGTTGTCCTCGTGCACCACCGTAGGCTCCAGTTGCGGCACGCCCAACTCCCCCAGCAACCTGTGGAGCCACACCGCCTCCTTGACTGCCTCGGCTAGCGCGATGTATTCAGCTTCCACTATGGAGGTGGCGACGCAGTCCTGCTTCCTGCTGCACCACAAGACCGTTGCACCAGCGAGGAAGAACACATAGCCGGATGTGGACTTCCGCTTGTCCACATCGCCAGCGTAATCTGCATCCGTGTAGCAGACCAGACACAAAGGGTCCGCCCGCCCTTTGCCATCGAACCTCAGGCGCGCATGTCGCGTCGCCTGCAGGTAGCGGAGGATGCGCTTGACCGCCTGTCAGTGTAGTGGCCCTGGGTTGGCCACGTACTTGCTCACTTGACCCACCACGTAGGCCAGGTCCGGTTGAGTCGCCATCATGGCGTACATGAGGCTGCCCACCGCCGATTGGTAAGGCACCCCTGCCATATCCTCCCGCTCTTCTTTTGTTTTTGGCGCCATTGTCGCACTTAGTTCATAGGTCGTGGAGACAGGAGTGCACACTGGTTTGCAATCCTCCATGCCGTACCGCTTCAGCACCTTGGCCACGTATTTGGGCTGCCCCAGCTCAAGCGTGCGCGCCCTCCGGTTCCGCGTAATGCTCATCCCGAGGTAGAACTCCAACTCCCCCATGTCCGACATCTGGAACCTGCTGCTCAGCTCCTCTTTCAGCTGTTGTAGGCTTGGCAGGTCTGAGGAGCACAAGATCAGATCGTCCACGTAGAGTGCGACAATCTGATGGATCTTCTTGCTGCACCACACGTACACACTGTGATCTGCCTCACAGCGCTTGAAGCCGAGTTGTGCCATGAAGCTGTCCATTTGTTGGTACCAGCATCGGGGCGATTGCTTTAGCCCGTACAAGGACTTCCGCAGCTTGCACACCTTGCCCTCCGGTACCTCCACCCCCTCCAGCACCTCCATGTAGATTTCCTTGTTGATGATGCCATTGAGGAAGGCCGTCTTTACATCCATTTGGTGGAGCTCCATGTCCTTCGCGGTTGCCACCGCAAGGATCGCCCGGATGCTTGTGAACTTGGCGATGGGGGCAAACGTCTCATCGTAGTGCTCGCCCTTACACTGTGCGTACCCCTTCGCCACGAGCCGCGCCTTGTACTTGTCAACCACACCTTCCTTTGTGAACTTGGTCTTAAAGACCCACTTGGAGTCGATGACCTTGGCGTCTTTCGGCCTGTGAACCAGCTGCAACGTGTCGTTTTCAGCAATGGATGCCAACTCCGACTTGGTGGCGGCGTCCCACTGCTTTCCCTTGGGCCGCGCAAGTGCCTCTTGCACAGTCGTCAGTTCCGTTGATGCAGCCAGCATGCACCGCGGCATGCCGATCCATCGACGGGTGCCTGCATCGAAACGCTTCTGCGCTCTCCGCTGCCTCTCGTTGCGGCGCGGCAATCTTGACGGCGTCTCGTCGCTCTACTACGATCCTTCCGACTCAGCCCGCTCCAGTGAATCATGGACCAGAGGGCTTCCCAAGGATTCTTCCCGCTTCGGTGAACCATCAACGGGACGAGCGGCGTGTCTGGAGGATTTTTCTCCGACGTCCGACGCGAACTCCGCGGGGAGTGCGTGCTTCGGCACCCGCGATGCCTCCTTCGGCGGATCATTCCACCGGCTCTCTAGCCCAGCTGCATCATCGTCGGAGTCCTCCGCATCGGCTGCTCCACTTGCTACACCGCCGCGCTCCGATGCCGCATCATCAACCTCCGCATCCGCCAGCTCCTTCTTGTAGTCAAGGAGCTGGAACCACTCCCCTTGTTTTGCAGTGTTCCCGACGCTCATGTCATTGCTGCTGCTGCTGAAGCTCTACTGCTCGTCAAACTCGACGTCACGGCTGCGGATGATCTTTTGCGTGTGCGGGTCCCCGAGCAGATATGCCTTTTGTGCGCTCTCGTAGCCAAGGAACAAGCACGGCTTTGCCCGCGGTTCTAGCTTGCTGTCGCGTCGTTGCGCCGCCTGCACCATCGCGTGCGCCTTGCACCCGATCACCTTCAGGTGCACCACGTTTGGCTTGCACCCGCTCCAAACCTCTTGCGGCGTCTTCCAGCCGTCCATACCCTTCAGCACCGCTGTTGGGGTGAGGTTGATGGTGTAGCTCGCTGTACGCACAGCCTCCGCCCAGAAACCCCGCGGCAACCCCACATCCACAAGCATGGTCCGCACCATGTTGAGCAGCGTCTGGTTTGCTCGCTCCGCCACTCCGTTGGACTGTGGCGAGTAGGGCGTAGTGTGTTCCCACTTGATGCCTTGTTGCTTCATCCACCCGCTGCAGCCCACGTACTCTCCGCCATTGTCACTGCGTAACGCTCTGACCTTCCGGCCTGTCTGCCTCTCCAGCGCTACGACGTACCCCTTCAGCCGGTCCAGGACTTCACCTTTCCGCTTCATGAAGTACACGTAGAGCTTCCTGTTGTATTCGTCAATGAAGGTGACAAAGTATCTGAAGCCACCGTTTGAGGGAATTTTGAACGGTCCACACACGTCGTTGTGCACGACCTCCAACAGGTCCTTTACACAAGCCGCGTTCTTGTTGAACGGCTTGCGCCGCGCCTTGCCCAAAATGCAAGGCTCGCACTTTTTCTGCGCTGCTGCATCTGCTGCCGCGTCTGCACCGTCGATGACGAGGCCGTGTACCATGTCGCGCTTCGCCATCTCCTTAACGGTTGCGGGCGCCGAATGCCCCAACCATCGGTGCCAGAGCTCTAGATCAGCGCTTCCTCCCTTGGCCATGTTGACGACGCACTCCTGCAAATCTGTTGCGTCAGATGCCGCGGGGACCACCTTGGTCTCCACGATGTAAAGACCGCCCTCGCGCTTCGCCTCCAGCACGACCTCGCCGTCGCCGTCGATGCACACCACTCCGCCTTGCCTACGGAAGAGCACCTCATACCCCTTGTCCGTCAAGCGGCTAACACTCAAAACATCACCCATGCTGGGGACGTGCTGCACATCACAAATTGTGCACAACTCCTCCTTACCGCCCATGACGACTTCCACCTCCACGTCGCCTTGGCCGGCTGCCGGCTCGACTTTGTCGTTCGCGACCACCATTGACTTGGAGGACTTCTCGTAGGTGACAAACCCCACCTTCTCGACTTGGGTGTGCTCCTCGGCCCCGGAATCCAGGCACCGCTTGTTGGCCTTCTTGAGGAAGTGGTTCTTGTTGCCGTTGAGGAGCGACCTGCCCTTGCTATTTTTGCCGCCGGTCTTCGCCTCCTCCGGGTACTCACGGGCCCAATGGTCCTCCTTGCAGTTGCGGCACGCACCTTTCTTGACGCCCTCCTTGCCACCGCCCTTTCTGCCACTTCTTCGGCTCCCGCCTCCGCCACCGCATGTTTTGGTGACAAGGGCCGATGAGGAAGACGAGGACTCCCTGCAGCTCCGGTGCTACGCCTCATTGCGGATGTACTCTGCGACCACGCCATAGGTGAGCTTGTCCTCCGACCATCCTCTGAGAACGGTGATAAGTGGACCCCTACTATGAGGTAGGGCCATGAGGAGGGCCATTGCCTGTAGCTGCGTGTCGATCTTCCACCCCACGTCATTGCATTGCGAGGCGAGCGACTCCATATGCTGCATGGCGGATATGACATCATCTCCCTCCTCGATTCTCACCGTGAAGAGTCGCTTCATCGCGAAGATTTTGTTCGCGAGCGACTTGGATTGGTGGATGGCGCAGAGCTTTTCCCAAGCTTTGACTGCCAGCTTGCAGCCTTGGAAGTAGCCCCACTGCGACTCGGCTGTCCCGGACACCAGGAGCATGAGCGCCTTCGTGTTCTACTTTTCGAAGGCCTGCTTCTCCGCGTCCGTAGCAGTCGCCTCTGTGAGCACCTCCTTTCCCAACATGACATCTAGCAGCCCCTTATGCGAGAGGTACAGTTTGACCTGCCACATCCATAGCCTGAAACCTGGGCCGCCCGCATACTTCTGAATGGGCTGCGTCTCCTTCTGCGCCATGTGCGCAGCTGCTACTCCGTCGAGTTCTCAGAACTTCACGGCGACGTCTAAGATGACGATCCCGTGCGTTGCGGAAGATGTGAATGTTAAGGGCGTTCAGACCGGTGGGCCCATAACCCTTTGTCAGGATGAGATCCGCGTGGTGCGGTCCCGACGTTTGTCTGATCACCTCTAGTGGTTCACGTCTACTGTTTTGGGCGAATCTGAGACTGAGCGTGAGCTTTCTGGTCGCCTCATGCTATGTGAGCAGAAGTTTAGAGACAGTCAGTTTGCGAAGGGAATAACGTGGTTTTGCGTTAGTTTTTTGACATAAGCATGATTACAATGTTTATAGGGCTATTTATGAGCTTTCCAATGCACCAAAGCGCGCGCAATTCGGCCAAGCGTAGCTCAAGTTATGCTTGCCGAAGCGCAGGTCTCACCCACCACAGAAGCTTGACGCCGCCACTCGCCGTGGCGCCTTCATTCACGTGCGAAGCGCCTTTCCCAAGACGCATGTCCCATTGTACATGGTGTATGGGTCCCCTGCACTGTTTCTACGCACCCTACCCAGTTTTGGGTCGTGTTTGGTGATGGGCTGTTACGAGATTCGAAACCTGTCCGCGAACCTGCAGTCAGAATTTCGATTGTCCCCGAGTAACAAAACGTACTACTGAGTTTTGGACGCCGAGCCAGATTTTTGGCTAAGTCCCTCAGTAACAAGCTGCACTTACTGGATCCGGTGGATGATCCGCCGGATCAGGTGGATCATCCACGGGACGCCTCGGCAGGCCTATCGGAGCATTGTCTTCAGATGGTGGTCTTGTTACTCGGTCCGGTCCATTATCGACCGGATTTCGAGTCGCACCCGGCTCCAAGAGTCGCTGCGTATACCCCAACTTTGGAAAGCCATATCTTCCTCGATACTTGTCCGATTCCGGCGAAAAAACTTTCAACGGATGCAGCCACTCATCCGCTTTTAGGGGCAATCATCCATTTTAGGATCCAATAAAATTTCGAGTCCCCAGATTTGCCGGACCGGAGTTTCCATTTTCTGGCGGCTCGTCAGCGCCTCCCGGCGCCGCACTTGGGCATGCGAAGGGGCAATTTTTCAACAACATGGTGGAGGAGGGTGCTATCAAGCTGGAGTTTACTCCAACCAGCAAGCAAGTCACTGATTTTTGCACCAAGCCAATGACCCGTTTCAAGCAGCAGTTCTGCATGAAGGCATGTGGACTCAGCCCACTTTGATTGCGGCAAAGTGGGAGATTGTTGGAAAAGGAGCCATCCGGCTCAGTTACACATCCACAAGAGCAAGTTCCAGGAAAGTACCAGATTCTTGCTCCGATCATCTATCCAAATTCACCATTGAAAAGATCAGGTCGCAAAAGGTCTACGGTCCAAGTTTGACGCCGATCCAACAGTCAAATTGGGAGATATGAACTTTCGAAGTTTTCAGGGTCATCAACCGCCGATATCCGGGTGACCATGGGCGATGGCTCCATGCCTTATCCTGAGAAAAGAAAAAGTAAAGAGGTCTTGGGTCAAGACCTGACGGGAGAAATATCCGAAAAGGTCCTAGATTCTTTGGTTGCCTTGTCAGAGTGTGCTAACTAGGAAAACGGTACCTCTGCTTACTTTTTAGGTGATGTGAGATCCTTGTGTGCTAGCCATGGACACATGGTGATTCTCAATGGGATTGTGGGTTATGTTAACACTAGGAGTGTGCCATGAGAGCATTTTCTAGTTCTCTAGGTCGTGTGTGAGTGGTCAGCCTGATTACTAGGCTGATTTCCTCTCTTGTTTGAGATTATGGACTCTAGTGTGTGAGCCTTAGCCTCCATGGCTAAGTGGTGTAGCTTGTGAGAGGGCTGACTTGCCCAAGCTCTAGCTCTATATCATTTCCATTATTTTGCGTTATTCAACAACCATTCTTCAGTACAAGTGATGCCCTACCAGTCCCACATACTCGCTGCTCCAAGGCTCCCTCTCTCCTCTAGTTCCAACACTAAAAGTGGTAGAACCTGGCTCTCATATCAAATACTGGAACTGGAGGAAAGAAGGAGCCATGGAGCACCAAGCATGTGGTACTGAAGAGGTATCACTTGTGCTAAAAAATGATTGTTGAATCACTCAACATGATGGAGTATATATAGAGCTAGAGCTTGGGAAAGTCAGTCCTCTCACAAGCCAAACCACAAGGCTAAGGCTAAGGCTTGCATTCTAGAGTCCACAATCTCACACAAGAGAGGAAATCAGCCTAGGAATCAGGCCGGATAGTCACACATGACGTATAGAGCTAGAAAATTCTCTCATGGCACACTCCTAGGGGTCACATAACCCACAATCCCATTGAGAATCGCCATGGCTAGCACACCAGTATCTCATCTCACCTAAAGAGTAAGAAGAGGTATCTTTTTCCTAGTCACCATTCTCTAATAAGGCAACTCAAGAATCTAGGACCGTTTTGGATATTTATCCCATCAGGTCTTGACCCTGGGCCTCTTGTCTTTTTCTCTTCTCAGGCTAAGGCATGGAGCCATCGCCCATGGTCACCCACACACTGGCAGTTGATGACCTCGGAAACATAAAAAAATCAAAACTCCAAATCCGACCTTTGAATTTGCCTGAAACTTGGACCGTAGACATTTTGCCACCTCATCATTTCAATACAGAAGTTGGATTGACGATTAAAGTATGCATCTAGTAGTTTCCTAGAACTTGCTCTTGTGGACCTGAAACTGAGTTGAATGGCTCCATTCCCAATGATTACGACGCAATTCTGCCTTTTCTAGGTACGTGCAGATGAAGTCAAGATCGAGAGTCAGCTCGCAGTCAAGCATCTCCCGTACCATGTCGTATCTTGTTGGGATTCTTGTCAGCAAGAGGAGAATGAAGCGCGTCTCTTGCATAGGGTTGTTAGCTCCGTTTAGCTGCTTTGCCAGAGGATGCTCGGCAACTGAGAGTCGCTCGATCCTCTCTATGATCCCAAATCTGAAGAGTGGGTTTTCTCACTTGAGTGAGGTGATTATGTAATTGAGAACTGGTGGATTGTGCCAATGAAGGAGAATGATGGTGCGTTAGGGAGAGTGGTTGTACACGCTAGTATAGTGAGAGACTCTGACACTGAGTCAGAGTTGTCTAAGGCCTTAATGTCGAACTCTGAGATTGGTGGATCTTCCTCAAACAAGGGATTACTAGCAGCGCATGAGCAAAACTAGAAACACTCCAGCATAGTATATGCCTGAAAAAACCTCTGCCTAAGTACGATGCTGAGAGAAAATACCACACTCACCTGGTCATGCTTGGCTCAGGGGGAGCCTGTCACCATAGAGAGGCTATGAACATGCCACATGCGGCCAAGTGGAAGGAGGTAGTGGATAGCAAACTCGCATCCATTGAAGATAATGGTTTAGGATTTACAGTTCTGGTGGATAGGCCCCCAAATGCCCACATGGTGGAGTTAAAGTGGGTACTCGAGAAAAAACTTCAAGGAAGATGGTTCTATTGACAAGTATAAAGCAATAATTATAACAAAGCGGTTTTCCTAATGTAGAGGCTCAGAGTACGAGGAGACCTTCACGCCTATCTTCACCTTTGCTTCCATCAAATCCATGTTGGACATTGCTGTTACTAAATATCTGGAGGTCCTTTACATGGATGTCAAAAGAGCTTTCCTTTTTGGGATGTTTGACAAAAACGTGTCGATGGAAGTTCTTGAGGGAGTGAAAACTTTGGAGGGCAAAGTTTGCAAATTGGTGAAAGTACTCTACAAGCTGCGATCGGTCCTAAGAACTTGGTAGAAAATGACCTCATGACGGCTTTATGACTAGGCTCATCCCCACATACTAGAAAACGACGTCATTATCTATGAGTGGGAGGACAATCAAGGCTTGATGCTGGTTAGACTGTATGTACATGACCTCGTCATTTGCTCTTTGTCAGTTGAGCTGTTGAACAAACTGAAGACAGATTTCATCAACAGGTTGAAGATGAAGGACATGGGTTTGCTCCAGTTCTACCTTGTCATAATCATCCACCGTAATAAAAAAGCAAGCACCATCTAGCTTAACAAGGCAAACTACATCATGGAGGTCCTCAAGCGCTACATAATGGAGGAGAACAAGTCCAACAGCACACCCATGACAACAGACATCAAGCTCTCCTCCTCCTCTAGCCCCATAAAAGAAGTAGAAAGGCATAAAATAGATAACATTTCCTACCATTTAGCTGTTGGCAGCCT
Organism: Penium margaritaceum; assembly: GCA_023375785.1. NCBI lineage: Eukaryota > Viridiplantae > Streptophyta > Zygnematophyceae > Desmidiales > Peniaceae > Penium > Penium margaritaceum. The sequence continues at coordinate 103,834 of SZWC01000324.1, read as the reverse complement.
CATGTGTACCGTGATAGGAATAGGTCCTCACATTTGCAATGCTCACGGAGAACTGAGCAGGTTTGTGGTAAGTGGTTAAGTGCATCATACGCTATCTACAGAAGATGCGACACATGGGATTCTCGTTTTGAAACCAAGAAGGATCTGAGTTGCTTTGGCTAGTGTGCTACTTGGACGCCAAGTCAAGAGGAAAAATGAATGACAAAATGTCCACCTTGGGCTTTGTATCCTCTTGAATGGTGGTGTAGTCTCCTTGACAAGCAGAAAACAAGATTGTGTCTCCCTCTCTATCGCAGAGGTAATGTACATGGTTTTGTTAGAAGCATGCAAGAAGAAAAAGTGGCTATGCCATCTCCTTGCTCAAATGAAAGTGCCACAGACAAATGGAATAGAGTTGTGCATCAACAATAATAGTGCTATGGAAATAGCACAGTATGATGTCATCTCCTGACGGACCAAGTATGTCAACATTAGGTACCACTACTCACGTGACCTGGTCGCAATGGCAGTTGTGGACCTCGAATACGTGAAGACCAAGAAGATACCATGGGAAAAGGGGCCATCCGGCCCAATTTCAGGTCCACAGGATCAAGTTCTAGGCAACTACAAGATGCCTACTCCGATTGTCAATCCGTCTTCATTACTGGAAAGATCAAGTGGCAAATTGTCTACAATGCAAGTTTCAGACCAATCCAACAGTCGGATTGAGAGATATGAATTTTGTAAGTTTCCAGGGTTGTGGAATGCCGATGTTTGGGTGACCATGGGTGATGGCTCCATGCCTTAGCCTGAGAAAAGAAAAAGGCAAGAGGTCTAGGGTCAAGACCAGATGGGACAAATATCCTAAAGGTCCTAGATTCTTGGGTTGCGTTCTCAGAGTGTGCTGACTAGGAAAATGGCCTTCTCTATGGGATTGTGGGTTATGTGACCACGGGGAGTTTTCCATAAGAGAATTTTCTAGCTCTCTAGATTGTGTGTGAATGGTCAGCCTGATTGCAAGGCTGATTTCCTCTCTTGTGTGAGATTATGGACTCTAGTATGTGAGCCTTAGCCTACATGGCTAAGTGGTGTGGCTTGTGAGAGGGCTGACTTGCCAGCTCTATCTCTATGTGTACTCGATCTTTTTGAGTGATTCAAAAACCATTCTTTAGCACAAGTCATTGCCTTTCAGTCCGATATGTTTGCTGCTCTAAGACTCCCTCTCTCCTCCATTTCCAACACTTGGTATGAGAGCAAGGTTCCAAACCAGCCAGCCCAGGCCATCAGTTTGAGACTGACGGGTTACGGTGAAACCCTAACCAATTTGACTATCAACTACTGGATGTTCAAGTTTGCAAGACAAGCTTTCTAACAAGCTCAAGATTGCAAAGATCCAAAAAGCGAGTTGAGAGTTTTGTAGAAAACAAGGTTGGAAAAGGCTACACTCTTCTCTCTGAGTAAGACCGTCGCCTTGTAGTGACCATAACTCTCTTGTTTCTGTGTTAAATTCAAAAAGTGGCACATACAAATTGTAGTATTTTTCCTAAGCCTTCTATTGGTGCAAAACTATTTGCATTCCATGAGTACGTTTGGGAGAAACGTCGTTTACAGGCTAGCTGGTCTGAGCTTGAGTAGGAGCAGCAGCATACCGTATTTTAAAAAGGGCATATGTCTTAAAATCCCTCATTAATGACCCTATTGTATCGATCCATCTGAACGATTTTGAGCTGAATTTTCAAGCATAGGGCTTCATTTTTCCACATGCTCTACAGCTCATTTTCTGTCTAACACATTTTTGGCAAACGCAGTAGCAGAAACAGAGGTAGCGCCGCCATACAAGGGTAGCGCTGAGCATCACGAACGATAAAAATGGTAGCAGCAGCCGTTGTGAGAGCAACCCAGCTTTTGGAGAGGCTGGAGGAACGCGCCAACTTCATGTTTTGGAAGCTATGTACCCACCTCCTCTTGGAGGACTGGGGCTTGTTGTAGGTGGTGAGCGACGATGAGTGAGCTCCAGATCCGCAAGCAACAGGCATCACCGCAGCACAGGTGGTGGTGTGGGTGATGTCGCAAAAGGGTGCAGCCGGTATAGGTTCATTTACAGCTTTACCAGTGGCGTATGAGGAGTGATAGAAGCAGGATAGGCACGTGTATAGATATCTTATCAAAACCATCTCCTATCCACATCTTGACTATATGAGTGACAAGGTTACTGCAAAGGAGGGATGTGACACATTGTACAAGAAGTATGAGATTAAGGATCTTGCATTCCTCAGGATTTTGGAGGTGAAGATGATGGGGCTCAAAATGCAGGGTGGTGAAGAGATCGAGGCATACCTGGACACTGCAAAGGAGCTTGCAAAGCACTTGAAAGTAGTCAGCAACCCTCTCGAAGAGATGTGCTTCATCCTCCTCTTGCTGAAGGGACTCCCGACAAGCTACGAGACGGTGCGAGAGACGAAGTGCTAGTCCACTCTCAACCTCGATTTCATCTGCATGCACCGGGTGTAGGTCAAACTACGTTGGAATGCAGTAAAATGCAATGGTGGCAGTAGCAGTGAAGTAGCATTTGTGGCCACAAGTTCATGTAAGCAGCAGCAGTAGTTGTCTGGGCAACAGACGGCAAGAAGAAAGGAAAATGCCACTAGTGAAAAAGGGAGGGACACTACAAAAATGAGTGTTTCAGGCTCAAGAGGGACCAGAAGGGGCAGCAGCAATAGGAGCAAAAGCACTTTTCTCCATACCAAGAGTAGCAAGAGCAGTTCGTGTAGCGTTAGCAGCAGCAACACCACCAGTCACAGCAGCGTCAGCAATTGGTAGCAGCAATGGCAGAACTAGGAAGGAGTACATCATTTTGGCAACATGAACATGGCAAAGGAGGTGTGCAATTGCCTCTTCATGGCAAAGTGTGATATGTCGCAGGTGTAGAAGGCGGATGTTGCATGGTAGAAGGACTCACGGTGTACCAAGAGCATGATGCATCACAAGGAGTGGTTTTCGCGGCTGCTCTCCATTCCCCCTTGGCCCATTTCTTTGGGTGATGATCTGGTGGTGTATGCTAAGGGGATTTGGGTTATGAAGATGTGGTTCAAGACCCCGCGTGGCATTTAAGTGGGAGTGTTCTTTGGCGAGCTATATGTACCTAATGTTGCGCTCAACCTTCCTCCATGTCCTCTCTCACCAACACAAAACTGCAAGTCGTCTTTGACCACGACTATGGCTACATCCTTGACAAGGAAACGGGATAGGATTTGGCCAAGTCGGTGAAGGAAGGCAAAATGTACCGCCTGTTGGGTGTAACCAAGATCCTGCGTGAGCAGTCTTCCGACAGTCGTGTAGGCGCCTAATGGCAAAATCTTGCATGCGCCCTACGGCCACATCGGCATGCGCGCCTTATAGCAACTTCAAACAAAGCAGATGGTGCGCAACTTGCCAACCATCTCCAACTTTGAGGAGCAGTTGTGCATCGGCTGTTTTGAGGGGAAACAACTTTGCGAGGCGTTCTTTGAAGAAGGAGAGCACGCAAAGGAGGTGGTTGAGAAGGTCCACACACACTTGTGTTGTCCGATGCTGACCTAGAGCTTTGGAGGCTTTAGGTATTTTCTCACCTTCATTTATGATTTTAGCCGTTACATTGTTGTGTACTTTCTTTCCTCCAAGGACCAGTGCTTTGACAGGTTCAAAGAATTTAAGGCCAATGTGGAGAACCAGATGGGCAAGAAAATGAAGGCTTTGCGCAGCGACCGCGGTGGAAAGTACCTGACCAAGGAGTTCCAAGACAACCATGCAGCACTGGCATCAAGGCGTAGTGCACTACGCCATACTTGCCGAAGGAGAACGATGTAGCAGAACGAGCCAACTGCACCATCGTTGAATCAGGCTGCTCCATGCTGCACGTAGCTCAACGAACGTACGACTTCTCGGCCAAAGCCATAGGCACTGCGGTCTACATCAAGAACCGCAGTCCAACCAAGGCCCTAGAGGACATGAGGCTCTACAAGGCGTGGTTTGGCAAGAAGCTGCTTGTGGTTCATCTTCGCACGTTTGGCAGCTTGGCGCACATGCATGTGTCCAAGAAGAAGCGGCAAAAATGGGACACAAAGAGTGCATAGATACTGATGATTGGCAATGATGTTATAAGTAAGGCCTATCCTCTCTATAAGAGGGATACTAGGCATGTCATCATCTCCAGGGATGTCGTGTTCAATGAGAGCAATTTCATTGGCACCAACATTGTTTATAAGGATGCAAGAGAACCAACATTTGAAGAGGTAGTGGGAGCAGATACCCTTCCTCACCCAATCTCTCCTGACCGTTCCTCTACTCTGACAGGGGGAGAACCACTCCTCTCTCCCATGTCTAATGTAGTAGATACAGCGGCCTCATCGGCAAAAGCAGATGAAGAAGATGCAACAGAACCAGGAGCAATAATTATGCCAGCAGTACCGTGCTAGCCCCTTGCCAACATTCTAGCACGAGGTCGCAGGTGCCCTCTCAGGGTAGGCTACAATCATGTGAGCGAGGGCATTTTTTGATGCTCTAAAAAACAGACCAAATGAATGTCGAAGTTGCAACAGACTTTGATGAGCCGACTTCATACAAGGATGCCATGGTTGTACCACATGCAAAAGATTGGGTGCAATCTGTGCATCAGGAGATACACTCGTAGCTTGACAACGTGACATGGGAGCTGACAGAGCATCAACGTGGACGGAAGGTAATCAAGTGCATGTGGGTGTTCAAGAAGAAGAGGGGCGTAGATGGCAACCTCAAGAAGTCGAATGAGAGGCTCGTCGCCAAGGGCTACTCGCAGCAGAGGGCATCGACTACACCAAAACCTTTACTCTTGTTGCAAGTATTACCTCTGTGCACATGCTCTTTTCTTATGTTGTAGCTAAGGACTTCGAGATTCACCACATCGATGTCAAGACGACATTCTTGAACGGTGAATTGGAGGAGAAAATCTACAAGGAGCAACCGAAGGGATTCGTCATGGATGGCCAGGAGCACCTCGTTCGCAAGCTACAGAAGTCACTATACGTCTTCAAGTAAGCGTTGCGTACATGGAACTAGAATTTGGATGTCTCGTTATGATGCATGGAGTTCAATCGTAGCGAGTGTGACTATAGTGTCTGTTGCTGGCAGCATGGGCATGAGATCCTGACGATCACTGTCTATGTGGATGACATGCTCCTCCTTTTAAATGGCATGTCTGTACTACAAGAGTTAAAGGATGCCATGCAAGAGCGCTTCCAGATGTCCAATCTTGGGGAGGCGTCATATTTCCTTGGCATCAAGATCACGCCTGACCACAAATCACGCTCTATCTCACTATAGCATAGTCGTTATGTCAAGGATGTTTTGCAACTGTTCAGCATGACAGAGGCTAAACCCATCGGCATGCCGCTTGAGACGAGGCAGTACCTCGTGAGCTTGTGTGGAGAAGTGGATGCACAAGAGTGGCATAAGTACCAGAGCGTCGTCGGCAGTCTCTTGTACCTGATGGTGGCAACCAGGCTCGACCTTACACAGGCTGTGAGCGCTGTGAGCCAACACATGGAGAACCGCGGACCTGAGCACTAGAAGGGAGTGAAGCGGATCTTTTGCTACCTTGCCGGAACCATCCACATCAGCATCACGTGCAGCGGCAACGACAAGAACATCATCGGCAACACAGACGCAGATTGGGCTTCAAATCCTGAGGACCGGCAATCCATCTCTGGACATGTGTTCCTCATGAATTGTGGGGCCATGAGCTGGTGCAGCAAGCGACAGGTGGTCATGGCCACCTCAAGCATGGAAGCTGAGTACGTCTTTGTCAACTTTGGAGCCAAGGAAGCAGTTTGGCTTCAACGTTTCATGGTAGAGATGAGTGGGAGTGTAGCACTTCTAGTTCCTATGCACGTCGACAACTAGAGCGCAATCGCACTCGCCAAGGATCCTGGACACTGTGAACGCACAAAGCACATAAACGTTGTATATCAGTTCATCACGCACATGGTGTAAGAGGGTACTATCAAGCTAGAGTTTACTCCAACCAACAAGCAGGTCGCTAATTTCTCTACCAAGCCAGTGACGTGTGAGAAGTAGCAATTCTGTATGAAGGCATGTGGATTGCGGCAAAGTGGGACATTGTTGGAAAAGGGGCCATCTGGCTCAATTTCAGGTCTATAGGAGCAAGTTCTAGGAAACTCTTAGATACTTGCTCTGATGGTCGATCCGTCTTCACCATTTGTAAGATCTGGTGGAAAATGGTCTGTAGTCCAAGTTTCAAGCGGATCCAAAAGTCGGATTGGAAGATATGAATTTCTTTAGTTTCTGAGGTCATCGACGGCTGATGTGTTGGTGACCATGTGTGATGCCTCCATGACGTAGCCTGAGAAGAGAAAAGGGCAAGAGGTCCAAGGTCAAGACCTGATGGGAGAAATATCCAAAAGCTCCTAGATTCTTGGGTTCCTTTGTCAGAGTGTTCCGACTCGGAAAAAAGGTACCTCTCTTTACGTTTTAGGTGAGATGAGATCCTTGTGTGCTATCCATGGACACATGGCAATTCTCTATGGGATTGTGGATTATGTAACCAGTATAAATGTGCCATGAGAGAATCTTCTAGCCCTCTAGGTCGTCTGTGAGTGGTCAGCCTCATTGCTAGGCTGATTTCCTATCTTGTGTGAGATTATGGACTCTAGTGTGTGAGCCTTAGCCTCCATGGTTAAGTAGTGAGGCTTGAAACAAGGCTGACTTGCCCAAGCTCTAGCTCTATATGTAGTCCATCATTTTGAGTGATTCAACAAGCATTCTTCACCACAAGTGATGCCCTTTAAGTCCTACATGTTTTCTACTCCAATGCTCCCTCTCTCCTCCATTTCCAACAGATACTTGCCGATTGCATGACCAAGGCGCTTGACAGTAAATTCTGTTCTACACGTACCCGAAGCGTCAGTATGGTCAACAGAACCGACAAAGACTAACAAAAAGACAGGTCAAGAGAGGAGATATCTCACAACAAATGGACAAAGGTGTAAGGAAGAGTTTGTTGATTTGATCTGCCCCTTTTCCATAGTTGACATCTCAATGCTTAGGATGGACTAGGCATGTTTCAGTGTGGTCCAGATAGACAAGGCATGCACTGCTCCTTTGGAGCAAGTCCCCTTGGTCTTAACTGGATAGTATAGCCAGCAAACATTACCTAAGACATCTCCTTGTGGCTTAGATATTCCGGAGTTAGTCTCTGGAGTGAGACGTCACTGGGTGAAATCCCAGTCAGGTGACTATTTCTCTTTGGGACCAAAAAGAGACACGCAGGTTGTAAGAGATACCTAATGATATTCCAAGATCCTTCCTAGTAGCTGGCGTTACTTGGTTGTCACATAGAGTGCCATGTAGACAAGGAGGAGGATGTAATCCAGATTGCCTTAAAAGTGGCATATTGAAGAGCCACTGCGTGCCTAGGCTAGAGGCTAGCTCTACGACTATGAATACGTATCAGTTGACTCTGATTCATTCTTGTGCTTACCTTGGAGACTCCTTAGAGAGTT
>SZWC01000324.1:70190-91558 GCA_023375785.1 Penium margaritaceum | reverse complement strand
TTGACCAGATATGCTCCTTGTCCATAGCTGACATTTGGACGGGCACAAGACGGGCTAGTCATGCACTGCTCCCTTGGAGTAAGTCCCCTAAGTCTGGTCCAGATAGACAAGGCATGCACTGCTCCTTTTGAGCAAGCCCCCTTGGTCTAAAATGGATCGTATAGCCAGCAAACACTACCTAGGAAAACTCCTTGTGGCTTAGACATTCCAGAGTTAGTCTTTGGAGTGAGAGGTCACTGGGCCAAATCCCAGCCCAGTGACTTATTTGTTTTGTTACCAAGAGGGGGACATGAAGGTTCTAAGTGATATCTTAGAACATCTTAAGGTCCTTTCTAGTGGCTGGTGCCACTTGGCGGTCATAGGAAGTTCCATGTACGCAGGGGGATGATTCTATCCACATTGCCTTCAAAGTGGCTCATCTAAGGAGCCACTACATGCCTAGGCTAGAGGCTGGCTCTAGGACTATAAGAACCTATCAATTCGTCTATCATTGACCACAATTCTTACCTTTGAGACTCCTAACAGAGTTTTTTACCAGAGGAATGCAACAAAAAGGCATTAGTTGGTCTAGGCAACAGTAGTTCGCTCTGTGCCCGAAAGTGACTAGGTGCTAAGGAGATAGTGGAAGGAAGCGATTCCTATGAATAGCTTAGTCTAGAACCTTGGCCCAGAATGTGATATCTTCTCTTGGTAGTAATACCAAGAGTGGTTGGCAAGAACCATTGTGTCGGAACCCATTTCCTAAACCTTTCTTCAGAAAGGTTGACAACTTTGAGAGAGATGTGTTAGGGTGAAAAGTTGACCAAACTTGAGAATTGACCTCTGGATCTGCCAGTTTGCAAGACAAGCTTTCCAATGGTTGGATTGAGGGTTATGCTTAAAACGAGGTCGGCCAGGACTACACTCTTCTCTATGAGTGAGACTGTCGCCTTGTGATAACCATAAATCTCTCGTTTCCATGTCAAATTTCAAACTCAGCATATGCAAGTTAAAGCATTCTTCCTAAGCTTTCCATTAGTGTAAAACTATTTGTATTCAATTGGTACATTTGGGAGAAACGCCATTTACAACCTGGTTGGTCTGAGTTGGAGTAGGAGGAAAAGCATACCCTGTTTTCAAAAGGGCATATCTCTTGTAATCCCCCGTTGATTGACCCTGTTGACGGGGTCAATCTGAACGTTTTTTAGCTGAATTTTCTAGTGGTGGACTCAGATTTTTTACATTTCTGGTCAGTTGCCCTCTACAGTCCATTTTTTGTTAGATAGATTTCTGGCAGAAGTAGCAGTAGAAACAAGGGTAGAGCCGCCACTCAAGGGTAGCGTTGAGCACTACCGAAGCTCAAAATGGCATCAGTAGGCATGGTAATAGCAGCCCGGTGTTTGGATAGGCTAGAAGGACATGCCAATTTCACGTTGTGGAACATGAGTATCCGCTTCCTTTAAGAGGAGGGGGACTTGTGGGAGGTGGCAAGCAGCGACAAGCGCGCTTTGCCTTCAGAGGAAAAATGCATCAGCGTAGTGCAGGTGGTTGTGGCGAAGACGCCGCAAAAAGGTTCAGCAGATGTAAGGTCATCTACAGGTACAGCTGCGGCATATGAGGAGTGGAAGAAGAAGGACAGGCAGGCCTACAGGCTGCTTGTCAACACCATCTCCAACCCACATCTTCAGTATGTGAGTTATGAGGCTACTACAAAATGCGGGTGAGACGCGTTGTGCAAGAAGTATGAGAGCAAGGATATTACATTCCTCATGCTTTTGGAAGAAAACATGATGGCATTGAAAACACAGAGTGTCGATGGGATGGAGGAATATTTAGGTAGGGCAAAGGAGCCAGCAAAGGAGCTGGAAAAGCAGTTGAAAGCAGTCACTAATCCTATAGAAGAGACGTGCTTCACCCTCCTCTTCCTGAAGGCAATCCCAACGAGCTATGACACGGTGCGGGAGACAGAGTTCCAGTCGACTCTCAACCTAGACTTCATCTACACGTACCTAGTGTAGGTAGAAGTGCATCATAATGCAGCAAAGTATAATGGCGACAGCAGTAGTTAAGCAGCTTTCATGACCATGGGCATATGTAACTAGTAGTAGCAGCATTCTTGGCAGTAGAGAGGCAAGAAGAAAGGCAACTGCCACTGCTGCCAGAAAGAGGGGCACGACAAGGAATGCTTCAAGTCAAGGAAGGACCAGAAGGAGCAGTAGTAGCACCAGCAGTCCTTGCAACAGCATTAGAAGCAACAGCCTCCATAGCAGCAGCCACAACCATTACAACAGCGTCAGCAATAGCAGTAGAACCAGACCAACGTGGTTAAGGAGGTGTGTGACCGCCTCTTCATGGCAAAGTACGACATGTCGTATATGGAAAAGGCCGATGTAGTGTGGTACAAGGACTCAGGGTGCACCAAGAGTTTGACGTACTACAAGGGGTGGTTTACGCATTTCCACTCAATCCCCCCCCCCCTACCTATTGCTTTGGGTGATGATCGGGTAGTTTATGCAGAGGAGATTGGGATTCTGGAGATGTTGTTGGATAACCCGCGTTGTTTTGAAGGAGGAGTGTTCCATGGCATGCTATATGTACTTGACGGTGCGTTTAACCTTCTCTCAATGTCCTCCCACACAAACACAAGATTGCGATTTGTCTTTGACAACGACTATGACTCCATCCTCAAAAAGGATACGGGAGAGGAGTTAGCCTGGTTGGTGAAGGAAGGCAAAATGTTCCGCTTGTAGGGGAAACCCAAGATCCCGCGAGAGCACAGTCTTATAGCAATGGTGCAAGTGATAGATGGCACAATCTGTCATGCGCGTTATGGCCACATCGGTATGCGTGCCTTGCAGTAACATCAAACCAAGCAGATGGTGCATGACTTACCCACTATCTCTAACTTTCATTAACAGTTGTACATCCGCTGCTTGGAGGGGGAAAAGCATCACAAGGTGTTCTTTGGAGTAGGGAAGTGCACAAAGGAGATTGTGGAGCTAGTCCACATGGATTTTTCTGGCCCGATGCAGGCCTACAGCTTTGGTGGCTCTAGGTATTTTCTAACCTTCATTGATGTTTTTAGCCGTTATACTGCTGTTTATTTTGTTTCCTCCAAGGACTAGTGCTTTGTCAGGTTCAAGAAGTTGAAGACCATGGTGGAGAACCAGACGGGTAAGGAAGTCAAGAAAATCAAGGCGACCGCGGTTGCAAATACGTGAGCAAGGACTTCCAAGACTACCTCGCATCAGCTTGCATCAAAGCCATGCACCGCACCATACTCGCCAAAGGAGAATGGCATAGCAAAACGCTCCAACCGCACCATGGTTCAGTCGGCGCTCTCCATGCTTTACACGGCTCGGCTTACTTACGACTGCTATGTCGAACTAGTGAGCACTCTGATGTATCCCAAGAACCGTAGTCCACCCAAGACGTTGGTTTGGCAAAAAGCCGAGTGTGGGCCACCATTGTGTGTTTGGCAGCTTGGCGCACATGGACCTGCCTAAGGAGAATGGGCACAAATGGGACGAGAAAACCGCGCAGATGATGATGATTGCCTATGACGTGGCAAGCAAGGCTTATCAACTCTACGAGAGGGATACTAGCCACGTTATCATCTCCACGGATGTTGTCTTCAAAAAGAGCAACGTCATTGGAACCAATTTTGTTTGTGAAGAAGCAACAGAAGCGAGACCTGACGAGGCATTAAGAACAGATGTTGGAACTGGAGGATAGAGGGAGCCTTGGAGAAGCAAGCACATGGGACTTAAAGGGTATCACTTGTGTTGAAGAATGGTTGTAGAATCACTCAAAATGATGGAGAACACATAGAGCTAGAGCTTAGGCCAGTTAGCCCTCTCACAAGCCACACCACCTAGCCATGAAGACTAAGGCTCACACACTAGAGTCCATAATCTCATACAAGAGAGGACATCAGCCTAGCAATCAGGTTGGCCACTCACACACGACCTGGAGAGCTAGAAAATGCTCTCATGGTACACTCCTAGTGGTCACATAACCCACAATCCCATAGAGAATCGCCATGTGTCCATGGCTAGCACACGAGGATCTCACCTCACCTAAAACATATGGAGAGGTACCTTTTTCCTTGTCAACACACTCTGACAAGACAAACCAAGAATCTATGACCTTTTTGGATATTTCTCCCATCAGGTCTTGACCCTGGAACTCTTGCCTTTTTTCCCCTCAGGATAAGGCATGGAGGCCTCACCCATCATCGCCCAGACATCGGCGGTCCATGACCACGGAAACTTCAAAATTCATATCTCCTAATCCGAGTGTTTGATCGGCCTAGAACTTGGACCCTAGACAATTTGCCACCTGATCTTTCCAAGTGTGAAGTCAGATTGATAATCGTACCATGCATTTGGTAACTTCCTATAACTCGCTCCTGTGGACCTGAAACTGAGCCAGATGGCTCATTTCCTAACAACAGATACCTTTCCCGACTGAGTCTCTCTTGACCCTTCCTCTACAATGACAGTGGGAGAACCACTCCTCTCTCCCATGATTGATATAGAAGATTCAGCAGCTGTACCAGTAGCACCGCGCGAGCCACCCGCTAACGCCCCGGAACCAGGTCATAAGTACCCTCTCACGGTGCGCTACAACCCTGGTGAGCGCGGGCATTTTCTAATATAGCAAAAACCAGACCAGATGAATGTCGCAGTTGCAGCAGATTCAAATGAGCCAACTTCCTACAAGGAGGCCATGGCTTCAGGAGATGCAACAGATTGGATGTAAGCCCAATCTCTTGCATCTTATGAAGCCATGGCCTCATTGTAAACCAGTCACAGCTTGACAATGGTAGTTGGGAGCTGATCGAGAATCCACCTCAACACAAGGTAATCAAGTGCAAGTGGGTGTTAAAGAAAAGAGGGGCACAGATCACAGCCTCAAAAAGTACAAGGCAAGGCTTGTCGCCAAGGGCTACTCACAACACGAAGGCATCGACTATTTTGAAACCTTCACTCTTGTTGCAAATGTTGTCTCTGTGTGCAATCTCATCTCTTATGAAGCAACCGAGGACTTCGAGATCCACCACATGGATGTCAAGAGGGCATTGTTAAATGGTAACTTGGAGGACGATATCTACATGGGAGAGCCACAGGGATTTGTCATAGATGTCCAGGAACAACTGGTTTCTTAGCTGCAGAATTTGTTCTATGGCCTCGAGCAAGCGTCGCGTGCTTGGAACCAAAAGTTATATGGGGCACTGCAGAGAATGGGATTCAAACACAGCGAGTGTGTCTATAACCTTTATTGCTGGCAGGATGGTCATGAGGTATTTATCATCATTGTCTATGTGGAGGACATACTCCTCCTTTCTAACAACATGTCTGCACTACAGAAGTTCAAGGAGGCCATGCAGGAGCGCTTCCAGATGTCAGATCTCAGGGAAGCCTCATGCTTTCTTGGTATCCAAATAAAATGTGACCACAAATTACATATCCTCTTGTTGCAATAGAGCCACAACATGAAGGATGTTTTACAGCGGTTCGGCATGGCACAGGCAAAACCCGTCGGCACACCGCATGAGACATGGCAGTTCCTCGTGAGCTTCAGTGGAGAAGCTGATGCGGCGGACCGGCAGAAGTATGGAAGGGACATCCACAGCCTCATGTACATGATGGTCGCAACCAGGCCGGACCTTGCACAGGTTGTGAGCGCTTTGAGCCAGCACATGACAAACCCCGGACCTGCGTACTACAAGGCTGTAAAGCAGATCTTCCATTACCTTGCTGGAACCATAACATCGACATCACCTTCAACGGTAAGAACAAGAAAATCATCGGCTACAAAAATGCAGATTGAACTTCAAATTGTAAGGACCGCAAGTCCATTAGTGGACATGTGTTCCTCATGAATGGAGGTACCATAAGATGGTCTTGGTAGCGACACATCGTTGTGGCCACCTCAAGCACAAAAGCTAAATACGTGTCTCTCAACTTTGGAGACAAGGAAGCAGTTTGGCTTTCACGTCTCATTCCAAAGATGAGAGGGAGTACGGTAGTTCTTGTTTTTGTGCGCGTTGACAACCAGAGCATAATCATACTTGGCAAGAATCCTGAGCACCAGGCACGCACCAAGCAGATTGACATCACATATTACTTTGTCAGAGACATTGTGAAGTGGGGTGCTATCAAGCTGAGGTTTACTCCAACTTGCAAGCTAGTCACTGATTTCTGCAACAAGCCAATAACTCGTGAGAAGCAACAGTTTTGCATGAAGGCATGTGGAGTTAGCCCACTCGGACTATGGCAAACTGGGAGATTGTTGGTAAAGGAGCCATCCACCTCAATTTCACGTCCACGGGACAAAGTTCCAACAAACTACAAAATGCCTTCTCCGATCGTCAATCTGGCTTCAATAATGAAAAGAGTAGGTGGCAAAATTTCTAAGGTCCAAGTTTGAGGCCGATCCAATGGTCAGATTGAGAGATATACTTATCAAATTCACCTGGGTCATCGACCGTCGGTGTCTGGGTGATGATGGGCGATGGCTCCACGCCTTAGCCTGAGAAACGTAAAAGACAAGAAGTCCAGGGTCAAGACCTGATAGGAGAAATATCCAAAACGTTCCTANTCTCTCCTTACTTTTTAGGTGATGTAAGATCCTTGTGTACTAGCCATGGATACATCACAATTATCCATGGAATTGTGGGTTATGTGACCACTAGGAGTGAGCCATGAGAGCATTCTCTAGATCTTTAGGTCATGCTTGAGTGGTGAGCCTGATTGCTAGGTTGATTTCCTCTCTTATGTGAAATTATGGACTCTGTTGTGTAAGCCTTAACCTCCATGGCTAAGTGGTGTGGCTTGTGAGAGGGTTGATTTGCCCAAGCTCTAGCTCTATATATACTCCACCATTGTAAGTGATTCAACAACCATTCTTCAGCACAAGTGATTTCCTTTCAGTTCCATATGCTTGCTTCTCCAAGGCTCCATCTTAACTCCAGTTCCAACAACCTGATCATCTGCTCGTCGTGAGTCGAGCTGTTGAACAAGCTGAAGACAGATCTCAGCAACAGGTTCAAGATGAATGACATGGGTCCACTCAAGTTTTACCTTAAAACATATGTCCAGCGTACTCCAACAAGAGGTACCATCCTACTGAATAAGACCAAGTACATCATAAAGGTCCTTAAGCGCTATAACATGGAAGACTGCAAGCCCATCATCTTCTTAGTCTACACGTACTCCAGGTCCACAATCTCTATTGCCACCAGGTTTTTTGAGTAGGGATACCTGATGTCAATGGGCTTGGTTTACGTGGAGATCACATCATCTTGTGCCATTTCGATGGCACTGTTGTTGTCGATATGAACCTCTGTTGCTTCCCTCTGTGGCACTTTCATCTCAGCAAGCAAACTCCATAGTCATTCTGTCTCTTTGCATGCTTTTGAGCGAGCGATAGAGTGGGAGATCTTGTCTTTCTTTTTGCTTACCCAAAAGCCTATACCTTTGTTCCAGAGGCGGACAAAGCTTGAGGTGGACTTTCTGTCATTGAGCTTCTTCCCTAGTCAGTGTATGTGTAGCACACTAGTTGCACTGGATCAGATTCCTCTTCGCCTCCAAATTGGACTCCCATGTGTCATGTTTTATGTAGAAAACGCATGATGGAATAACCTTCTTACCACAAATGTGCTCACTTGTTCAACACTATAATATATATCAGGGTGTATTCCTACCATGGCGTACCTCACGTTATCAACAGCAGACTGGCAGGGAATGTTTTCCATCTCACGCTATTCTTCTTCCGTACTGGGGCTCGTGGAGGAGGATAGCTTAATGATTATTCTCATGTATATGCTGATTTGCTTGTACGCCTCCATGTTGTAGCACTTGAGGTCCTCCATGATGTTTTTGTTTTGGTTTAGCTCGAAGGTCCCTGGTGATTGATTGCGGTAGATGGCTATCCCAAGGTATAACTTGACGGATGAAATGCAAATCATCAGGTCATCTGCATACAGTGCAATGAGTATCAAGCCTTACTCATCCTCCTACACGTAGACACTAAGCATTCGGGCAGTGCGTGAAAGTGAGCCCGGCCATGAAGCCGCCCATCTCCTTGTACCTCATCCTTGCAGCTTGTTTCAGCCCGTAGAGAACCACAGAGTGTTCGTAGAGTGCTTTAACTCCCTCAGCCACCCCCATCAGCACTTCTTTGTCAAGCTTCTCATAAAGGAAAGCTGTCTTGATGATCATGTGGTGGACCTCCAGAGTTTTTGCACCAGCTATACGTAACATGGATCTGGTGAAGGTAAATGTAACGACACGTGCAAAATTCTCATCCAACTCTGAACCTGCACATTGAGAAAATCCCTTTGCCACAACTCTTGCCTTGTAATTGTCAGTAGTACAATCATGCTACAAAGGTCTCTATAGTATTAAGTTTGACCCCACCACGTAGGCGTTTGAGGACCTATCTACAAGAATCCATGTTTCGTTCTCTTCAATGGATGTGAGTTTGCTAACCACTATCTCCTTTTATTTTGTCGTATTTGGCATGTTCATAGCCTCTGCTTAAGTGAAAGACTCTCCTTGACCCAAGTATGACCAGCTAAGTCCCGTCCATTTCGTAATCTCAGTATTGTACACAGACCAAAATTTTGTTTAGCGCATAGTGTATGAAAGTGTTCCTTGTGGTGTTTCAAGGTTTAGTTGCTTCTCTTGCTCTTGAATTGTCAGTGATGCGTTGTTTGAAGAAGAGCCACCGGCCTCAGAGTTTGACGAATCAGACGGACTGTCAAAGTCCGTCACTACTTCAACTTGTAGAGCCACTCTGCATGCCACACCATCATTTTGCCTCACAGGAACCATGTACCAATTCTAATGTGCCTGATCACTTGACTGTGGTAACATATCCCATTCTCCTCATTTAGAAGCATGAACATGATCCAACAAGTGTCCCTTGCCAAGTATCCTTCTATCAAGTTCGATGTCTCGGCTCCTAATGAGCTTTCTTGCCGCTTGGCCTCACGCTTGTAGGCCATGCAATTGCGTGCATCCACCTTGCTACTTTCTTCTTGTGCTTGGACCTTTGTCTATGCAATACAGCCAGAACCTTCAAAAGTGAGGCATGTGGCTTGTTTCTTGAGCAAGCCTCATGTGCCGTCTTCAGCTGCTTATGTTGCTGCTTCTTATTGCATCTTCGAAGCATGGCTGCCAGAGAATGATTCACAAGGTAGTAAGCACTTCTTGCAACATCTATCCAGAACAAAGGTGGGAGTTTGGAGTCAAAGAGTACGCTTGTTATCACACTTAGGATAGTCGGATTCATCCACCCAGCAACGCCATTGCTTTGGAGAGTGTAAGGCATGGACGTCTAGTGGTTAATGGCGTATTGGCTCAACTAACCTTTGCACGCCTCGTACTCACCACTTTAGTGCATGCATAGAGCCTTCAACCTTCTTACTCTTTTGTTGCTGTACCATGGCGACAAAGTCGTGCAACTTCTCCTTGAACTCTGTCCTTGTCTTGGAAAGACGATCCATGTCTTGCAACTGTGGTCATCAATGAAGGCCACAAAGTACTTGCTGCCGCCGTTTGAAGGAGTATAGAATGCTCCGTACACATCAGAGTGAATCTGGTCCAAGATTACTGCCGCATGTTCCTTATTCAACTGAAAGGGCTTCATCTTTGCCTTGCCTTAGAGGCATGGCTCACACAACTTCTGGCACTTTCCCTCATCTTTGGCCTTGCATCCCTCTTCTTCATGAACCAGTTCGTGGTACCACAAAGCTTGCAGTGTGATGTCAGCCACATGCCCACAGCGCATGTATCATAGCTCATCATTTGTTCCCTTGGTAGAGTTTTCCACCATGATGATGGCTTGTGGTGCAACATCAGGCTTTGGAGACTTGTGCTCTTCAACCGCCGCATATCCCTTGTTCGTGCTTTTCGAGGATATGGTCTACAGAACGTAAAGCCCCTTGACTCTTGTGACTTGTGCGACAAGACTATCCTTGGGTTAGGAGATCCTTTGTATAATTGTTCTTGACAATCACGACCTACTTCTCTATGAAGACAACCGTCATGTTGTGGTCCGTGATTTTGGAATCTGATAAGAAGTTTGTCACAAAAGACAACATGTAGATGACATTCTCCAACATCAAGTCTTTTCAGCACTATTCATGTTCATAGAGTTGCACTTGTATCCCTTGCGAATGGAGATGAAGCCAGCCTCCCTTTAAGAGTATTGGTTTGGACCAAAGTCTAGCCCGCATCTCCATGCTTGAGTAGTGCTACTTCCTTGGTTTTCGCCACGCTCATAGCCATCCTGTTCATCAACTCCTTCTTACCCTTTCCTCTGTCCTTGTTTTTCCCACCATGATCTCTGTCTTCCTTCTTGAAAGCCCTCTACACCCGTGTCGCATACCCAGGCTTGCCAAAGTTATGGCTCTTCCCACGATGTTTTGAATGCCTTTTATAGCCACCATTGCCTCTTCCTCCATTGCCACTACTTCCGCTACTCCTCTAACAAGAAAAGGAGTTATTACCTGGGCCACCATACAATGCAGCATAGCCTGAAATAATACCCTCACTACCGCTTTGACGTATGGCCTCGTTGCGCACGTACACTGACACTGCCTCATATGTGAAATCCTCCTCCTTCCAATTGCCAACGACGGTGATCAGAGGATCCTAGCTTTCAGGTATCGCCATGAGGAGGAGTCCTTCAAAGAATAGCAAGAACTCTGGAATCGATTTTCCTTTGCTCACCCTCATCAAAATCATTTTTTGATAGATAAAGAGGCAATTTGCAAGAGCTATTGATTGGTCTAGACGTGTAAGCTTTTCAAAAACCTTTGACATATCATACCTTGGAGGTCCACAACATGTGACTCATGTAGTTAGGTCACAAGGATTGCAAGCGCCATGTCATTCTTGACACTCTACGATTCATATCTAGCGTGTGTTTTTGGAGGTTGAATCTTTTTCCTAAGGAACATCTTCAAATAGCCACACATCCTCATGAAATTCAAATTGCCATTTCTACGAGGAAAATCCTATCCCTATCAACTTTGACATCCCATTGTTGACCTGTTCAAGAGTGAGCGTTGCGGTTGTCGCCATACTGCTTCTCTGCTTCTCTACTTTTTTGTTTTGTTGAGGACAATGTAGACAAATGTGGGTTATTATCTGCTACTAGTTTAGAGAATGCAGATCCGTTTCTTATCCCTAAGCTTTTGATGACCTGAAAACAGAGAATAATGCACTCTAGCAAACCCAATGTTATTCCTCCAAGAGCAGAGCTTATCCTCGTTAAGGTCCAAGGGTCTTACCTCCAAGGGCAGAGGTTATCCTTGGTTCTTGTTTACTAAGTCCAAGTATCTGCCATTAGAGCAGATGGAGCTCATGGAGTAAATAAAGCTCATTCAGCTGATGCGCACTACAATATAGAGAGGGCAAGAGAGCGCGCACAAACATGCGTTACAAATGGTACGTATGGTCCATAACCGTTTATCAACCGGCTTGGGGCAACAGACTAGACGACAAGGCTGACACAATTGCACTTGCCGTCTGCTACTATTATTGCAACTAGGTGGAGATATTACCCTCATGGCAACGTTTCCACAAAAAGCAACTCATAGGATTCGCTTCCTTGTACTGTGTTCTCAGTACCTGGTCACTTTCGCGTAAGGATATAACTCCTGGGGCTTAGACCAACCAATGTTTCTTTAGTGTTTACCTCCGGTGGAAAAATTTGTGAGGAGTCTAGAAGGTAAGAATCATAGTGAATCACAGGTAACTAACAAGTACTTATAGTCCTAGAGCCACCCTCTAGCCTAGGCGCACACTGGCTCCTTAGATGAGCGAATTTATGGACAATCTTGATAACATCATCACCCTGCCTACATGGCGCTCTTTGTGACTGCCAAGTGGCACCAGCCACCAGAAAAGGCCTTAGAATGTCTCTTAAAACCTTCTTGTCCCCCTTTTGGTCAAAAATAAAATAAGTCACTAGGCTGGGATTTGATCGTATGACCTCTCGCTCTAGAGTAAGTCTAAGCCACAATGAGTTGTCCTAGGTAGTCTTTGCTGGCTGTTCTATCTAGTTTAGACCAAGGCAACTTGCTCCAAAGGAACACTACATGCGTTGTCTATTTGAATTAGACTAAATGGACATTCTATGAATGAGATGTGCATGCCTAGTCCGTCCTATGCTGACTCAAATGTTAGCTATGGATAAGGGACATATCAGGTCAACAAACTTTCACTTGCACCTTTGTCAACTTGCTTTGAGATATCTTAAAGCAAGTTTATCTCCCTTCTCCCATTGTGTTGGCTAAGGCCAAGACAGCTATCAACTTGCTTAGTCTTTGTCGGCCGTGTTGACCATACAAATACCTTAAACACTTGCAAAATGCAATTTGCAATCAAGCGCTTTTATCATGCAATCTTGGCGCATCCTCTCGGTCTTCACATATTCCATGATGTACACTCATGGCAAGCTTAGGAAAAATTCTTCGATTTGCATGTGTTTCATATTCATTCATCAAGGGAACAAACTTGTAGATTCATGGGTCAAATCTCAAATTTGATCAACCTTTGACCTATTCGTCACTGCCAAAGTGACGGCCTATACTAGCTGAAACAGGCAGAAGCTCGCCCTGGTATAAAGTGTTGCAATTGGAGGAGAGAGGGATCCTTGGAGCAGCAAACATGAAGGACTGAAAGGCCATCACTTTTTCTGAATAATAGTTGTTGAATCACTCATAATGATGGGGTACACATAGACATAGAGCTTGGGCAAGTCAGCCCTCTCTCAAGCCACACCTCTTAGCCATGGAGGATAAGGCTCACACACTAGAGTCCATAATCTCATACAAGAGAGGAAATCAGCCAAGCAATCAGGATGACCACTCATACAGAGTTTAGAGAGCTAGGGAATGCTCTCATGGCACACTCCTAGTGGTCATGTAATCCACAAGGATCTCACCTCACCTAAAAAGCAAGGAGAGATACCTTTTTCCTAGCACACTTTCACAAGGCAACACAAGAATCTAGGACCTCTTTGGATATTTCTCCCATCATGTTTTGACGTGTGGACCTCTATCCTCTTTCTCTTCTCAGGCTAAGACATGCAGTGGTCGCCCATGATTGCCCAGACAGAGGCAGTTGATAACCCCGCGTATTTTGAAAATTCATCTATTGATCCCACCGTTGGATCGGCCTGAAACTTGGACTGTAGACATTTTGCCACCTGATCTCTCTATTGGTGACGTTGGATTGATGATCGGAGCAAGCATCTGGTAACTTCCTATAACTTACTCCTATGGACTTTAAACTGAGCCGGATGGTCCTTTTTCCAACAGATGCAGTGCTAAGAATGAGGGAAAGTGCAAGAAGCTGTGTGAGCCATGCCTCCAAGGTAAGGCAAAGAGAAAGCCCTTTGAGCGTAATGGGAAAAGTGTGGCAGCAATCTTGGAATTGATTCACTGATGTGTGCAAACCATTCCGTACTTCTTCAAACAATGACAACAAGTACTTCTTAACCCTCATTGATGACCACTGTCACAAAAAAAAGGATGTACTTCCTCAACACACAGAGAGAGCTCAAGTAGAAGTTGCACGAATTCGTCGCCGTGGTAGACGGATAGATAGGCAAGAATGTCAATGCACTCTGCACGAACAAGGGCGGTGAGTATGAGGTGTGCAAAGGCTGGTTAATCCAACACAATATCAACTAGTAGACGACCACGCCTTTTACTCCCGAGAACAATGGCGATGCCGAGCGGATGAACCAGACTATCCTCAGCATGACATGAACCATGCTCTTTGATGCCAACTCCCACGTTGCTTCTGGGCTACAGTTGTAAGAACTGCTTGCCATCCTGTGAATCTCACTCCGGCAGCCGTGCTTGGAAGGCGCGGTAGGAAGTAGCAAGAGAAGCAGGTGAGGATGCCAAAGGAGTCATGGTCAGAGATAAAACCAGATGTCTCACACTAGAGGGTCTTTGGCTGTTGTTCCTGGACAAAGGCCCAAGCAAGAGAAGGAGTGGGCAAGGTAGAAACCTGTACTTGCAACTGTATAATGGTCGGATATGACAATGTACACAAGGCATTAGGCTGTGGGACCAAGCAGCTTGAAAGTCCATCACGAGCCAAGATGTCGAGTTTGACCAAAGGATGCTTGACAACGGAGAGTTGATGGACCTTTCCATGATACCAAATCAGAAGAGAGGGTTGTCTTTCTCGAGTAAGGTGATTAGGTAACAGAGCCCTGGGAGATGGTGCCAATGAAAGAGAATGATGGTACGGTAGGGAGAGTGGATGTACACGTCGATACGGTGACGGACTCTGACACTAAGTTAGAGTCCTCTGAGGCCTCTAAGTCAATGTCTGAGGTCGTTGGCTCTTACTCAAACAAGGGATCACTGGTCACGCACGAGCAAACCTAGTAACACTTTGACATAGTACGTGCTTTTGAAAAACCACCGCCTAAGTACAATGCTGAGATGTGGCATGTTCATAGCCTCTCTACGGTCAAAGGTTACATGGGTTCTGGTGGACAAGCCCCCAAATGCCCACGTGGTGGGGTCAAAGTGGGTACTCCAGACAAACTTCAAGGACGATGGTACTAATGAAGGGGTTTTCCTAACGTGCAAGCTCAGAGTATGAGGAGACCTTCATGCCTATCTTCACCTTCGTCACAATCAGATCCATGTTGGGCATGGCTGCTGCTAAAGATCTGGACGTCCTCCAGATGGATGTCAAGACAGCTTTCCTCTACGGGAACCTAGAAAAAAAGGTGTTGATGGAAGTTCTAGAGGGGGTGAAAGCTTTAGAGGGCAAGGATTGCAAATTGGTGAAAGTTCTTTACGGGCTGAAATAGATCCCAAGAATGTGGTACAAGGAGATGGACAACTTCATGGCCAGGCTCACCCCCACGTACTGCCAAATGACCTCAGTATATATGAGCGGGAGGACGAGCAACGCTTGATGCTGGTTTGACTGTATACGGATGACCTGATCATTTGCTTGTCGTCAGTTGACTTGTTGAACAAGCTAAAAACAAATTTCATCAACAGGTTCAAGATGAAGGACATGGGTTCGCTCGATTACTACCTTGTGATTGCCATCCAACGTAGTCAAATACCAGGCACCATCCAACTAAACCAGACCAAGTACATCATGAAGGTCGTCAAGCGTTACAACATGGAGGACTTCAAGCCCATGAGCACACCCATGACAAGAGACATCAAGCTCTCCTCCTCTTTGAGTCCCATCATCCCATAGAAGCAGAAGGCATAAGATAGAGAACACTTCCTACCAGACAGTTGTTGAGAGCCTCATGTATGTCGTGGTAGGAATAGGTTATGATGTTTGCTATGTTCAGAGACAAGTGAGCAGGTTTGTGGCCAATCCAGGGCCACAGCACTGGTAAGCTGTTAAGTGCATCATGCGCTATCTACAGAAGATGTGACACATGGGACTCTAGTTTTGAAACCAAGAAGGATCTGACCTGCTCCGGCTAGTGTGCTACTTGGACACCGACTGAAAAGGAAGAATGGGTGACAAAAAGTCCACCTTGGGCTTTGTATGCCTCTTGAACGGTGGTCTAGTCTCCTAGACAAGCAAAAAGCAAGAGCGTGTCTCCCTCTCTACTGTAGAGATAAAGTACACTCCTTTGTCTGAAGCATACAAGGAGAAATAGTGGCTACGCCGTCTCCTTGCTGAGATGAAAGTGCCACACATGAAAGGAACAGAGGTCCGCATCGACAATAATAGTGCTATGGAATTGGCACAGGATGATGTCATCTCCCGGCGGACCAAGTACATCAACATCAGGTACCACTAGTCAAGTGACCTGGTCGCAATACCAATTATGGACCTGGAATACGTGGAGACCAAGAAGATACTTGCCGATTGCATGACCAAGGTGCTTGAAAGCAAATTCTGTTCTGCACGTACCCGAGGCGTCAGTATGGTCAACGCAGCCGACGAAGACTAAGGCAAAGACAGCTCGAGAGAGGAGATATTTCAGAGCAAATGGATAGAGGTGGAAGGACGAGTTTGTTGATAAGAGGTATGTTTTAACATTCCAAGGTCCTTCCTAGTGGCTAGCGTAACTTGGTTGTCACATAAAGTTCCATGTAGACAAGGAGAATGATGTAATCCAGATTGCCCCAAAACTGGCATATCCAACAGCCACCGTGCGCCTACGCAAGAAGCTAGCTCTAGGACTATAAGTACCTATCTGTTGACTGTGATTCTTTACAATTTTGTACCTTTGAGACTCCTCAGAGAGTTTTCCACCAGAGGCAAACACTAAAGAAGCATTGGTTGGTCTAAGCCCTAGGAGCTACCTCCTAATGGAAAAGTGACCAGGTGCTAAGGGCACAATGAAAGGAAGTGATTCCTATAAGATATCCAGTGTAGAACCATGATTTTGAGAGTGATATTTCCTCTTACTTACAAAACTAGGAGCGAACAGCAGGTGCCATTGTGTTAGCCTTGTTTTCTAGTTTGTTGCCTCAGGCCGATTGACAAATTCTACCGAAGACACAGTGATAGGGTTTAGCAGAAGGGGCAGCAGCAGTAGGAGCAAAAGCACTTTTCTCCATACCAAGAGTAGCAAGAGCAGCTCCTGTAGCGTTAGCAGCAACAACACCACCAATCACAGCAGCGTCAGCAATTGGTAGCAGCAATGGCAGAACCAGGAAGGAGTACATCATTTTGGCAACATGAACATGGCAAAGGAGGTGTGCAATTGCCTCTTCATGGCAAAGTGTGATATGTCGCAGGTGTAGAAGGCGGATGTCGCATGGTAGAAGGACTCACGGTGTACCAAGAGCATGACGCATCACAAGGAGTGGTTTACGCGGCTGCTCTCCATTCCCCCTTGGCCCATTTATTTGGGTGATGATCTGGTGGTGTATGCTAAGGGGATTTGGATTATGGAGATGTGGTTGAAGACCCCGCGTGGCATTAAAGTGGGAGTGTTCTGTGGCGAGCTATATGTACCTAATGTTGCGCTCAACCTTCCTCAGTGTCCTCTCTCACCAACACAAAACTGCAAGTCGTCTTTGACCACGACTATGGCTACATCCTTGACAAGGAAACGGGATAGGATTTGTCCAAGTCGGTGAAGGAAGGCGACATGTACCGCCTGTTGGGTGTAACCAAGATCCTACGTGAGCAGTCTTCTGACAGTCGTGTAGGCGCCTAATGGCAAAATCTTGCATGCGCCCTACGGCCACATCAGCATGCGCGCCTTATAGCAACTTCAAACAAATCAGATGGTGCGCAACTTGCCAACCATCTCCAACTTTGAGGAGCAGTTGTGCATCGGCTGTTTTGAGGGGAAACAACTTCGCGAGGCGTTCTTTGAAGCAGGAGAGCACGCAAAGGAGGTGCTTGAGCAGGTCCACACAGACTTGTGTTGTCCGATGCCGACCCAGAGCTTTGGAGGCTTTAGGTATTTTCTCACCTTCATTGATGATTTTAGCCGTTACATTGTTGTGTACTTCCTTTCCTCCAAGGATCAGTGCTTTGACAGGTTCAAAGAATTTAAGGCCAATGTGGAGAACCAGACGGGCAAGAAAATGAAGGCTTTGCGCAGCGACCGCGGTGGGAAGTACCTGACCAAGGAGTTCCAGGACTACCCTGCAACACTGGCATCAAGGCGTAGTGCACTACGCCATACTTGACAAAGGAGAACGATGTAGCAGAACGAGCCAAGTGCACCATCGTTGAATCAGGCTGCTCCATGCTGCACGTAGCTCAACGAACGTACGACTTCTCGGCTGAAGCCATAGACACTGCGGTCTACATCAAGAACCGCAGTCCAACGAAGGCCCTAGAGGACATGAGGCTCTACAAGGCGTGTTTGGCAAGGAGCTGCTTGTGGGTCATCTTTGCACGTTTGGCAGCTTGGCGCACATGCATGTGTCTAAGAAGAAGCGGCAAAAATGGGACACAAAGAGTTCATAGATGCTGATGATTGGCAATGATGTTACAAGTAAGGCCTATCCTCTCTACAAGAGGGATACTAGGCATGTCATCATCTCCAGGGATGTCGTGTTCAATGAGAGCAATTTCATTGGCACCAACATTGTTTACAAGGATGCAAGAGAACCAACATTTGAAGAGGTAGTGGGAGCAGATACCTTTCCTCACCCAATATCTCCTGACCGTTCCTCTACTCTGACAGGGGGAGAACCACTCCTCTCTCCCATGTCTAATGTAGTAGATACAGCGGCCTCGTCGGCAAAAGCAGATGAAGAAGATGCAACAACACCAGGAGCAATAATTATGCCAGCAGTACCGTGCTAGCCCCTTGCCAACATTCTAGCACGAGGTCGCAGGTGCCCTCTCAGGGTAGGCTACAATCATGTGAGCGAGGGCATTTTTGGATGCTCTAAAAAACAGACCAAATGAATGTCGAAGTTGCAACAGACTTTGATGAGCCGACTTCATACAAGGATGCCATGGTTGTACCACATGGAAAAGATTGGGTGCAAGCTGTGCATCAGGAGATACACTCGTAGCTCGACAACGTTACATGGGAGCTGACAGAGCATCAACGTGGACGGAAGGTAATCAAGTGCATGTGGGTGTTCAAGAAGAAGAGGGGCGTAGATGGCAACCTGAAGAAGTAGAACGAGAGGCTCGTCGCCAAGGGCTACTCGCAGCAGAGGGCATCGACTACACCAAAACCTTTACTCTTGTTGGATGTATTGCCTCTGTGCACATGCTCTTTTCTTATGTTGTAGCTAAGGACTTCGAGATTCACCACATCGATGTCAAGACGACATTCTTGAACGGTGAATTGGAGGAGAAAATCTACAAGGAGCAACCGAATGGATTTGTCAAGGATGGCCAGGAGCACCTCGTTCGCAAGCTACAGAAGTCACTATATGTCCTCAAGTAAGCGTTGCGTACATGGAACTAGAATTTGGATGTCTCGTTACAGTGCATAGAATTCAAGCATAGCGAGTGTGACTATAGTGTCTGTTGCTGGCAGCATGGGCATGAGATCCTGACGATCATTGTCTATGTGGATGACATTCTCCTCCTTTTAAATGGCATGTCTGTACTACAAGAGTTAAAGGATGCCATGCAAGAGCGCTTCGAGATGTCCGATCTTGGGGAGGCGTCATATTTCCTTGGCATCAAGATCACGCGTGACCGCAAATCACGCTCTATCTCACTATAGCATAGTCATTATGTCAAGGATTTTTTGCAACTGTTCAGCATGACAGAGGCTAAACCCATCGGCATGCCGCTTGAGACGAGGCAGTACCTCGTGAGCTTGTGTGGAGAAGTGGATGCACAAGAGCGGCATAAGTACCAGAGCGTCATCGGCAGTCTCTTGTACCTGATGGTGGCAACCAGGCTCGACCTTACACAGGCTGTGAGCGCTGTGAGCCAACACATGGAGAACCGCGGACCTGAGCACTAGAAGGGAGTGAAGCGGATCTATTGCTACCTTGCCGGAACCATCAACATCAGCATCACGGGCAACGGTAACGACAAGAACATCATTGGCAACACAGACGCAGATTGGGCTTCAAATCCTGAGGACCGGCAATCCATCTCTGGACATGTGTTCCTCATTAATTGTGGGACCATGAGCTGGTGCAGCAAGCGACAGGTGGTCATGGCCACCTCAAGCATGGAAGCTGAGTACGTCTTTGTTAGCTTTGGAGCCAAGGAAGCAGTTTGGCCTCAACGTCTCATGGTAGAGATGAGTGGGAGTGTAGCACTTCTAGTTCCTATGCACGTCGACAACCAGAGCGCAATCGCACTTGCCAAGGATCCTGGACACTATGAACGCACAAAGCACATAAACGTTGTATATCAGTTCATCACGCACATGGTGTAAGAGGGTACTATCAAGCTAGAGTCTACTCCAACCAACAAGCAGGTCGCTAATTTCTCTACCAAGCCAGTGACGTGTGAGAAGTAGCAATTCAGTATGAAGGCATGTGGACTGCGGCAAAGTGGGACATTGTTGGAAAAGGGGCCATCTGGCTCAATTTCAGGTCTATAGGAGCAAGTTCTAGGAAACTCTTAGATACTTGCTCTGATGGTCGATCCGTCTTCACCATTTGTAAGATCTGGTGGAAAATGGTCTGCAGTCCAAGTTTCAGGCGGATCCAAAAGTCGGATTGGAAGATATGAATTTCTTAAGTTTCCGAGGTCATCGACGGCTGATGTTTTGGTGACCATGTGTGATGCCTCCATGGCGTAGCCTGAGAAGAGAAAAGGGCAAGAGGTCCAAGGTCAAGACCTGATGGGAGAAATATCCAAAAGCTCCTAGATTCTTGGGTTCCTTTGTCAGAGTGTGCCGACTAGGAAAAAGGTACCTCTCTTTACGTTTTAGGTGAGATGAGATCCTTGTGTGCTATCCATGGACACATGGCGATTCTCTATGGGATTGTGGATTATGTAACCAGTATGAATGTGCCATGAGAGAATGTTCTAGCCCTCTAGGTCGTATGTGAGTGGTCAGCCTCATTGCTAGGCTGATTTCCTATCTTGTGTGAGATTATGGACTCTAGTGTGTGAGCCTTAGCCTCCATGGTTAAGTAGTGAGGCTTGAAACAAGGCTGACTTGCCCAAGCTCTAGCTCTATATGTAGTCCATCATTTTGAGTGATTCAGCAAGCATTCTTCAGCACAAGTGATGCCCTTGAAGTCCTACATGTTTTGTACTCCAATGCTCCCTCTCTCCTCCATTTCCAACAGATACTTGCCGATTGCATGACCAAGGCGCTTGACAGTAAATTCTGTTCTACTCGTACCCGAAGCGTCAGTATGGTCAACAGAACCGACAAAGACTAACAAAAAGACAGGTCAAGAGAGGAGATATCTCACAACAAATGGACAAAGGTGTAAGGAAGAGTTTGTTGATTTGATCTGCCCCTTTTCCATAGTTGACATCTCAATGCTTAGGATGGACTAGGCATGTTTCAGTGTGGTCCAGATAGACAAGGCATGCACTGCTCCTTTGGAGCAAGTCCCCTTGGTCTTAACTGGATAGTATAGCCAGCAAACATTACCTAAGACATCTCCTTGTGGCTTAGATATTCCGGAGTTAGTCTCTGGAGTGAGACGTCACTGGGTGAAATCCCAGTCAGGTGACTATTTCTCTTTGGGACCAAAAAGAGACACGCAGGTTGTAAGAGATACCTAATGATATTCCAAGATCCTTCCTAGTAGCTGGCGTTACTTGGTTGTGACATACAGTGCCATGTAGACAAGGAGGAGGATGTAATCCAGATTGCCTTAAAAGTGGCATATTGAAGAGCCACTGCGTGCCTAGGCTAGAGGCTAGCTCTACGACTATGAATACGTATCAGTTGACTCTGATTCATTCTTGTGCTTACCTTGGAGACTCCTTAGAGAGTTTTCC
>SZWC01000324.1:21118-64446 GCA_023375785.1 Penium margaritaceum | reverse complement strand
CAAACCAAGCAGATGGTGCATGACTTACCCACTATCTCTAACTTTCAGTAACAGTTGTACATCCGCTGCTTGGAGGGGGAAAAGCATCACAAGGTGTTCTTTGGAGTAGGGAAGTGCACAAAGGAGATGGCGGAGCTAGTCCACATGGATGTGTCTGGCCCGATGCAGACCTACAGCTTTGGTGGCTCTAGGTATTTTCTAACCTTCATTGATGATTTTAGCCGTTATACTGCTGTATATTTTGTTTCCTCCAAGGACTAGTGCTTTGTCAGGTTCAAGAAGTTCAAGACCATGGTGGAGAACCAGACGAGTAAGAAAATCAAGAAAATCAAGGCGACCGCGGTTGCAAATACGTGAGCAAGGACTTCCAAGACTACCTCGCATCAGCTTGCATCAAAGCCATGCACCGCACCATACTCGCCAAAGGAGAATGGCATAGCAAAACGCTCCAACCGCACAATGGTTCAGTCGGTGCTCTCCATGCTTTACACGGCTCGGCTTACTTACGACTGCTAGGTCAAAGTAGTGAGCACTCTGATGTATCTCAAGATCCGTAGTCCACCCAAGACGTTGGTTTGGCAAGAAGCCGAGTGTGGGCCACCATTGTGTGTTTGGCAGCTTGGCGCACATGGACCTGCCTAAGGAGAATGGGCACAAATGGGACAAGAAAACCGCGCAGATGATGATGATCGCCTATGACGTGGCAAGCAAGGCTTATCAACTCTACAAGAGGGATACTAGCCACGTTATCATCTCCACGGATGTTGTCTTCAAAAAGAGCAACGTCATTGGAACCAATTTTGTTTGTGAAGAAGCAACAGAAGCGAGACCTGATGAGGCATTAAGAACAGATGTTGGAACTGGAGGATAGAGGGAGCCTTGGAGAAGCAAGCACATGGGACTTAATGGGCATCACTCGTGTTGAAGAATGGTTGTAAACTCACTTTAAATGATGGAGAACACATAGAGCTAGAGCTTAGGCCAGTTAGCCCTCTCACAAGCCACACCACCTAGCCATGAAGGCTAAGGCTCACACACTAGAGTCCATAATCTCATACAAGAGAGTACATCAGCCTAGCAATCAGGTTGGCCACTCACACACGACCTAGAGAGCTAGAAAATGCTCTCATGGTACACTCCTAGTGGTCACATAACCCACAATCCCATAGAGAATCGCCATGTGTCCATGGCTAGCACACGAGGATCTCACCTCACCTAAAACGTATGGTGATGTACCTTTTTCCTTGTCAACACACTCTGACAAGAAAAACCAAGAATCTAGGACCTTTTTGGATATTTCTCCCATCAGGTCTTGAGCCTGGAACTCTTTCCTTTTTTCCCCTCAGGCTAAGGCATGGAGGCGTCACCCATCGTCGCCCAGACATCGGCGGTCCATGACCACGGAAATTTCAAAAATTCATATCTCCTAATCCGAGTGTTTGATCGGCCTAAAACTTGGACCCTAGACAATTTGCCACCTGATCTTTCCAAGTGTGAAGTCAGATTGATAATCGTACCATGCATTTGGTAACTTCCCAGAACTTTCTCCTGTGGACCTGAAACTGAGCCAGATGGCTCATTTCCTAACAACAGATACCTTTCCCGACCGAGTCTCTCTTGACCCTTCCTCTACAATGACAGTGGGAGAACCACTCCTCTCTCCCATGTTTTATATAGCAGATTCAGCAGCTGTACCAGTAGCACCACGCGAGCCACCCGCTAACGCCCCGGAACCAGGTCATAAGTACCCTCTCACGGTGCGCTACAACCCTGGTGAGCGCGGGCATTTTCTAATGTAGCAAAAACCAGACCAGATGAATGTCGCAGTTGCAGCAGATTCAAATGAGCCAACGTCCTACAAGGAGGCCATGGCTTCAGGAGATGCAACAGATTGGATGTAAGCCCAATCTCTTGCATCTTATGAAGCCATGGCCTCATTGTAAACCAGTCACAGCTTGACAATGGTAGTTGGGAGCTGATCGCGCATCCATCTCAACACAAGGTAATCAAGTGCAAGTGGGTGTTAAAGAAAAGAGGGGCACAGATCGCAGCCTCAAAAAGTACAAGGCAAGGCTTGTCGCCAAGGGCTACTCACAACACGAAGGCATCGACTATTTTGAAACCTTCACTCTTGTTGCAAATGTTGTCTCCGTGTGCAATCTCATCTCTTATGAAGCAACCGAGGACTTCGAGATCCACCACATGGATGTCAAGAGGGCATTGTTAAATGGTAACTTGGAGGACGATATCTACATGGAAGAGCCACAGGGATTTGTCATAGATGTCCAGGAACACCTGGTTTCTTAGCTGCAGAATTCGTTCTATGGCCTCGAGCAAGCGTCGCGTGCTTGGAACCAAAAGTTATATGGGGCACTGCAGAGAATGGGATTCAAACGCAGCAAGTGTGTCTATAACCTTTATTGCTGGCAGGATGGTCATGAGGTATTTATCATCATTGTCTATGTGGAGGACATACTCCTCCTTTCTAACAACATGTCTGCACTACAGAAGTTCAAGGAGGCCATGCAGGAGCGCTTCCAGATGTCAGATCTCAGGGAAGCCTCATGCTTCCTCGGTATCCAAATAAAACGTGACCACAAATTACATATCCTCTTGTTGCAATAGAGCCACAACATGAAGGATGTTTTACAGCGGTTCGGCATGGCACAGGCAAAACCCATCGGCACACCGCATGAGACATGGCAGTTCCTCGTGAGCTTCAGTGGAGAAGCTGATGCGGCGGACTGGCAGAAGTATCAAAGCGCCATCCACAGCCTCATGTACATTATGGTCGTAACCAGGCCGGACCTTGCACAGGTTGTGAGCGCTTTGAGCCAGCACATGACAAACCCCGGACCTGCGTACTACAAGGCTGTAAAGCAGATCTTCCATTACCTTGCTGGAACCATAACATCGACATCACCTTCAACGGTAAGAACAAGAACATCATCGGCTACACAAATGGAGATTGAACTTCAAATTGTAAGGACCGCAAGTCCATTAGTGGACATGTGTTCCTCATGAATGGAGGTACCATAAGCTGGTCTTGGTAGCGACACATCGTTGTGGCCACCTCAAGCACAAAAGCTAAATACGTGTCTCTCAACTTTGGAGACAAGGAAGCAGTTTGGCTTTCACGTCTCATTGCAAAGATGAGTGGGAGTACGATAGTTCTTGTTTTTGTGCGCGTTGACAACCAGAGCATAATCACACTTGGCAAGAATCCTGAGAACCAGGCACACACCAAGCAGATTGACATCACATATTACTTTGTCAGTGACATTGTGCAGTTGGGTGCTATCAAGCTGAGGTTTACTCCAACTTGCAAGCTAGTCACTGATTTCTGCAACAAGCCAATAACTCGTGAGAAGAAACAGTTTTGCATGAAGGCATGTGGAATTAGCCCACTCTGACTACGGCAAACTGGGAGATTGTTGGTAAAGGAGCCATCCACCTCAATTTCACGTCCACAGGACGAAGTTCCAACAAACTACCAAATGCCTTCTCCGATCATCAATCTGGCTTCAATAATGGAAAGAGTAGGTGGCAAAATTTCTAAGGTCCAAGTTTGAGGCCGATCCAATGGTCAGATTGAGAGATATACTTATCAAATTCACCTGGGTCATCGACCGTCGGTGTCTGGGTGATGATGGGCGATAGCTCCACGCCTTAGCCTGAGAAACGAAAAAGACAAGAAGTCCAGGGTCAAGACCTGATAGGAGAAATATCCAAAACGTTCCTAGATTGTTTAGTCGCATTGTCAGAGTGTGCTGACTAAGGAAAAAGGTATCTCTCCTTACTTTTTAGGTGATGTAAGATCCTTGTGTACTAGCCATGGATACATTGCAATTATCCATGGAATTGTGGGTTATGTGACCACTAGGAGTGAGCCATGAGAGCATTCTCTAGATCTTTAGGTCATGCTTGAGTGGTGAGCCTGATTGCTAGGTTGATTTCCTCTCTTATGTGAAATTATGGACTCTGTTGTGTAAGCCTTAACCTCCATGACTAAGTGGTGTGGCTTGTGAGAGGGTAGACTTGCCCAAGCTCTCGCTCTATATGTAGTCCATCCTTTTGAGTGATTTAACAAGCATTCTTTAGCACAAGTAATGCCCTTTCATTTTCACATGCTTGCCGCTCCAAAGCTCCATCTTACCTCCAGTTCCAACAACCTCATCATTTGCTTGTCGTCAATCGAGCTGTTGAACAAGGTGGGGACAGATCTAAGCAACGGGTTTGAGATGAATGACATGGGTCCAATCAAGGTTTATCTTGAGATGTATGTCCAGCATACTTGAGCAATAGGTACCATCCTACTGAATAAGACCAAGTACATCATAGGTGTCCTTAAGCGCTACAGCATGGAATAATGCAATCCCATCATCTTCTTAGTCTACACGTATTCTAGGTCCACAATCTCTATTGGGACCAGGTTGTTTGAGTAGGGGTACCTGATGTCAATGGGCTTGGTCTACATGGAGATGACATCATCTTGTGCCATTTTCATGGCACTCTTGTTGTCGATGCAAACCTGTGTCGCTTCCCTCTGTGGCACTTTCATCTCAGCAAGCAAACTGTGTAGTCATTCAGTCTCTTTACATGCTTTTGAGAGAGCGATGTCCTTTACCTTAGCAATAGATAGGGAGATATTCTCTTGCTTTTTGCTTACCCAAAAGACTGTACCTTTGTTCAAGAGGTAGATAAACCCCTAGGTAGACTTTCTGTCATCGAGCTTCTTCCCTAGTTGGTGACTGTGGAGCACACTAGTTGCACTGGATTAGATTCCTTCTCCCCTCCAACTTGGACTCCCATGTGTCGTGTCTTCTATAGAGAGCGAAAGATGGAGTTATCTTCCTACCAAAAACTTGCTCACTTGTTCCACCCTAAAGCAAATATCATGGTGTGTTCCTACCATGACATACCTCATGTTGTCAGCAATAGACTTGTATGGAATGTTTTCCATCTCACACCGTTCTCCTTCCGTACAGGGGCTCATGGAGGAGGTTAGCTTGATGTCTGTTCTCATGTATACGCTGATGTGCTTGTAGGCCCCCATGCTGTAGCACTTGAGGACCTCCATTGTGTTCTTATTCCGGTTCAGCTCGAAGGTCCTTGCTGCTTGATTGCGGTAGATGGCTATCCCAAGATATAACTTGACTGATAAGAAGTAAATGATCAGGTCATCCACGTAAAGTGCAATGAGCATCAAGCCTTGCTCATCCTCCTACACGTACACACTAAGCATTCAGGCAGTGCGTGAATGTGAGCCCGGCCATGAAGCCGTCCATCTCCTTGTACCTCATCCTTGGGGCTTGTTTCAACCCGTAGAGAACCGTAGAGTGTCCATATAGTACTCTAATACCCTTCGGCACCCTCATCATAACTTCTTTGTCATGTTTCTCATAGAGGAAAGTTGTTTTGACGATCATGTGGTAGACCTCGGGAGTTTTTGCAGTATCTATATCTAACATGGATCTGGTAAAGGCAAACGTAACGACACGTGCAAAACTCACCTCAAACTCTGAGCCTGCACGCTGAGAAAATCCCTTTGCCATAACTCTTGCCTTAAACTTGTCAATAGTACAATCTTGCTTCAAAGGTTTCTAGAGTATCAAGTTTGACCCCACCACGTAGGCGTTTGAGGGCCTATCTACAAGAATCCATGTTTTGTTCTCTTCAGTGGATATGAGTTTGCTATCCACTATCTCCTTCTATTTTTCTGTATTCTCATGTTTATAGCCTTCGCTATAGTGAAAGACTCTCCTTGGCCCAAGTATGACCACCTAAGTCAAGTCCATTTTGTAATCTCAGTATCGTACTTAGACCGAACTTTTGTTTGACCCGTAATGTGTTAGAGTGTTGCTTGTGGTACTTCAAGGTTTAGTTGCTTCTCTTGCTCTTGTGTTGTCACTGATGCGTTATTTGAATTAGAGCAACTAGCCCCAGAGTTTGACGAATCAGACTTAGTGTCAATGGTTGTTGCTATATCAACCTGTACAGCCACTCTTCCTGCCGCACCATCATTTTGCTTCACAGGCACCATCTACCAGTTCTACGGTGCATGATCACTTGACTCTAGTAACACATCCCATTCTCTTAATTTAGAATCATGAACAGAATCCAACGACTATCCCTTCCCAAGTTTCCTTCTATCAAATTCGATATCTTGGCTCCTAATTTCTTGCCACTTGGTTTCACGCTTGTACGCCTTGTATGCAGTGTCATAGCCAACCATAACAACATCGGAATCCCGTGCATCCACTTTGCCACTTTCTTCTTGTGCTTGGACCTTTGTCCGTGTAGTATCGCAAAAAACCCTCAAAAGTGAGGCATCTGGCTTGTTTCCTGACCAAGCGTCTTCAGCTCCTTATGTTGTTACTTCTTATCGTGTCTTTGAAGCGCGGCTACCTGAGTAAGATTCACAAGGTAGCAAGTAGTTCTTGCAGCTTCTGTCGACAACCAAGGTGGGAGTTTGGAGTCAAAGAGCATGCTTGTTATCACACTAAGGATAGTCCAATTCATTCGCTCGGAAATGCCATTGCTTTGGAGAGTGTAAGGTGTGGTGGTCTGGTGGTTAATGTCGTATTGGCTCAACCAGCCTTTACACGCCTCGTACTCACCACCGTAGTGCGTGCATAGAGCCTTGACCTTCTTACTGATTTGTTGTTGTACCATGGCGACAAACTCTTGCAACTTTTTCTTGAACTCTGCCCTTGTCTTGAGGAAGTAGATCCATATCTTACACTTGTCGTCATCAATGAAGACCAGGAAGTACTTTATGCTGCCCTTTGAAGGAGTGGAGAATGGTCCGCACACATAAGAGTGTATTAGGTACAAGGTTGCTGCCGCACATTGTTTTTTCAACTCAAAGGGATTTATCTTTGCATTGCATTGGTGGCATGGCTCACACAGCTTGTTTAAATTTCCTTCATCTTTGGCCTTGCATCCCTCCATGTCATGAACCAGTTTGTGGTACCACATAGGTTGCAGTTAGTTGTCAGCGACATGACCAAAGCGCATACATCATAGCTCAGGATTTATTCCCTTTGTATGGTTGTCCGCCATGATGATGGCCTCTGGTGTAAAATCAGGCTTTGGAGACTTGTGCTCCTCAACCGCCGCATATCTCTCGTTTGTGCTGTAGAGGGACATGGTCTGCAGAACGTAGAGCCCCTTGACTCTTGTGACTTGTGCGACAAGACTGTCCTTCGGTTAGGAGATCTTGATGTTGTTGTTCTTGAGAATCACAACCTACTCCATTGTGAAGAGGACCGTCATGTTTTGGTCTATGATTTTGGACTCTCACAAGAAGTTTGCCACGAAAGAGAGCATGTAGATGACGTTATCTAGTATCAAGTCTTTTCTGCACTCTTCATGTTGATACTGATGAACTTGTATCCCTCGCCAATGGAGATGAAGCCATCCTCCCTTTAAGAGTAGTGGCTTGGACCAAAATCTAGCCCGTAGTCTCCAAGCTTTTCTAGTGCCACTTCCTTGCTTTTTTCCACGCTCTTAGTCATCATTTACGTCAACTCCTTACTCTTTTCTCTGCCCTCATTTTGACCACCATGATCTCTGTCTTCCTTCTTGAGAGCCCTATACACCCGTGCAAAATGCCCAGGCTTGCCAATATTATGGCACTTCCCACGACACTTTGGACCCCTTTTACAACCACCATTGCCTCTTCCTCCACTGCCACTACTTCCGCTACTCCTCTAACCAGAAGAAGAGTTGTTACCATGGCCACCATACTATGCAGCATAGGCTAAATTATTAGCCTCACTACCACTTTGACGCATGGCCTCTTTACACATGTGCTCGGACACTGCCTCATATATAAAATCCTCCTCCTTCCAATTGCCAAAGACGGTGATCACAGGATTCTAGATTTCAGGTACCGCCATGAGGAGGAGTCTTTCAAACTGTAGTAAGAAGTCTGGAATCGATTCTCCATCGCTCACCCTCATCGAAATCAGTTTTTGACAGATAAAGAGGCGATTTGCAAGAGCTGTTCATTGTTGTAGATGTACAAGCTTTTCATAACCCTTTGACGCATGTGTGGTACCTTGGACATGGACATCATGTGACTCATGTAGTTAGGTCACAAGGATTGCAAGCGCCATGTCATTCTTGACACTCTACGGTTCATATCTAGCGTCTATTTTTAGAGGTTGAATCTTTTCCCTAAGGAACATCTTCAAATAGCCACGCATCCTGATAGAATTCAAATTGCCATTTCTACGAGGAAAATCCTATCCCTATCAACTTTGAAATCCCATTGTTGACTTGTTCAAGAGTGAGCGTTGCGAGTGTCGCCATACTACTTCTCCACTTCTCTGTTTTTTTTTTTCGTCAAGGCCCATGTAGACTAATGTGGGTTGTTGTCTGCTACTAGTTTAGAGGATGCATATCCGTTTCTTTTCCCTACGCTTTTAATGGCCTGTAAACAGATAACAATGCGCTCTAGAAAACCCAATATTATGCCTCCAAGGGCAGAGCTTATCCTTGTTAAGGTCCAAGGGTCTTACCTCCAATGGTAGACTATATCCTTGGCCCTTGTTTACTAAGTGCATGTATCCGCCATTAGAGCAGATGGAGCTCATGGAGTAAGTAAAGCTCATTGAGCTGATGTGCACTACAATATAGAGAGGGCAGCGAGCGCGCACAAGAATGCCTTACAAATGGTACGTATGGGTCCATAACCCTTCATCAACCGGCTTGGGCTAACAAACTAGAAGACAAGGCTGACACAATTGCACTTGCCGTCTGCTACTGTTATTGCAACTAGGTGGAGATACTACCCTCATGGTAATTTTTCCAGAAAAAGCAACTCATAACATTCACTTCCTTGTACTGTGTTCTTAGTACCTGGTCACTTTCGCGCAAGGATATAACTCCTGGGGCTTAAACCAACCAATGTTTGTTGAGTATTTACCGCTGATGGAAAAATCTGTGAGGAGTCTAAAAGGTAAGAATCAGAGTGAATCACAGGTAACTAACAATTACTCATGGTCCTAGAGCCAGCCTCTAGCCTAGGCACACACTGGCTCCTTACATGAGCGACTTTACAGACAATCTTGATAACATCATCACCCTGCCTACATGGCGCTCTTTGTAACCGCCAAGTGGCACCAGCCACCAGAAAAGACCTTAGAATGTCTCTCAAAGCCTTCTTGTCCCCTTTTCGGTCAGAAAGAAAGTTAGTCACTGGGCTGGGATTTGATCGTAAGACCTCTTGTTCTAGAGACTAACTCCAGAACGTCTAAGTCACAATGAGTTGTCCCAGATAGTCTTTGTTGGCTGTTTTATCCAGTTTAGACCAAGGAGACTTCCTCCAAAGGAACACTACCTGCCTTGTCTATCTAAACTAGATTAAAAAGACTTACTCTAAAAGAGATGTGCATGCCTAGTCCATCCCGTGCTTGCTCAAATGTCAGCTATGGATAAGGGACATATCAAGTCAACAAACTTTCACTTGCACCTTTGTCAACTTTTTTTGAGATATGTCCCTTCTCAAGCTGTTTGGCCTATGTCTTTGTTGGCCGTGTGGACCATATCGATACCTTAAACAATTACAAAATGCATTTTTATATCAAGCACCTTTGTCATGTAATCTACGAGCATCCTCGTAGTTTTCACGTATTCCAAGTTGTACACCAATAGCAAGCTTAGGAAACATTCTTCAATTTGCATGTGTTTCATATTAACTTAACAAGAGAACAAGAAAGTTTTAGTCATTAGAAGGCGATAGTCTTACTCATAGAGAAGAGAATAGCCATAGCTGACCGCGTATTGAGTATACATTTCAACCACACGGTTGGATGTTTGCGATCATGGGCTTGTTGGAAAGCGTTGTCAAACTGCCTCAGGCAACGGTCTAGAAAACGCATTCCGACACAATGGTTCCCGCCAATCGCTCTTGGTATTTCAACCAGGGGGATATATCACCCTCAGAGCCAAGGTTCTACACTGAGCAGTTCATGGGAATCACTTCCTTGCTCTGTGTCCTTAGCACCTGGTCACTTTCGTGCGAGGAGCGAACTCCTGGGGATTAGACCAACCAATGCTTCTTTAGTGTCTACCTCTAGTGGACAACTCTGTTAGTAGTCTCAAAGATAAGAACTTTAGTTAATGATAAGCAACTGATAGGTTCTTATACTCCTAGAGCCAGCCTCTAGCCTTGACACGCAGTAGCACCTTGGATGAACCACTTTGGGTTCAATTTGGATTGCATCATCCCCCTTGCCTACATGGCACTCCCGGTGACCGCCAAGTGGCACCAGCCACCAGGAAGGACCTTGGAATGTTCTTAGGTGTCTTTTAGAACCTTCTTATCCCCTTTTGGTCACAAAGAAAACTAGTCACTAGATTGGGATTTGACCGAATGCCCTCTCGCTCCAGAGACAAACTCTGGAACATCGAAGCCACAAGGAGTTATCCTACATAGTGTTTGCTGGCTATACTATCCAGTTTAGACCAAGGGGACTTGCTTGAAAGGAGCAGTGCATGCCTTGTCTATCTTGACCAGACTTAGGGGACTTATTCCAACGGAGTAGTACATGCCTAGTCTGTCCTGTGCCTGGCCAAATGTCAGCTATGGACAAGGGGCATATGAGGTCAACAAACTCTCCCGTGTACCTCTGTCCATTTGCAGTAAGATATCTCCTTTCTTTAGTTTTCTTGACCTTAGTCTTCGTCGGCTGCGTTGATCCTACCAATCCCTCAAGTACCTGTAAAATGCAATGTCCTGTCAAGCGCCTTGGTCATGCAGTGTGCGAGCATGTTCTTGGTCTCCACATATTCTTGGTCCACAATCTCCTTTCCAACCAGATCGCGTGAGTAGTCGTACCTGATGTCGATGTGCTTGGTCCGCGGGGAGATGATGTCATCCTATGCCATTTTCATGGATTTCTTGTTGTGGATGCAGACTTCCGTTGCTTCTGTCTGTAGCACTGTCATTTCAGCAAGCAAACTGCATAGCCACTATGTCTTCTTGAATGCTTCTAATAGAGCAATGTACTCTGCCTCAAAGATAAAGAGGGAGACACGGTCTTGCTTTGTTCTTACCCAAGAGACCACACCACCGTTCAAGAGGCAGACAAAGCCCCAGGTGGACTTTTTGTCATCAATTCTTCCTCCCTAGTCGACGTCTGTGTAGCACACTAGCCAGAGTGGGTCAGATCCCTCTTGGCCTCCAAACCAAAATCCTATGTGTCGTGTCTTCTGTAGATAGCGCATGATGCGCTTGACTGCTTGGAAGTGCTATGGCCCTGGATTTCCCACAAACCTACTCACTTGTTCCATAGCATAGCAAATATCACAGCGTGTGCCTTCCATGGCACACATGAGGCTTCTAACAGTAGACTGGTAGGGAATGTTCTCCATCTCACACTGTTTTGTTTCCGTGCTCGGGCCCATGGAGGAGGAGAGCTTGATGTCTGTTGTCATGGGTGCACTGATGTACTTGCACTCCTCCATGGTGTAGCGCTTGAGGACCTCCATGATGAACTTGGTTTGGTTCAGCTCAATGGTGCCTGCTGCTCTATTACCATGGATGTTTATGCCAAGGTAGAACTCGAGCGGATCCATGCTCTTCATCTTGAACATGTTGTTGAGATCTCGCTTGAGCTTGTTCAACAGCTCGAGTGACAACAAGCAAATGATGAGGTCTCCCACATACAGTGCAACCAGCATCAAGCCTTGCTCATCCTTCCGTAAATAGAAACTAGGGTCATTCTAGCAGTGCATAAAGGTGAGCCCAGCCATGAAGCCGTCCATCTACTTGTATCAAATCCTTAAGGTTTGTTCAGCATATAGAGTGCTTTGACCAGTTTGCAAACCTTGCCCTCTCGAGCTTTCACTCCCTTGGGAAACACCATTAGCACTTCTTCATCTAGCTTCCCATAGAGGAAACCTGTCTTCACGTCCATCTTGTAGACCAAAAGGTCTTTTGCAGCAGCGATACCCAACATGGATCTCATGGAGGCAAAGGTGATGACAGGCACAAAGGTCTCCTCATACTCTGAGCCTGCACGCTGAGAAAACTCGTTCGCCACAACTCTTGCTTTGTACTTGTCAATAGTATCGTTGTCCTTGAACTTTTTCTGGAGTACCCTTTTTTACCCCACCACATGCGCGTTTGGGAGCATGTCCACCAGAACCCGTTTTGTTTTCTTGAATGGATGCAAGTTTGCCATCCACTTTGCCGCATGTGGCATGTTCATAGCTTCTGGTATGGTCACAGGCTCTCCGTGAGACAAGCATGACCAGCTAAATCAGATTCGTTCTGCACTCTCAGCATCGCACTTGGGCGTTGATATATTCTGACGGGTACTACGCCAGAGTGTTGCTAGTGGTGCTTCAATTCTTAGTTTCTTCTATTTCTCCTCATTGCTAGTGATCTGTTGTTTGAGGAGGAGCCACTAGCCTCACAGTCTGACTCAAGGGCCTCGAACGACTCAGACTCACTGTCAGAGTCCGTAACTGTATCAACCTACACAACCACTCTCCTTACAACACCATCTTTCACTGGCACCATCTTCTAGTTCTGAGGTGCTTGATCACCTGACTTGAGCAACACAATCCACTCTCCTACTTTGAGAGCATGGACAAGATCTAGCGACTCTCCCAGCCCGAGCGTCCTTTAATCAAACTTGACATCTAGGCTCCTGATGAGCTTTCCAACTACTTGGTCCCACAGCCCGTACGCCTTGTGAGTAGCATCGTATCTGACCATAACACACTTGCAAGCGCGTGCATCCAGCTTGCCACTTCCTTCTCCTTGTTGGACCTTTGCCTAGGTAGTACACGCAAAAACCCTCAAGTGTACGGCATCTAGTTTTTCCCCCGACGAACCCTCCTGTGGCATCTTGAACTGCTTGTCATGCTGCTTCTTACCACACCTTCCAAGCGCAGTTGCCACAGTGAGATTCACAAGGTAGCAAGCAGTTCTTGCAACTTCAGCCCAGAAGCAACGTGTGAGTTTGGCATCAAAAAGCATGTTTGTGTAATGCCAAGGATAGTCTTATTCATCCTCTTGGCAACGGTATTGCTTTGGGGAGTGTAAGGCATAGTTTTTAGGTAGTTGATGCCGTGTTGGCTCACCCAGCATTTACAAGTCTCGTACTCACCATTGTTGTCCGTGCGTGGTGACCTTGTTACTCGTGTGCCACTCTACCATGACGACAAACTCTTGAAGCTTCTCCTTGACCTCCCCCTTTACCCTGAGGAAGTAGATCCAAATCTTACGATTGTCATCTTCAATAAAGGTTAGGAAGTACTTGCTGCCACCGTTTGAAGTAGTGCCGAATGGTCTGCACATATCAAAGTGAATCAGGTCCAAGATTGATGCCACACGTTGTCCATTACGCTCAAAGGGCTTTCTCTTTGCCTTGCCTTGGAGACATGGCTGACACAGTTTCTTGCACTTTTCCTCATCCTTGGCCTTGCATCCCTCCATCCAATGAACCAGTTCGTGTTGCTGCATAGTTTGCAGTGTGCTATCAGCCTCGTGGCAAAACTACCTATGTCGCAGCTCACCATCTATGTCGTTGGTGGAGTTGGCCATATGGTGATGGCCTGTGGTGCAACATCAGGTTTTGGAGGCTTGGGCTCTTCAACCACCGCATATCCCTCACATGTACTCTCAAGAGGCTTGGTGTACAACACGTAGGGTCCATTTACCCTTCGAACCTGTGCAACAAGACTCTCCTTGTGATACGAGATCTTCATCTCCTCGTTCTTGACAATCACGGCCTCCTCCTTCGTGAAGATGACCGTCATGTTGTGGTCCTTAATTTTGGACAACGACAGGAGGTTTGCAACAAAAGACAGCATGCAGAAAACGTTCTCTAGCTTCAAGACTTTTTCACTACTATTCACGTTGATGTTGATCAACTTATTTCCCTCGCCTTGCCCATGGACAAGGCTGACGTTGGCACACCTAAAGCGACGTTCACTATCCCCAATGGAGATAAACATATCCTTCTCCCTTGAAGAGTGGTGGTTCGTGCTAGATTCAAGCATGTAGGCTCCACGCTTGAGCAGTTCCGCTCCCTTGGTTCCCGGCACGCTCTCGGCCATCATGTTTGTTAACTCTTTCTTACCCTTTCCTTTGCCCTCATATCTACCACCATGACCTCGGTCTTCCTTCTTGAGAGCACTATACTCCCGTGCCTGATATCCATGCTTGCCACAGTTATGGCACTTCCCAGGATGCATTGAACCCTTTCCATCGCCACCATTGCCTTTTCCTCCACCGCCACCGCTTCCGCTGCCGCTCTAACTAGAAGAGGAGTTCTTGCCATGACCACCGTACTATGCAGAATAGGCTAAAATGTTAGCCTCACTACCGCTGCAATGCATGGCCTTGTTGTGCAAGTCCTCGGACACTACCTCATAGGTCAAATCCTCCTCCTTCCTATTGCCAAAGACGCTGATCAGTGGACTCCGGCTTTTAGGTATTTCCATGAGGAGGATCATGGCCTACATGTTGGTATCAATTTCCCAGTTCATTAGGGTCACTTCCTGCAACAATCCTTCAAATTCCAATAGGAAGTCCGCAATCGACTCTTCCTCGCTCACCCTCATCAAAAGCAGCTTTCAAAGGATGAAGAGGCGATTCACAAGAGCCGTTCATTAGTGTACACGTGCAAGCTTCTCATAAGCCTTCGATGCATGTGTGATACCTGAGAGGTGGACATGCTGTGACTCATGCACTCATGTCACGAGAATCGCAAACGCCATGTCATTTTTGACACGCCACGCTCCATATGACGCATCTGCTTTTGGAGGTTCAACCTCTTCTCCAAGGAACATCTTCAAGTAGCAAACTTTTTTTTCGACGATCTCAAATTGCCATTTGCACAAGGGCAAATCTATCAATGTGAACTTGGACATCCCACCATTGACCTGCTCAAAACTGAGCGTTGCGGGTATCGTCATAATGCTCCTCTACTTCTCTACTTTGATGAGGCCGATGTAGGCTGATCTAGGCTTTTGTCTGCTACCGGTTTAGAAGGTGTACATCCATTGCTTACCCCTTAGCCGTTGATGACCTGCCTGGAATGCACGCCTAGTAGGGAACTCAGGGTCGTGCCTCCAAGGGCACACCTTATCCTGGTTAGGGCCCAAGGGTCGTACCTCCAAGGGCAGAGCTTATCCTTGGTCCTTGTTTGCTCAGTGCTAGCACCCGCCATTGGAACCGATGGAGCATATGGAGCTCATGGAGCTGATGGAGCTGATGCGTGCTGCAAAACAGAGAGGGCAAGAGAGTGCACAGAAGCGTACCTTGCAACAAGTCAGTGTGGGCCCATAACCCTTTGTCAACGTGCCAAGGTGACGGTCTAGAAAACGGGTTACGACACAATGGTTCCCGCGGACTATTCTTGGTATTGAAAACACGAGGAGATATCACTCTTGGAGCCAAGGTTCCACACTCACCAGTTCATAGGAATCACTTCCTTGCACTGTGTCCTCAGCACCTGGTCACTTTAGCGCAAGGAGCAAACTCCTAGGGACTAGATCAACCCATGCTTCTTTAGTGTCTGTCTCTCGTGGACAACTCTCTCAATGTTGGAAATGGAGGAGAGAGGGAACCTTGGAGCAACAAGAATGTGGGACTGAAAGGGTATTACTTGTGCTCAAGAATGGTTATTGAATCACTCAAAATGATGGA
The DNA here is from genome assembly GCA_023375785.1 of Penium margaritaceum. Taxonomy (NCBI): domain Eukaryota; kingdom Viridiplantae; phylum Streptophyta; class Zygnematophyceae; order Desmidiales; family Peniaceae; genus Penium; species Penium margaritaceum. Next base: position 48,770 of record SZWC01000324.1, on the reverse strand, counting down.
GTACATGTAGAGCTAGAGCTTGGGAAAGTCAGCTCTCTCACAAGCCACACCACTAAGCCATGGAGGCTACGGCTCACACACTAGAGTTTATAATCTCACACAAGAGAGGGAATCAGCCTAGCTATCAAGCTGACCACACGCACATGATCTAGAGAGCTAGAAAATGGTCTCATGGCATACTCCTAGTGGTCACGTAACCCACAATCCCATGGAGGATTGCCATGTATCCATGGCGAACACACAAGGATCTCTCCTGATCTAAAAAGTAAAGAGAGGTACCTTTTTCCTAGTCAGCAGACTTTGTCAAGGCAACCTAAGAATCTAGGACCTTTTGGATGTTTCTCCCATGAGGTCTTGACCCTGGACCTCTTGCCTTCTTTTTCTTCTCAGGCTGAGGCATGGAGCCATCGCCCATGCTCACCCAGACATTGTTGGTCCATGACCCCAAAAACTTTGAAAATTCCTCTCTCCATGCTATCGTTGGATCGGCCTGAAACTTAGACTGTAGGCAATAGACCACCTCATGTGTTCAATGGTGATGTCGGATTGACTATTGGAGCAAGCATGTAGAAGTTTCCAAGAACTTGCTCCTTTTGGACCTGAAACTGAGCGAACATCTCCTTTCCAAAAAATTAGGAGTCTTAAATGTCAGAACGGTAATCAATGAAAGGCACTTGTCCGGTTCTTATGGTCCTAGAGCCAACCTGTAGCCTAGGCGCAAAGTGGCTCCGTGGATCAGCCTCTTTGGGGGCAATCTGGATTGCATCATCCCCCCTGCCTACATTACACTCCTTGTGACCGCCAAGTGGTGCCAGCCACCTCGAAGGACCTTGGAATGTTCTAAGATGTCTCTTAGAACCTTCATGTCCCCCTTGTAGTTACAAAGAAAATTGGTCACTAGGCTGAGATTTGACCCAGTGACCTCTCGCTCTAGAGACTAACTCAGAAATGTTTAAGCCACAAGGAGTTGTCCTATGTAGTGTTTGCGGCTATACTATCCAGTTTAGACCAAGGGGACTTGCTCCAAAGAAAAAGTGCATGCCTTGTCTATCTGGACTTAGGAGACTTACTCCAAGGGAGCAATGCATGCCTAGTCCGTCGTGTACCTATCCAAATGTCAGCTATGGACAAGGGGCGTACAATGTCAACAAGCGTGTCTTGCGAACTTGAAGATCAAGTGGACGATTGTCAAATTTGATCAAGATTAAGCCCTTACCTGTCACTTTCAAAGCGACAGACTCTGCAGGCTAAAACAAGCAAATCCTGGCTCCAATACTAAATGTTGGATGTACAAGAGAGAGGGAGCCTTGGAGGATGAACATGTTGAACTTAAAATGCAGCAATTGTAGCAAAGAATGATTGGTAGGATCACTATAAATGATGGATTACATATAAAGCTAGAGCTTAGGAAAGTCAGATCTCTCACAAGCCACACCACTTAGGCATGAAGGCTAAGGCTCACACACTAGAGTCCATAATCTCACACAAGAGAAGAAAAAAATGAAGTAATCTAGGTGACCATTCCCACTTGACCTAGAGAGCTAGAAAATGCTATAACGGCATATTTCTAGTGTTCACATAATCCAAAATCCCTTGGATAATCGGCATCTATCCATGGCTAGCACACAAGGATCTCACCTCACCTAAACAATAAGGATAGGTAACTTTATCCTAGTCAACACACTTTGTCAAGGCAATCCTAAGTCCAAGGACTTTTTAGGACATTTCTCCCATCAGGTCTTAACCCTGGACCTCTTGGCTTTTTTTTCTCAGGCAAAGGCATGGAGCCATGGTCATCCAGACATCAGCGGTCCATGACACTGCAAACTTTGAAAGTTAATATCTTTCAATTGGACCATTTGATGAGCCTCGTCGTTGGATGGCAGGCATCTGCTAGTTTCCTGGAACTTGCTCTTATTGACATGAAACTAAGCTATATGGCCCTATGTCAAACAAACGATGGTATGTCAAAGTTCATGGGGATAGGATTTCCCTTGTGGAAATGGCAATTTGAGATTATCATGACAATGTGTTGCTATTTGAACATGGTCCTTGGAAAAGAGGTTGAACCTCCCAAAACAGATGCTAGGCATGAAACATGGAGCGTCAAAAAGGACATGGCGCTTGAGTCACAACATGTCTACCTCCAAGGTGTTACACATATTTCAAAGGCTTATGAAAAGCTAGCACAAAATCAACCGCTCTTGCTTCTTGCCTCTTCATCCTTTAAAAACTACTTTTGATGAGGGTAAGCAAGACAGATTCGATTCCAAACATCCTACTGTAGTTTTTGTGAACCCGCTTGAGGATACGGACTAGAAAACAAAACCGACACAATTACACTTGCCATTCCCTCCTACTATTCCAACTAGGAGGAGATATCACCCTCAAAACCACACTTCCATACAAAGTAGTTCATAGGAATCACTTCCTTGGACTATGGCCTTGGCACTTGGTTTGAGAGGAGCTACCTCCTCGAACTTAGAATAATGAATGTTTCTTTACTGTCTTTCTTAGGTGGACAACTCATTGCGGAGTCTCAAAGGTAAGAACTACAATCAATGATGGGCAACACACAGGTACTTGTAGTCTCTGAGCGAGCCTCTAGTCTAGGCATGCAATGGCTCCTTCGATGAGCTACTCTTGGGACAATCTGGATCACATCATTTTGCTCTCCCTACATGGCGCTCTCTGTGACCACAAAATGGTGCCAGTCATTTGGAAAGACCTTGAAATGTTCTAAGATGTCCCTTATAACCTTTCTCACCCCCTTTTTGTCACAAGGAAGATTGGTCTCTGGGCTGGGATTTTGTCAACCGGCCTAAGACAATGGACTATAAAACAAGGCCGACACAATGGCATTTGTCCGCTCCTTGTATTGTAACTAGGAAAAGACAGAATGACGATTTCACACTAAGTACTTCATAGGAATCACTTACTTGTACTGTGTCTTTGGCACCTCATCACTTTGGCGCAAGGAGCTAACTCCTGGAGCTTAGACCAACCAATACTTATTCAGTGTCTACCTTTAGTAGAGTACTCTATGAGGAGTTTCAAAGGTAAGAATTGTAACAAGAAAGAGGCAACTAAAAGGTAATTATACTCCTAGAGCAAGCCTCAAGCCTGGGTGCATAGTTTTTGCTTGGATGAGCGACTTTGGAGGCAGTCCAGATTACATCATCTCCCAATCTACATGGTGCTCCCTTTCATCAACAAGTGGCGCCCGCCACCAGGGTAGACATTAGAATATTCTAAGATGTCTCTTAGAACCTTCTTGTCTCCCTTTTGGTCACAAGAAAGTTAGTCACTAGGCTGGGACTGAACCTAGTGACCTCTCTCTCCAGAGACTAACTCTAGAACATCTAAGTCATAAGGAATTCTCCTAGGTAGTGTTTGCTAGCTATACTATCCAGTTTAGACCAAGGAAACTTGCTCCAAAGGAGCAGTGCATGCTTTGTGTATCTGGACTAAACTTAAGAGACTTACTCCAAGGGAGCAGTACATGCCTAGTCCTTCCTTTATCTTTCCAAATGTCAGCTATGGACAAGGGTCATATGAGGCAATAAACTCTCCGTTGCACCTGTGTCCATTGGCTGTTAGATATCTCCTCTCTCTAGTTATCATGGCCTTAGTCGTGGTCGGCTGTGTTGACCATACCAATGCCTTGGGTACCTCTAGAATGCAATTTGCTGTAAAGTACCTTGGTCATGCAATCTGCGAGCATCTTCATAGTCTCAACATGTTCGAGATCCTCAACCTGTTTTGTGACCAGGTTACGTGAGTAGTGGTACCTGATGTCGTTGTGCTTGGTCTACTGAGAGATAACGTCATTATGTGCCATTTATATGGCACTCTTGTTGTCAATGCGGACCTCCCTTGCTTTCATCTATGGTGTTTTCATCTGAGCAAGCGAACTGCTTAACCACTGTGTCTCCTTACATGCTTGTGACAGAGCAATGTACTCTGCCTTAGCAATAGAGAGTGAGATACATACTTCCTTTGTCCTTGTCCAAGAGACTGTACCACCATTCAAGACGCACATAAAACCCGAGGTAGATTTTCTGTCATCAATTCTTTTGTCATCAATTCTTTCTCTCTACTTGCCGTCTGTGTAGCAAACAAGCTGTAGCAGGTTAGATTCTTCCTAGCTTCCAAAGTGGAGTTCCATGTCTCTTGTCTTCTGTAGATAGTGCATGATGCACTTTACTGATTCCCAATGCTGTGGCCTTGGATGGGCCACAAACCTGCTCTCTTGTCCCACACCATAGCAAATTTCAAGGCATGTTCCTTCCATGGTATACATGAGGCCGCCAACAGTAGACTGGTTGAAAGTGTTGGAATTGGAGAAGAGAGGGGGCCTTGCAGTAGCCAGCATGTGGAACTGAAAGGACATCTTTTGTACTCAAGAACGGTTGTTCAATCACTCAATATGATGGAATACATATAAAGCTAGAGCTTGGGCAAGTCAGCCCTCACAAACCACACCACTCAGCCATGGAGACTAAGGCTCATACACTAAAGTCCATAATCTCACACAAGAGAGGAAATCAGTCTAGCAATCAGGCTCACCACTCACACACAACCTAGAGAGCTAGAAAATGCTCTCATGGCACGCTCCTAGTGGTCACATAACCCGCAATCCCATAGAGAATTGCCCTGTGTCCATGGCTAGCACACAAGGATCTCACCTCACCTAGAAAGTAAGGAGAGGTACTTTTTTCCTAGTCAGCACACTTTGACAAGGCAACTGAAAAATCTAGGACCTTTTTAGATATTTTTCCCATCAGGTCTTGATCCTAGACCTGTTGACCTTTTCTTTTCTCAGATTTAGGCATGGAGCTATCAACCATGGTTTCCCAGACAACAGCGGTCAATGACCCCAGAAACTTTGAAAATTCATATTTCTCAATCTGACCGTTGGATCAGGACCGTTGGAGCGTAGACATTTCACCACCTGCTCTAATTGTCAGATTGACGACAAGAGCAGGCTTTTGGTATTCTCTTTGAACTTGCTCCTGTGGACCTGAAACTATACCGGATGGCTCCTTTCCCAACAATCTCCCACTTTGCCGCAGTCACAGTGGGCTGAGTCCACATACCTTCATATAAAACTGCTACTTCTCAGGGATCACTGGCTTGGTACAGAAAATCTGCGACCTGCTTGCTGGTTGGAGTAGACTCTAGCTTGATACCACCCTCCTGCACAATGTGTCTCATGACGAGATAGGCGATGTCGATGCATTAGGTACCTGCATGGTGCTCGGGGTTCTTGGCGAGTGCGATTGCACTCTGGTTGTTCACACGCATGGGAACTGGAACTGCTGCACTCCCACTCATCTTTGGCATGAGACGCTGAAGCCAAACTGCTTCCTTGGCTCCAGAGCTGAGAGAGACGTACTCAACTTCCATGCTTGATGTGGGAATAACCACCTGGCGCGTTCTGCACTAGCTGATGGCCCTGCCATTTATGAGGAACACAAGTCCCGAGATAAACTTGCGGTCCCTAAGGTTTGAAACCCAATCTACGTCTTTGTAGCCGATGATGTTGTTGTCGTTGCCGTTGTAGAAGATGCCCATGTTAATGGTTCCAGCAAGGTAGCAGAAGATCTGCTTCACTGCCTTCTGGTGCTCAGGTCCAAGATTAGCCATGTGCTAGCTCACAACGCTCATAGTCTCCGCGAGGTCTAGCTTGGTTGCCACCATCAGGTACATGCGACTTCCAACGGTGCTCTGATACTTCTGCTGCTCAGCTCCATCCGCCTCTCCATTAAGGCTCACAAGGTACGAACGAGTCTCTAGCGACATGCCGATGGGTTTTGCCTCTTCCATGACGGACCGTTGGAAGACATCCTTGACATAACGACTTTGCTGCAAAGAAAGAGCGTGATTTGCGGTCACGCATGATCTAGATGCCGAGGAAGTAAAATGCCTCCCCGAGATCAGACATCTGGAAGCGTCCCTGCATGGCCTCCTTGAACTCCTACAATGAAGACTGTTCACCTGATATGCTCCTTGTCCACAGCTGATATTTGGACAAACACAGGACGGACTAGGCACGCACTGCTCCCTTGGAGTGAGTTCCTTAAGTCTGGTCCAGATAGACAAGGCATGAACTGCTCCTTTGGAGCAAGTCCCCTCTTTACAAACTGGATAGAATAGCCAGCAAAGACTACCTAGTACAACTCCTTGTGGCTTAGACGTTCTAGAGTTAATCTCTAGAGCGAGAGGTCACTAGGTCAAATCCTGGCCCAATGACTACTTTTCTTTGTGACCAAAACGGGGGGAGGAAGGTTGTAGGAGCATCTTAGAATATTCCAAGGTCCTTCGTGGTGGTTGGCGCCCCTTGGTTACAAGGAGCGCCATGTAGGTAGGGGGGATGATGCAATCAAGATTGCCTCCAAAGTGGTTCATCTAAGGAGCCATTACGCGCCTCAGCTGGAAGCTGGCATTACGACTATAAGAACGTGTCACTTGCCTGGCATTGATTACAGTTCTTACATTTGAGACTCCTAACAAAGCTGTCCACCAGAGGCAGACACTAAAGAAGCATTGGTTGGTCTAAGCCTTGCGCGAAACCGACCAGGTGCTAAGGACATAGTGCAAGGAAGTGATTCCTATGAACTGCTTAGTGTTGAACTGGACATCTTTGGAGATGATGACGTGGCCAGTATCCCTCTCATACAGGCGATAGGCCTTACTTGCCACGTCATAGCCAATCATCAACATCTGCGCACTCTTTGTGTCACATTTCTATGGCTTCTCGTTGGGCACGTGCATGTGTGTCAAACTGCCAAATGCTCGCAGATGACCCAAGCTTGGCTTCTTGCCAAACCACGCCTTGTACGGTGTCATCAGCTCCAAAGCATTGGTTGGACGGCGATTTTCAATGTACACTGCCGTACTCACTGCTTCAGCCCAGAAGCTGTTGGTGAGCTGAGCCGCTTGCAGCATAGACCTCGCCGAATCAACGATGGTACGGCTGGCGCGTTCTGTTACGCCGTTGTGCTATGGCAAGTATGGTGCGCTGTGCTACGCCTTGATGCTCGCTGCTGCAAGGTAGTCCTGGAAGTCTTTTCTTAGGTTTTTGCCACCGTGGTCATTGCGCAACGCCTTGATTTTCTTGCCGTTTTGGTTCTCCACCATTGCCTTGAACTCCTTAAACCTGTCAAAACACTTGTTCTTGGAAGTAAGAAGTACACAGTAGTGCAACGGCTGAAATCATCAATGAAGGTGAGAGAATACCTTGAGCCTCCAAAGCTCCGGGTCTGCATCAGGCCACACACGTCTGTGTGGACCAGCTCCAGTACCTCCTTCACGCGCTCCCAAGCTCCAAGGAACACCTCACCATGCTGCTTCCCCTCCAAACAGCCGATGCACAACTGCTGCTTGAAGTTGGAGATGGTGGGTAAGTCGTGTACCATCTGCTTTGTTTGAAGCTACTATAAGGTGCGCATGCCGATATGGCCATAGCGCGCCTGCCAGATTTTGCCTTTTGTTGCCTATACCACTGCTGCAAGACTCTCCTTAGGCGAGATCTTGGTTTCCCCCAACAAGCGGTACATGTCGTCTTCCTTCCCTGACTTGGCCAACTCATCTCCCGTTTCCTTCTTGAGGATGTAGTCATAGTCGTCATCAAAGACAACTCGCAGTCTTGTACAGGTGAGGGAGGACACTGCGAGAAGGTTGAACATAACATTAGGTACGTACAACACGTCAAGGAACACTGCCACTTCAATACCACGCAGAGTCTCCAACCACATCTCCTCAATCCTTATCCCCTCAACATACACCACCCGATCATCACACATAGCAATCAGTCGGGGGGGACGGAGAGGAGCTGCGTAAACCACTCCTTATGATGCGTCAAGCTCCTCGTACACATCGAATCCTTGTACCATGCGAGATCCGTCTTCTCCACCTCCGCCATATCAGACTTCGCCATGAAGAGGCAGTCGCACACCTCCTTTGCCACGTTCATATTGTCAAAATGGTGTACTCAAGCCTGGTTCTACTTCTGCTTTTACTGCTTCTGCCACTGCTGTGATTGCTGCTGCTTCTACTATATTGATTGTTGCTTTTGCTGCTACTACTGCTGCTCCTTCTTTCCCCTCTTGAGCATGAAACACTCCTTGTTCTAGTGTCCCTCTTTCTGGCAATAGTGGCCTTTGCCTTTCTTCTTGCCTCGCTAGAACCTTGACTGCTACTACTGCTAGTTACGTGAGCTTTTGGCCACAAATGCTGCTTCACTACTACTGCGGCCACTACACTGCTGCATTTCAAAGTAATTCCACTTGCACCAGGTGCGTGCAAATGGAGTCCTAGTTGAGAGTCGGCTAGTACTCTAACGTTTCTCATAAAGAATTTTTGGGAAAGGAGGAGCCTTGGAGCAGCGAACATCAGGGTCTGAAAGGGCATCACTTTTGCTCAAGAATGGTTGTTGAATCACCCAAAAATATGGAGTACATATAGAGCTAGAGCTTTGGCCAGTCAGCCCTCTCACAAGCCACACCACTAAGCCATGGAGGCTAAGGCTCACACACTATACTCCATAATCTCACACAAGAAAGGAAATGAACCTGACAATCAGGCAGACCACTCACACACGACTTAGAGAGCTAGAAAATGCTTTCATGGCACACTCCTAGTGGTCACATAACCCACAATCCCATGGAGAATCGCCATGTGTCCATGGCTAGCACACAAGGATCTCACCTTACCCAAAAAGGAAGGAGAGGTACCTTTTTCCTATTCAACACTCTCTCACAAGGCAACCCAATAATCTAGGACCCTTTTGGAAATTTCTCCCATCAGGTCTTGACCCCGGACCTCTTGCCTTTTTCTTTTCTCAGGCTAAGGCATTGCACCGTCACCCATGGACACCCAAAAATATGTGGTCCATGACCCTGGAAATGTTGAATATTCATATTTCTCAATCGGACCGTTGGATTGGCTAGAAACTTACATCGTAGACATTTTGCCATCTGATCTTTCAAGTAGTGAGGTTGGATTCACAATCCAAGCAATAATCTGGTAGTTTCATGGAACTTGCTCCTATGGACCTGAAACTGAGCCGGATGGCTCCTTACCCAACAACCTCCCACTTTGCTCTAGTCAAAGTGGGCTGAGTCCACATGCCCTCATGCAGAATTGTTGCTTCTTACGGGTCACTAGCTTGGTGCACAAATCACCGACCTTCCTGCTATTTGGAGTAAACTCCAACTTGATAGCACCCCCTTGCACCATATGCCTGATGAAATGATATGCAATGTCAATGTGCTTTCTGCGTGCATGGTACTCAGGATTCTTGGCGAGTACAATTGCGCATAGGAACAGGAACTCCCACACTCTCCATCATCTCAGCCATGAGATGTTGGAGCCAAACTGCTTCCTTGGTTCCAAAGCTCAAAGACACGTAATGAGCTTCTGTGCTTGAGGTGGCAACGACCAGATGCCGCTTGCTACACCAGCTGATGGCCCCGCCATTCATGAGGAACACATGTCTATTGATGGACTTGCGATCCTAAGGGTTTGAAGCCCAATCTTTATCTGTGTAGCCGATGATGCTGTTGTTGTTGCCGTTGTAGGTTAATGCCGATGTTGATGGTTCCAGCAACGTAGCAGAAAATCCGCTTCACTGCCTTCAAGTGTTCTGATCCGGGATTAGCCATGTGTTGGCTCACATCGCTCACAGCCTGTGCGAGGTCTTGCCTGGTTGCCACCATGAGGCACATGAGAGTGCCGACGGCGTTGTGGCACTACTGTCGCTCAAGTGCATTTGCTTCTCCATTGAAGCTCGTGAGGTACTGTCGTGTCTCAAGCGGCGTGCCGATTGGTTTTGCCTCTACCATGCTGAATCGCTGCAGAACATCCTTTATGTAATGGCTCTGCTACAACAAGAGACTACGTAGTTTACGGTCACGCGTGATGTGGATGCCGAGGAAGGATGACACCTCCCCGAGATAAGACATCTGGAAGCGCTCCTGTATGGCCTCCTTGAACTTCTATAGTGCAGACATGCTTTTGGAAATGAGGAGCACGTCATGCACATAGACAACAATCATGAGGATCTCATGCCCATGCTGCGAGCGATAGCCGCTAGCATCACACTCGTTGCGATCAAACCTCATGCACTACAGCACCGCATCCAACTTCAGGTTCCAAGCACATCCCACTTGCTTGAGGCCATACAGCTACTTCTGCAGCTTGCAAACGAGGTGCTCTTGGCCATCCATGACGAACCCCTCCGGCTGCTCCATACAAATTTCCTCCTCCAAAATCACTGTTCTGGAATGCTCTTTTCACATCCATGTGGTAAATCTCTAAGTCCTTAGCTGCTGCATAAGAGAGGAGCGTGTGCATAGAGGCGAACGTTGCAACGTGAGCAAAGGTTTCAGTCTAGTTGATGTCTTCCTGCTGCGAGTAGCCCTTGGCGGCGAGCCTCCCCTTGTACTTTTCAAGGATGCCATCTGCGACCCTCTTCTTCTTGAACATCCACTTGTACTTGCTTGCTTTGTGTCCACGTGGACGCTCACTCAGCTCCCACGTACAGTTGTCAAGCTGAGACCGTATCTCCTGCTACATACCTTGCGCCCAATCTGCTGCATCTGGTGCAGCCATGGCCTCCTTGTAGGACGTTGGCTCATTTCAGTCTGCTACAACTGCGACATATATCTTGTCTGGTTTTTACAGCATCCAAAAATGCCCACGCACACTAGGCTCATAGCACACCTTGAGAGCGTACCTGCGACCGCGTGCCAAGGCTTTCGTGTGCTGCTGGCATAATGCTACAGGCAGAACTGCTGCTACTAGTGGTGCAACGTCTCCTTCTTCTGCTTCCGTAGTATATCTGCTACATCAGACATTGGAGAGTGGAGTGGTTCTTCCAGTGTCACAGTAGAAGAAGGGTCAAGAGAGACTGGGTCAGAAAGGGTATCTACTCCCATTGCCTCGTGAGCTATTGGTTATGTTACTTCCTTGCAAACAATATTGGTTCCGATGACGCTGCTCTCGTTGAAGACAACATCCGTGGAGATTATGACATGGCATGTATCCATCTTGGAGAGGCAATAGGCCTTGCTTGCCACGTCATAGCCGATCATTAGCATCTGCGTCCTCTTTGCGTCCCATTTTTGCCGCTTCTCCTTGGGCACATGCACGTGCACAAGGCTGCCAAATGCACGCACATGACCCACGCTCGCCTTCTTCCCGAATCACGCCTCGTATGATGTCATCTACTCTAATGCCTTAATTGGACCGCGGTTCTTGATGTACACCGTAGTGCTCACTGCTTCAGCCCAAAAATCATAGGTGAGCCGAGCCGCGTGAAGCATGGAGCGCACTAACTCAACGATGCTGTAGTTGGCGTGTTGTGCTATGTTGTTTTGCTGCAAAGAGTATGGCTCGGTGCGTTGTGCCTTGATGCCAGCTGTTGTGAGGTAGTCCTGGAAGTCTTTTCTCAGGTATTCGCCACCGCAATGGCTATGCAACGCTTTGATTTTCTTCCACGTCTGGTTCTCCACCATGGCCTTGAACTCCTTGAACCTGTTAAAGCACTGGTCCTTGAAGGAAAGGAAGTACACAACAGTATAACGCATGAAATCATTGATAAAGGTGAGAAAATACCTAGAGCCTCCAAAGCTTTCGGTCTGCATTGGGCCACACAAGTCAATGTGGACCAGCTCCAGCACCGCATTTGCGCACTCTGCTACTCCAGAGAATGCTCCGCGATGCTGCTTCCCCTCCAAACAGCCGATGCACAACTGGTGCTCAAAGTTGGAGATGGTCGGCAAGTCACGCACCATCTGCTTTGTTCGAAACTACTATAAGGCGCGCATGCCAATGTGGCCATAGGGCGTATGCAAGATTTTGTCATCAGTCGCCTACACCATTGGTGCAAGACTCTGCTCACACGGGATCTTGGTTACCCCCAACGGGCAGTACATGTCACCTTCCTTCACTGACCTGGCCAACTCCTCTCCTGTTTTGTTGTCGAGGATGTACCCATAGTCGTTGTCAACGACTCGCAGTCCTTTGTTGGTGAGAGAAGACACTGAGAGAAGGTTGAATGCAACATCAAGTACATACAACACGCCATGGAACACTCCCACTTCAATGCCATGCGGTGTCTCTAACCACATCTCCAGTATCCCAAGCCCCTTAGTATACACGACCCGATCATCACCCAAAGCAATAGGTCAGGGGAGAATTGAGAGCAGCTGTGTAAACAACTCCTTGTGGTACCTTGAGTCCTTGTACCACACCAGATCTGCCTTCTCCTTCTGGGACATTTTAGACTTTGCCATGAAGAGGCGGTCGCGCACCTCCTAGACCACGTTCATGTTGCCAAAATGGCGCACGCTGATGTGGTTCTACCGCTGTTGCTGTTGCTCTTAACCCTGTTGTGATTTTTGTTGCTGCTGTTGTGGAGAATGTTGCTTTTTCTGCTGCTCATGCTGCTGCTCCTTCTTGTCCCTCTTGAACTTGAAGCACTCTTTCTTGTAGTTCCCCTCTTTCTGGCAATAGTGGCACTTTCCCTTCTTCTTACTTCTCTGTTGTCCAGACTGTCACTACTGCTGGTTACGCGAGCTTTTGGCCACAAATTTTGCTTCACTATTGCTGCCACCGTTGCGTTTTGATGCACTGCGATGCTGTTCCACTTGCACCTTGTGCGTGTAGATGAAGTCCAGGTCGAGAGTCGGCTGGTACTCCAACGTCTCTCACATTGTGTTGTAGCTCGTTGGGAGTCTCCTCACCAAGAGGAGGATGAAGCGCGTCTCTTCCATAGGGTTGCCGGCTGTTTTCAACTACTTTGCCAGCTCTTTTGCCCTGTCCAAATACGCCTCCATCCCTTTGCCACCCTGCACTTTTTATGCCATCATCTTCTCCTCTAAAATCATGCGGAATGCAAGATCCTTGCTCTCATTCTTCTTGCAGAACGTGTCCCACCCTTCTTTTCCAGTAGCCTTGTCACTCACATACTAAAGATGCGGGTTGGAGATGGTGTTGACAAGCAGCCTATAGCCCTGCCTGTCCTTCTTCCACTCCGCATTTGCCGCTATTACAGATGTAGATGAACTTGCATCTACTGCACCTTTCTCTGGCGTCTTCCCCGCCACCACCTGCACTGAGTGATACCTTTTGCATGTGGAGGTGGAATGCGCTCCTCGCCGCTCACCAACTCCCACAAGCCCCTCTCCTCCAAAAGGAAGTGGGTACGGATCTTCCAAAGCGTGAAGTTGGTGCACCCTTCCAGCCTCTCCAAGGGCTGGGTTGCTGTGACAACACCTGCAACTCCCATTTTGAGCTTAGGTGATGCTCAACGCTGCCCTTGAGTGGAAGCGCTACCCCTATTTCTGCTGCTGCTTTTGCCCAAAAGCTGTCTGACAGAAAATTGGTCGTAGAGGCTAGCAGACTGGGAATTTGGAAAAGCTGAGCACACTACTAAAAACTTTAACTCAAAATCTTTTAGATTCACCCATAGAACAAAGTCAAAACAGTGGATTTCAAGAGATATGCCCTTTTGAAAAGAGGGTATGCTTCTGCTCCTACTCTAGCTCACACCAGCCAGCTTGTAAACAACGTTTCTCACAAACTCACAAATGGAATGCAAATATTTTTACACCAATGGAAAGCTTGGGGAAACTTACTTCACTTCGCATGCCCTACTTTTTAAATTTGACACAGAAATGAGAGATTTATGCTCATCACAAGGAGACAGTCTTACTTAATGAGAAGAATTAATCTCTGACCGACCTCGTTTTGAGCATAACTCTCAATCCGACCATTGGATCTTTACGATCTTGGGCTTGTTGGTAAGCTTGAATCGACGTCCAAGACTTAAGAGCTTGTGGTTAACCTTCACATTTGATGAAGGTTTGACCCAAATCCGTCAGTGTCAAAGTGACGACCTGCGCTGGCTGAAACTTGCAAAACTTGGCTCTGATACCAAGTGTTGGAACTGGACGAGAGAGGGAGCCTTGGAGCAGTGAGTATGTGGGACTGAAAGGGCATCTCTTGTGCTAAAGAATGGTTTTTGAATCACTCAAAATCATGGAGGACATATAGAGGTAGAGCTTGGACAAGTCAGCCTTCTAAGAAGCCACATCCCTCAACCATGGAGGCGAAAGCTCACACACAAGAGTCCATAATCTCACACAAGAGAGGCATTGCTCACATAGCCTTTTGCCATTTCCCTCATCATTGGCCTTGTATTCCCTGATTCCATTAATCACTTTGTGTCGTTGCATAGCTTGCGGCGTGCTGTATGGCACATGGCCAACCCGCCAGTGCCACAGCTCAGCAGCTATGTCTTTGGTAGATTTGGCGGCCATGGTTATGGCCTGTGGTGCAACATCAGGCTTTGGAGACTTCATTAGTTTCTACCTCTTCTAGATTGTTTGTGAGGAGTCTCAAATGTAAGAACTATAACCAATGATAAGCAACTAACAGGTAGTTATAGTCCTAGAACTAGCTTCTAACCTAGGCCCCTAATGGCTCCTTGGATGAGCAACTTTAGAGACAATCTAGATTACATCATCTCCCCTACCTACATGGCACTTCTTGTGATTGCAAAGTGGTGCCAGCCACCACGAAGGACCTTGAAATTTTTTAAGATGTCTTTTAGAGTCTTCCTGTTCCCCTTTTGGTCAGAAGGAAAATTAGTTACTAGGCTAGGATTTGACCCAGTGACCTCCCTCTCTAGACATTAGCTCTGGAATGTCTAAGCCACAAGGAGTTATCCTAGGTAGTGTTCGCTGGCTACACTATCCAATTTAGAGTAAGGAGACTTGCTCCAAAGGAGCAGTGTATGACCTGTCTACCTGGACTAGACTTAGGGGACTAATTACAAGGGAACAGTGCATGCGTAATCTGTCTTCTACCTGTCCAAATATCAGTTATGGACAAGGGGGACATCACGTCAACAAACTCTCCCTTGTACCTCTGTCCATTTGCTATTAGATGTCTCCTCTCTCTAGCTGTCCTGGCCTTAGTCTTTGTCAGCTGCGTTGACCACACCGATGCCTTGGGTACCTGGAGAATGCAATTCGCTGTCAAGCACCTTTTACTGGCATCATGTGCAAGTTCTCGGGTGCCATATTACCAGACCAGAGCAACACAACCCACTTTCCTAATTTAGGCGCATGGACAGGATCTAGCAACGCTACCTTGTCCAGCATCTTTTCATCGGACTCGATGTCTTGCCTCTTCATGAGCTTTCTAGCTGCTTGGTCCCACAACTTGTACAATTTGTATACAGTGACGTATTGGACCATTACACTCTTGCAAGCACATGCATCTCGCTTGCTGCTTCTTTTTCCTGCTAGGAAGTGCATCCAAAAACCCTCAAGTGTGAGGCTTCTGGTTTCTTTCTTAACCAAGCCTCCTGTGACGTCTTGAGTTGCTTCTTTTGTTGCTTCTTATCGCGCCTTCAAAGCGCGGCTGCAAAAGTGACATTAACAAGATAGCAAGCAATTCCTGCAACTTCAGCCTAAAAGCAATGCAGGAATTTGGTGTCAAAGGGCATGCTATGAATCATGCGGATGATACTTTGGTTCATCGGCTTGGCAATTCCATTTTTGGGGAGGATGTAAGGCTTGGTGGTCTGGTGGTTGATTCCATGTTGGTTGAACCAGCCTTTCCATGCTTTATACTCATCACCATTGTCCGTATGTAGTTTTTTTACCTTATTGCGTGTCTCTTGCTCTACCATGGCAACAAACTCCTGCAGCTTCTCCTTGACCTCTCCCTTTGCCTTGAGGAAGTTGATTTACATCTTGCGACTATGGTCATCAATGAAGGTCATTAAATACTTGTTGCCGCCGTTTGAAGGAGTACGGAATGATTCACTCATTTCAAAGAAAATGAGGTCCAAGATTTCTTCCACATATTGCCGACAACGCTCTCACGGCCTTCTCTTTGTCTTGCCTTGTAGGTATGAATTACATAGCCTTTTGCAATTCCTTCATCATCGGCCTTGTATCCCTCCATTCCATGAACCATTTTGTATTGTTGCACAGCTTGAAGTGTATTGTATGACATATGGCCAAACCGCCTGTGCCATAGCTTCAGATCTGTGTCTTTGGTGGAGTTGGCCGCCATGGTTATGGCCTATAGAGTAACATCAGGCTGTAAAAACTTGGGCCTCTAAGCCACTGCATATTCCTCATTTGTATTGTCAAGAGACTTGGTGTGCAACACGTGGAGCCCATCAACTCTTGGGAACATTACAAGAAGAATCTCCTTGGGATAGAAGATCTTGATGTCCTTGTTCTTGTCAATGCGCCGGATAGCAACGATCTAGAAAACGGGTCCCGACATGGGAGGCCGCCAACCGCTCTTGGTATTGCAACCAAGATAACATATCACCCTCGAACGAGGGATCCACACTTTAGGTTTGTTTGGTTTGCAACCTCACGAAGTCCGCATGTTGGTCTTTAGTGTCTACCTTTGGTTGGACACTCTGTGAGGAGTCTCAAAGGCAAGAACTGTAAATGGATGCATGCAAGGTACAGGCTTTTGTACTTGTAGAGCTTTGCTAAAGCTTCTGCTTGTAGTGGCTCCACTGGAGCCAACCTCANTTAGACCGCCAAGTGTCATCCTCAAGGCAGGCTCTAGTAAGCTTCCTAGAAGCTTCCTGTCCCAGTTTTGGCCACAAAGAAAATTGCGGCCGTCGCGGGGTTTGAACCCGCGACCTCTGGTTTGAGACTCCGGTGCCTAATCAACCAAGCCAAAAAGGTATGGTTCCTATGATGAGCCACAGGGGACATACCCATTATGGGCAGTGCATTCCTGGCCCATCTCAGAACAGACCAAGGGGACATACTCCATAGAGCAGTGCATGCCTTGTCTGTATGTGTAGCTAGCCAGCTAGGCAGTGGACAAGGTGCACACTATTTCAACAAATCTCTCCCTTGCACCTCTGTCCATCTGTCCCTTGCTCGGCTCCATCAATGCCTTGGAGCTCACCCTTCCTCTGCCGCACTCCTCATGTCGAATCCACGAATGCCTGCATAATGCAAGTCGCTGTCCAGCGGCTTGGTCATGCAGTCAGCAAGCATGCTCTTTGTTCCGCAGTGCTGCAAGTCCACCACGTTCTTCATGACCAGGTCACGTGAGTAGTGGTAACGTATGTCGATGTGCTTCGTTCGCCAGGAGATGATCTCGTCTTCAGCCATCGAGATGGTGCTCATGTTGTCCACGTGTACGATTGTGGCATCTTTCTGTGGCACTGTCATTTTGCCAAGCAGGCTGCGGAGCCATTGAGTCTCCTTGCACACTTCAGACAATGCAACGTACTCTGCCTCAGCCGTGGACACAGAAACACAATCCTGCTTCCTGCGGGCCCATGAGATGGCAGCGCCATTCGAGATACACACGTATCCACAGGTGGATTGCCTGTCGTCGAGATTTCCTCCCCAGTCAGCGTCGGTGTAGCATTTTAGACGAAAGGGGTCCGTTCCTTCTTGGCCTCAAAGGACGAGGCCCATGTGACGTGTCTTCTGTAGGTAGCGCAAGATGCGCTTGACTGCCTGCCAATGTTGTGGCCCAGGGTTGGCCACGAATCTGATCACTTGTCCCACAACATAGCATATGTCCGGACGAGTCCCTACCATGGCGTACATGATGCTACCCACGGCGGACTGGTAGGGGATGTCTTGCATCTCCCTTTGTTGTGCTTCGTTGCTTGGCAACATGGAGGCCTTCAGCTTTGTGTCGGTTGTCATTGGGGTGCTGACAGGTTTGCAGTCTTCCATGTGGTAGCGCTTCAGCACCTCACCAATGCATTTGGTTTGGTTGAGTTTGATGGTGCCTGCTACTCGGTTGCGGTGGATGGAAATCCCGAGGTAGTGCTCAAGAGGACCCATGTCCTTCATCTTGAACCTTTTGCTGAGGTCAGACTTCAGCCCATCCAGCAACTCGACCGAAGACGAGCAGATGATCATATCATCCACGTACAGCGCAACCAGCATCAGTCCTCTCCCATCATCACGCACGTACATGCTCGGGTCATTCTGGCAATGCGCGAAGGAGAGGCCGGTCATGAAACCGTCCATCTCTTTGCACCACATCCTTGGTGTCTGTTTCAGCCCGTAGAGCGCTTTCACCAACTTACACACCTTGCCCTTGGGAGCTTCAACTCCTTCGGGCACCTCCATCAGCACTTCCTTGTCAAGCTTCTCATAAAGGAAAGCTGTCCTGACGTCCATCTGGTGTATCTCCACGTTCTTTGCGGTAGCAATGCCAAGGAGAGAGCGTATGGAGGCAAAGGTCACGACGGGCGCGAACGTCTCATCGTACTCGGAGCCCGGGCATTGAGAGAACCCCTTAGCCACTACCCTTGCCTTGAACTTGTCGATGTTGCCGTCTTGCTTCTTCTTCACTCGGAGGACCCACTTGGATCCCACCACGTGGGCCTTGTTGGGTCTATCCACCAGCACCCACGTGCCGTTCTCGGCAATGGATGCGAGCTCGCTATCCACTACCTCCTTCCACTTGGCCGCATCTGGGCCATTCATGGCCTCCGCCACTGTGGATGGCTCTCCCTGAGCCATGCACGACCAGCTAAGGCCGGTCCAATCATCCTCATACCGCAAAGGTGCTCTCTTTGGTCGCAAACTGCGCCGGGGTAGTGGTGCCGCTTCTTGCTTTGGTGCTGGTGCTTCCACAGGTGGTGGTTTGTCGTCGTCCTTGTCGTCAGAATAGTCGTCAGACTCCAAGTCAGACTCGGAAGCCATGGACGCCTCGGTATCCGCGTCCATGTCAGATGCTGCATCATCCTCCGTAGCCACTCTCCTATTCCCACCACCTGCTGGCAAGGCGAGCCAGTTGTCGGGTGCTTGGTCTCCGGACTCAAGCAACACTATCCACTCTCCCGCTTTGGGAGTGAGGGTCGGGTCCAGCAGCTCTCCCTTTCCAAGGGTGCGTTCGTCGAACACGACGTCGCGGCTCCTCACGAGCTTTCCTACTGCATGGTCCCAAAGTCGATAGGCTTTGTGTGACGTGTCATACCCAACCATGATGCACTTCTTGGAGCGTGCATCGAGCTTGCCTCCACCTTCTCCCGACTGGATCTTCACCCATGCAGTTGACCCAAACACCTTCAGATGAGATGCGTTGGGTTTCTTTCTCGACCATGCGTCCTGTGGGGTCTTCAGCTGCTTGTCCTGCTCCTTTCCACGCTTCCGCAAGGCGGTCGCTGGTGTGAGGTTCAAGAGGTAGCAAGCCGTTGTTGCTGCTTTAGCCCAAAAGCGAGGTGGGAGCTTGGCGTCGAAGAGCATGCTTCGCACCATGCCGAGTAGGGTCTGGTTCATCCTCTCGGCAACGCCGTTGCTTTGGGGGTTGTAAGGGGTGGTTTGCTCGTGGCGGATGCCATGATGCTTGAGCCAAGGCTTGCATGCCTCGTACTCACCCCCGTTGTCACTTCGGAGCGCCTTCACCTTCTTGGACGTTTGCCGCTCCACCATGGCGACGAACTCGAGGAGCTTCTCCTTGACCTCTCCCTTTGTATTGAGCAAGTAGATCCACAACTTGCGGCTGTGGTCGTCAATGAAGGTCAAGAAGTACTTGCGTCCTCCGTTAGACGGTGTGCGGAAGGGTCCACACACGTCACTGTGTATCAGTTCCAAGACGTACTCCGCTCGTTGACCTCCTCTACCAAACGGCTTCTTCTTTGCCTTCTCTTGGAGGCATGGTTCACACAATGTACACCCTTCGCCATGCTTCATAGTGCACCCTTCCATTCCGCGGACTACCTCTTGCTCTTGCATCTTTTGCAGCGTGCTGTTGGCCACGTGGCCAAATCACCGGTGCCACAACTCAGCATCTGTGTCCTTGGTTGATGTGGCGGCCGCAATGGTCGCCAGTGGTGCATCCTTCGGCTCCGATGCCACTGTCTTGGTGGCACATGTGAGTCCCTCATCCGACGCCTTGGTGACTTTGGTTTGAAGCACGTAGAGGACGTCAACTCTTGGAACTTGAAGCATGAGGTCATCTTTGGTGTACAAAATCTGGATGTCCTCGTTTTTTAGGGCCACCGCTTCCTTGTTGGTGAACACCACTGTCATGTTGTTGTCGGTGATTTGTGAGACGGACAGTAAGTTGGCTACGAAGGAGGGCATGTACACCACCTTTTGAAGGTTGACTGCCTTCTCCGCACCATTCACGTTGAACGTGATCACCTTGTCCCCTTCGCCCATGGCTTGGACGACGCCACCGTTTGCACACTTGATGCGCATGACAGATTCAGCCATGGAGACAAATCCACCCTTCTCTTTTGATGAGTGGTGGTTGGTGCCCAAGTCAAGGGCGAATGCCCCGGGCCTAAGGATCGCTGCGTCCTTCATGGGCAGCCCTATAGCCATCATGTTGGTGAGCTCCTTCTTCTCCTTTCCACCTTTGTTCCCACCTTCTCTCTTGGTACTACGACAGTCCCTAGCCTAGTGCCCAGCCTTGCCACAGTTGTGACAGTTGCCGGGCTTCTTGGAACTCTTCCCGCCACCATTGCCTTTCCCTCCACCGCCACCGCTTCCGCTGTTGCGTTGACTGGAGCGAGAGCTTGCACTTTGTCCACCGAAGCGAGAGGCATAGGCTGAGATGTTTGCCTCGGCGCCACTACGTCGCATGGACTCGTTGTGGACGTGTTCGGCGACAGCCTTGTACGTCAGATCTGCCTCCTTCCAACCGCCAAATACGGTGATGAAGGACCCCCAGCTTTCCGGCAGTGCCATTAGAAGGATCATGGCACGCATGTTGGAGTCGAGATTCCATTCCATTTGCTGGACCTCTTGCAGCACGTTGTCGAACGACTGCAAAAATGCGGGTATCGATTCTCCTTCGCTCACCCTCATCGACATCAACCGTTGGAAGATGAAGAGTCGGTTTGCTAGGGCATTCGATTGATGCACACGTGCGAGTTTTGCGTAGGCCTCGGCAGCCAACGTGCATCCTGTAATGTGGGAGTATTGAGTCTCATTGATGGACGTCACAAGAATGGCGAGAGCCATGTTGTTCTTCATCGTCCATGCTGCAAGGTCAGCCGCATGCGTCGTCACGTTTGCATCGGCTGGTGCTATCTCGGTCCCTTTTAGGATGTCAAGGTAGCCACGCACGTTCATGACAATCTCAAACTGCCATTTCCACAAGGGAAAACCTGTCCCCGTGAATTTGGACATACCCGCCTCAAGGCGGGCTGGTGTCAGATCCGCCATTTCTTGCGGTTGCTCATCTTTTCTGCTTCGCTGCTACTCTGCTTCGTTGAGGCCGATGAGGCTGATGAGGCTGCTGACTGCGACCGTTGTCAAAGGTGCAATTGGTTCCGTTACATACCCCTCCCGCCGATGATCGTCTAAGGCGATGGTGCCATCGTGAGAGAACGGACTCGGGGTCGTACCACCTTCTAAAAAGGGGTAGAGCTTAATCCCGTTGGGGCTCGAGGGTCTTGTCCAACATCGACAGAGCGATTCCTCATCCCCTAGTCCGCCACGTGCGCGCACCCTACCTGAAGAAGCCGATGGAGCCGATGGAGCAGATGGAGCCGTCCGATGGTCGTGTCCCTGTTGTACCTGTGCGCCCTGCAAGACCACGCGCTAGTCGGTCTTGGAAGCGTGCCTTAGAACCAGAAGTGTGGGTCCATAACCCTTTGTCAATGTGCCGGATAGCAACGGTCTAGAAAACGGGTCCCGACATGGGAGGCCGCCAACCGCTCTTGGTATTGCAACCAAGATAACATATCACCCTCGAACGAGGAATCCATACTTTAGGTTCGTTTGGTTTGCAACCTTACGAAGTCCGCATGTTGGTCTTTAGTGTCTACCTTTCGTTGGAAACTCTGTGGGGAGTCTCAAAGGCAAGAAATGTAAATGGATGCATGCAAGGTACAGGCTTTTGCACTTGCAGAGCTTTGCTAAAGCTTCTTCTTGTAGTGGCTCCACTGGAGCCAACCTCATCCTACGTTCCTACTTGGCGCGTCCTAAGACCGCCAAGTGTCATCCTCAAGGCAGGCTCTAGTAAGCTTCCTAGAAGCTTCCTGTCCCAGTTTTGGCCACAAAGAAGATTGCGGCCGTCGCAGGGTTTGAACCCGCGACCTCTGGTTTGAGACCCCGATGCCTAATCAACCAAGCCAAAAAGATATGGTTCCTATGATAAGCTACAGGGGACATACCCATTATGGGCAGTGCATTCCTGGCCCATCTCAGAACAGACCAAGGGGACATACTCCATAGAGCAGTGCATGCCTTGTCTGTATGTGTAGCTAGCCAGCTAGGCAGTGGACAAGGTGCACACTATTTCAACAAATCTCTCCCTTGCACCTCTGTCCATCTGTCCCTTGCTTGGCTCCATCAATGCCTTGGAGCTCACCCTTCCTCTGTCGCACTCCTCATGCCGAATCCAAGAATGCCTGCATAATGCAAGTAGCTCTCCAGTGGCTTGGTCATGCAGTCAGCAAGCATGCTCTTTGTTCCGCAGTGCTGCAAGTCCACCACGTTCTTCATGACCAGGTCACGTGAGTAGTGGTAATGTATGTCGATGTGCTTCGTTCGCCAGGAGATGATCTCGTCTTCTGCCATCGAGATGGTGCTCATGTTGTCCACGTGTACGATTGTGGCATATTTCTGTGGCACTGTCATTTTGCCAAGCAGGCTGCGGAGCCATTGAGTCGCCTTGCACGCTGCAGACAATGCAATGTACTCGGCCTCAGCCGTGGACACGGAAACACAATCCTGCTTCCTGCTGGCCCATGAGATGGCAGCGCCATTCTAGATACACACGTATCCAGAGGTGGATTTCCTGTCGTCGAGATTTCCTCCCTAGTCAGCGTCGGTGTAGCATTTCAGACGAAGGGGGTCCGTTCCTTCTTGGCCTCCAAGGACGAGGCCAATGTGACGTGTCTTCTGTAGGTAGCGCAAGATGCGCTTGACTGCCTGCTAATGTTGTGGCCCAGGGTTGGCCACGAATCTGCTCACTTGTCCCACAACATAGCAGATGTCCGGACGAGTCCCTACCATGGCGTACATGATGCTACCCACGGCGGACTGGTAGGGGGTGTCTTGCATCTCCCTTTGTTCTGCTTCGTTGCTTGGCGACATGGAGGCCTTCAGCTTTGTGTCGGTCGTCATTGGGGTGCTGACAGGTTTGCAGTCTTCCATGTGGTAGCGCTTCAGCACCTCACTAATGTATTTGGTTTGGTTGAGTTCGATGGTGCCTGCTACTCAGTTGCGGTGGATGGCAATCCCGAGGTAGTACTCGAGAGGACCCATGTCCTTCATCTTGAACCTTTTGCTGAGGTCAGACTTCAGCCCATCCAGCAGCTCGACCAAAGACGAGCAGATGATCAGATCATCCACGTATAGCGCAACCACCATCAACCCTCTCCCATCATCGCGCACGTACATGCTCGGGTCATTCTGGCAATGCGCGAAGGAGAGGCCGGTCATGAAACCATCCATCTCTTTGTACCACATCCTTGGTGCCTGTTTCAGCCCGTAGAGCGCTTTCACCAACTTGCACACCTTGCCCTTGGGAGCTTCGACTCCTTCGGGCACCTCCATCAGCACTTCCTTGTCAAGCTTCCCATAAAGGAAAGTTGTCCTGACGTCCATCTCGTGTATGTCCACGTTCTTTGCGACAGCAATGCCAAGGAGAGAGCGGATGGAGGCAAAGGTCACGACGGGCGCGAACGTCTCATCGTACTCGGAGCCCGGGCGTTGAGAGAACCCCTTAGCCACTACCCTCGCCTTGAACTTGTCGATGTTGCCGTCTTGCTTCTTCTTCACTCGGAGGACCCACTTGGATCCCACAACGTGGGCCTTGTCGGGTCTATCCACCAGCACCCATGTGCCGTTCTCGGCAATGGATGCGAGCTCGCTATCCACTGCCTCCTTCCACTTGGCCGCATCTGGGCCATTCATGGCCTCCGCCACTGTGGATGGCTCTCCCTGAGCCATGCACGACCAGCTAAGGCCGGTCAAATCATCCTCATACCGCAAAGGTGCTCTCTTTGGTCGCAAACTGCGCCGGGGTAGTGGTGCCGCTTCTTGCTTTGGTGCTGGTGCTTCCACAGGTGGTGGTTTGTCGTCATCGTTGTCGTCAGAAGAGTCGTCAGACTCCAAGTTAGACTCGGAAGCCATGGACGCCTCGGTATCCGCGTCCATGTCAGATGCTGCATCATCCTCCACAACCACTTTCCGATTCCCACCACCTGCTGGCAAGGCGAGCCAGTTGTCGGGTGCTTGGTCTCCGGACTCAAGCAACACTATCCACTCTCCCGCTTTGGGAGTGAGGGTCGGGTCCAGCAGCTCTCCCTTTCCAAGGGTGCGTTCGTCGAACACGACGTCGCGGCTCCTCACGAGCTTGCCTGCTGCCTGGTCCCAAAGCCGACTTTGTGGGCTTTGTGTGACGTGTCGTACCCAACCATGATGCACTTCTTGAAGCGTGCATCCAGCTTGCCTCCACCTTCTTCCGACTCGATCTTCACCCATGCACTTGACCCGAACACCTCAAGATGAGATGCGTTGGGTTTCTTTCCCGACCATGCTTCCTCTGGGGTCTTCAGCTGCTTGTCCTGCTCCTTTCCACGCTTCCACAAGGCGGTCGCTGATGTGAGGTGCAAGAGGTAGCAAGCCGTTGTTGCTGCTTCAGCCCAAAAGCGAGGTGGGAGCTTGGCGTCGAAGAGCATGCTTTGCACCATGCCCAGTAGGGTCTGGTTCATCCTCTCGGCAACGCCGTTGCTTTGGGGGTTGTAAGGGGTGGTTTGCTCGTGGCGGATGCCATGATGCTAGAGCCAAGGCTTTCATGCCTCGTACTCACCCTCGTTGTCACTTCGGAGCGCCTTCACCTTCTTGGACGTTCGCTGCCCCACCATGGCGACGAACTCGACGAGCTTCTCCTTGACCTCTCCCTTTGTTTTGACGAAGTAGATCCACAACTTGCGGCTGTGGTCGTCAATGAAGGTCAGGAAGTACTTGCGTCCTCCGTTAGACGGTGTGCGGAAGGGTCCACACACGTCACTGTGTATCAGTTCTAAGACGTGCTCCGCTCGTTGACCTCCTCTCCCAAACGGCTTCTTTTTTGGCTTTGCTTGGAGGCATGGTTCACACAATGTACACCCTTCGCCATGATTCATAGTGCACCCTTCCATTCCGCGGACTACCTCTTGCTCTTGCATCTTTTGCAGCATGCTGTTGGCCACGTGGCCAAATCGCTGGTGCCACAGCTCAGCATCAATGTCCTTGGTTGATGTGGCGGCCGCAGCGGTCGCCAGTGGTGCATCCTTCGGCTCTGGTGCCACTGTCTTGGTGGCACATGTGAGTCCTTCATCCGACGCCTTGGTGACTTTGGTTTAAAGCACGTAGAGGCCGTCAACTCTTGGAACTTGAAGCATGAGGTCGTCTTTGGTGTACAAAATCTTGATGTCCTCATTTTTTAGGGCCGCCGCTTCCTTGTTGGTGAACACCACTGTCATGTTGTTGTCGGTGATTTGTGAGACGGACAGCAAGTTGGCTGCGAAGGAGGGCATGTACACCACCTTTTGAAGGTTGACTGCCTTCTCCGCACCATTCACGTTGAACGTGATCACCTTGTCCCCTTCGCCCATGGCTTGGACGACGCCACCGTTTGCACACTTGATGCGCATGACAGATTCAGCCATGGAGACAAATCCACCCTTCTCTTTTGATGAGTGGTGGTTGGTGCCCAAGTCAAGGGCGAATGCCCCGGGCCTAAGGATCACTGCGTCCTTCATGGACAGCCCCCTAGCCATCATGTTGGTGAGCTCCTTCTTCTCCTTTCCACCTTTGTTCCCACCTTCTCTCTTGGGACTACGACAGTCCCTAGCCCAGTGCCCAGCCTTGCCACAGTTGTGACAGTTGCCGGGCTTCTTGGAACTCTTCCCGCCACCATTGCCTTTCCCTCCACCGCCACCGCTTCCGCTGTTGCCTTGACTGGAGCGAGAGCTTGCACTTTGTCCACCGAAGCGAGAGGCATAGGCTGAGATGTTTGCCTCGGCGCCACTGCGTCGCATGGACTCGTTGCGGACGTGTTCGGCGACAGCCTCGTACGTCAGATCTGCCTCCTTCCAACCGCCAAATACGGTGATCAAGGACCCCCAGCTTTCCGGCAGCGCCATTAGAAGGATCATGGCACGCATGTTGGAGTCGAGATTCCATTCCATTTGCTGGACCTCTTGCAGCACGTTGTCGAACGACTGCAAAAATGCGGGTATCGATTCTCCTTCGCTCACCCTCATCGACATCAACCGTTGGANCCTTCTCTCTTGGGACTACGACAGTCCCTAGCCCAGTGCCCAGCCTTGCCACAGTTGTGACAGTTGCCGGGCTTCTTGGAACTCTTCCCGCCACCATTGCCTTTCCCTCCACCGCCACCGCTTCCGCTGTTGCCTTGACTGGAGCGAGAGCTTGCACTTTGTCCACCGAAGCGAGAGGCATAGGCTGAGATGTTTGCCTCGGCGCCACTGCGTCGCATGTACTCGTTGCGGACGTGTTCAGCGACAGCCTCGTACGTCAGATCTGCCTCCTTCCAACCGCCAAATACGGTGATCAAGGACCCCCAGCTTTCCGGCAGCGCCATTAGAAGGATCATGGCACGCATGTTGGAGTCGAGATTCCATTCCATTTTCTGGACCTCTTGCAGCACGTTGTCGAACGACTGCAAAAATGCGGGTATCGATTCTCCTTCGCTCACCCTCATTGACATCAACCGTTGGAAGATGAAGAGTCGGTTTGCTAGGGCATTTGATTGTTGCACACGTGCAAGTTTTGCGTAGGCCTCGGCAGCCAACGTGCATCCTGTGATGTGGGAGTGTTGAGTCTCGTTGATGGACGTCACAAGAATGGCGAGAGCCATGTTGTTCTTCATCGTCCATGCTGCAAGGTCAGCCGCATGCATCGTCACGGTCGCATCGGCTTGTGCTATCTCGGTCCCTTTTAGGATGTCAAGGTAGCCACGCACGTTCATGACAATCTCAAACTGCCATTTCCACGAGGGAAAACCTGTCCCCGTGAATTTGGACATACCCGCCTCAAGGCGGGCTGGTGTCAGATCCGCCATTTCTTGCGGTTGCTCGTCTTTTCTGCTTCGCTGCTACTCTGCTTCATTGAGGCCGATGAGGCTGATGAGGCTGCTGACTGCAACCGTTGTCAAAGGTGCAGTTGGTTTCGTTACATACCCCTCCCGCCGATGAACGCCTATGACGATGGTTCCGTCGTGAGAGAACGGACTCGGGGTCGTACCACCTTCTAAAAAGGGGTAGCGCTTAATCCCGTTGGGGCTCGAGGGTCTTGTCCAACATGGACAGAGCGATTCCTCGTCCCCTAGTCCGCCACCTGCGCGCACCCTACCTATGAAGCCGATGGAGCCGATGGAGCAGATGGAGCCGTCCGATGGTCGTGTCCCTGTTGTACCTGGGCGCCCTGCAAGACCACGCGCTAGTCGGTCTTGGAAGCGTGCCTTAGAACCAGAAGTGTGGGTACATAACCCTTTGTCAATGCGCCGGATAGCAACGGTCTAGAAAACGGGTCCCGACATGGGAGGCCGCCAACCGCTCTTGGTATTGCAACCAAGATAACATATCACCCTCGAACGAGGGATCCACACTTTAGGTTCGTTTGGTTTGCAACCTCACGAAGTCCGCATGTTG